>VXBC01005972.1:250452-264743 GCA_013399945.1 Ploceus nigricollis | reverse complement strand
CCTCCTGCCGGTATACCCGCTATCCACACCATGCAGTGCACGACTAGGTAAAAACCCCTAACGGGCAGCTACTTCAGTTAGTCGGGTTGGTTTTTTTACAGAGCCTTGACAAACGAGGAGCAGCGCAAGGTGGGAGGAGGAAGCGCGGAGCGGAAGGGAGCGGGGATGAGCGATGAAGGATAACAAAGAGTCAGGTGCAGCGCCGTACGGCGCCCTCACGGCCGCTCGTGGATGGCTCTGGTCTTTAAGCACTCCCCTCACAATTAAATAAGAAAACGGGAAAGCCGCGGAGGCAAAAGCCGCGTTTGTGCCGGCAGCTGCAGCGGTGAGAGAGGCGAGTGCATTGTGCGGGGCGCGGGTGGCGGCGGCCGTCCCACCCCATCCCACGGGACGGCCGCGCGGAAAGGTGCGCCTGGCGCGGGCACGGCCGCACCCGCGCTCGGAGCGCGTCCTGCGGGTTTGCCGCGGCGCATCGGAGCGGGACTCCTAGGGCTGGATGTCACCGCGGAGCGAAACAAACCGGGAGCAGAGACGGGGATTTCAGCAATGGCGAAGGGGGGGGCGGCGGGAGGAGGGGGGTTAAAAAAGGGGGATCAGGATATGATAAACAGCACTGAAAAATGGCAGGAGGATAATGTTTACTTTTGAATCCCTGGCCCGCTGCCAGGCTGGCGCTGGTTTTTAGGTTAGCAGAGGTTGGAGGAAGGGCCAGACTGAGGCGGAGCTTGCTGCTGTCAAGGAAAAAAAAAAGGGGGCTGTAAATTGCTGTTCTCAGCTTTTTTCTCTCCTCTCCTCCACCCCCGCCCTCCCCCGAAAAAAGGCAGTGCTTTCTCTTAGGCTCTTAAAAATGATGCAGAATTTTAACCATCTGCAGTACCCGGAGCTCTTCGCTGGTGCTGCGCAGAGTCTGAATATTTGCAAAGGGAAGAATTTGCAAAGCTTTCTGAAATAGAAAACTGTTTGTAAGCATGTAAAGTATTTTAGGGAATCCTTTCTTTACAGAAAGATTCTATTTAATTGCGAGCTGAGAAGTGAGTATTAACAGAACTGTAACGCTTTTAGCATACTGTGGATTTTTTTCTAGAAGAGACACAGGTGTACTGCTCCATCACAGCTTTGCCAACGTAGCGAGAGCAATCGGAGACTCGGGAAGTGTACAGTGATGAGGGCTGATCATTTTTGTAACACTGTGGTTTTTTATTTCGAGGCTCGCTCTGGGAGTGTAGATGTAGCTGAATGCAGCAAAGTCATCCCTTTACCAGCTGTGTGTGTATATATGGGAGTAAAATTATTTAATGAGCAATATGGGGACTCGCAAAGGAACCATGTTACTGCCACAGCCTCCTGAACTACCATAGTATGTCCAGTGCACAAAGGGAGACTATTACTAAATAATAAGGGATGGGGAAAAGGCTTTTGAAGTGGTGAAGCTTAAAGGAGAAAGTAGAAGGAGTCTTTAATGTGGAATCCTTATTTGCCATAAATTAGATTAACTGTTTAAATGCCATGAATGGCAAATTAAATATTTCAGATGTTCATAAATCAGAATATAATGTTTGTCTGGAGTAAGAGCTAAGAAAATTGGAGGTTATTGGCTCATAATTCATCTACATATTTAAGATCAGTTAGCAAGTTACAGGAAAAAGAGATTGTAGTGAAATATTTGAGGCATGCAGTTCCTTTGAAGATGCAGTTTGGGTTTTCTCTTTTAAGATCTGTCAATACCAGATTGTTACCTCAAGTCACTAGTTATTTTTGTAACTGTGAGGACAGTATTTTCTTTAAATCAAACCTCTACAAATAGATATTAAGAAAAGCATTTACTTTCTGAAGCCAATGTAGAGGCCTGGCTAAGTTTCTTAATTAAATTTAAATTTATTTTAAAAGGCTATATTACAGTGCAGATGTCTCATAGTCTTCATACATTTTCTTATTTGTAAAGCTGAAGATTGGAGCTATATTTTGTCACCTGTTGCCTACACAGGTCAAAAGGGGCGGGAGGGAAGAAGATTTACTGATCATGCAAGCTTTTGCAGGGAACTTGTTCATCATTTCATTGCTAGTTGGTAAAAACCAGCCACTTTTTTTTCCCTCTGCTTTTATGTGCCCCAGAAAATCGTACAATATGTGTGCTCCTAACAGTGCCAGAGAAGCATAATGAGGTGTTTAGTCACAGTTTGGATGTGGTATTTGTAGAAAACAGTGCAGGAACTGTGGGCTGGATTTTCAAGGGAATAGTCCTTGTAATCCAAGGCTGCCTAAATCCCAAACTGGTATCCAGGCAATAGCGACACTAAATTCTCCGTTTGCTTTTTGTTAGGCTCTTGTCTGCTGAACATTTTCCTTTTCTTGCAAGGACTGCAGCATGGCTGGGCATTTTGGTGGTGGGGTTTGTTGGTTTGGTTTAGGCTTTTCTTTTGTTTTGTTTCTTCTGTTAACCCTTGGATTTCTGTTCGCTCCCTTTATTGCAGAGCATCTCGATAAATAGGAATGCAGACAGTCTGGAGTGAGTGTGCTTTTCTGATATGGAATACATGGATGGGAGGGCTTGGAATGGTGAATCTTTGTTTTGTGGACCAGTAAAATACTAATGTGCTAGCATTTTCCCTTATTGTGTATTTGGATTTAAAAGTCAGTGTGTAGTGGAGCACTCCAGTATAAATGGCAGTTTATCTAATATTCTGCAGTTTAAAGAACAAATATTTATTTGGGAATAACCATGTCTGAAAGACTTCAGTGTTGATGTACTTTGCAAGTCAATTATACATATTTTACTGTATGTGCAAATATAGCAGTATGCAGGCTTTGAGAATTCAGAATTGTATACTGGAAACCTGTTAGGATGTAGGACTGTATGGAACTGCAAACACCTCGACTAGTAGTGAAGTGTATCACTTGATTATAGCAGTGTTTTTCTGTGGGTGTACAATTGTACATGAATAAATATGTAGAGGATGCTGGCTTTACAAAATCATTTTGGATTTGGTGTTATTTAATATACTACCTGTAAGGTATGTTGTCATCCCCTAACGCACATCTCAACATAACCACTGTTCTTATTTTAATACTAACTTGTTCTTTCAGCAAGCATAATATCATGAATCTGTGGATTCAGGTTTTAAATTTAGTTCTAAATTTAAATAAACAAGCAGCTTATTTTAATATTAATTTCACAGTCCCAATGATCAAAACCAAAAAAACCCAAAAGTATCTTGGTGCAGTTATTTGCAAAAAAAAATGAGCTCAAGTTGCTGAACCCTAAATATTGTATTTCTGCTTTGTTGTTGAATGCTGGAGCTGGTTATTTGAAAATAAGTAGGTTTTTTTTTTTTGAGATACGAGAGAAGTTTGCTTTCTCACTTTGAATTCGTACTGACTGTTTTCTGGTTAAATAGAATGCAAAATGTAGTATAATTACAGTGTTGTTTAAATAATGAATTAAAGCCAGCAGATGACACAATGTGCAAAACAGTTTATAGCAACAATCAGTTTCCAGATAGTTCTGTGTACTGCCAAATTATGGATAAAAGAAATTGTATGAAAAATTATAAGAGTAAGGACATGTTGTCTGATACTTGCTATGCAGCATCATTATTACCTGGGAGAGTTTGAATGATACATGAGCCAGGAAAGTCTTCCTTTTTTTTTTTTCTTTTCCCCTTTTCTTTTCCCTTTTTTTTTTCCTTTTTTTTTTCTTTTTTTAATATAAAGTCATAGATCTGCCTGAGTGTCAAATCCATAGAATCCCTGAAGAGGCAAGTTCTGGGATATCTCTCTCAGCTTGTAGTGTGCTGGCATCTATTCCTGCTACAAAACATAAAGGTTCATCTGAAGATTCTCTGAAAAGCTCCTGTTCTGTGAATTTTTCCAGTACCAACGGACAACGTGTCATATAAAACTCTAAAAAGAGGTAGCCAGAGGGCTTAGCTCTGCTGTCAGCATAGAACACGTTTTCATTATTTTCCTGTGGTTTGAATAGAGATTCAAATCAGGCCTACCAAATTTGTTTGAAATGAAACAGAAAATACAAATATGGGTTTGTGTGCAAATATATTTATTTGTTTTTAATCTGCCTAATTAAATCAGCAATAATGTATCTGATGTCCATTAAAAATGTGGGTTTTGTTTTGGATTTTTTTTTTCAGTGCCTGACTTGGAAAATATTTAATGGTCAGTGGAAAAAAATGAGGAAGAGGAGGGTGTGGCTGCCGCTGGGAGGCTCTGGCCCTGCAAAGGGTCCCTGGCTTGTAGAGATGTGGTCCTGCACCAGCACAAAAGGAAGACTTCTTTTAGGTAAAACTGAATTATTCTTTTTTTTGTTGTTGTTATTAATCAGAAAACAAGCGAGCATGTAATCCTGCTATTTCTTATGCCTGTTTCTGGAGGCTGGTCAGTGGTCCTCACTTGAGTTTGGTAGCTTTATTCACATCTTGTTTTGCTCCAGACTTACCAATTCTTTGCCTAATCAGTCATGACAAGAACAACAAAAACTAGTTTAACCTCTGAAGAGTTATAAGAAAAGTAGTTTGGTGTTTTGTTTATTCTGAATAGCCAGCAAGGGACTGATCCTGTATGTGCTGGAGTGGATCTGTACCCACATCTGAATTTTCATTTCCACTCTGCATTGTGCCTTTAGTTCCTGAGCTGGCACATATACACACAGATACTTCCATCTATAGTTCTTTATATTATGGCCACAATTACAGCATCATTCCTTCTTGAAATGAGACTATTTTCAGGTTACAATTCTTGTGGGATTAAATTTTGACAGTATTTTTAGCAAAACTGGATGCTGATTTGTGTCGAATTGCAACAGATTTGGGTTTTGGTTTTTTTTTTTTTTTTTTTTTGAGACATAGACCCCACTTGTTACAAGGGCAATTTGTTAATAATGCTGGTTTACAATTTCAGTTCTGACTAGTTGATGTTAAAACTATTTTTATGCAGTGGTACAGTTTTAGCATTCCTTTTTTCTCTTTGCTGCTGCAAATATAGTTTGAGAATGTGTGAGTTCTGCTGATACCATAAGTAAAGACAGCTGATGAAACTTCAGTAGTAAAACCACTCACCGGTGTGGTTAAAGAATCTGCTCCCACATCTCATGTCTTATATTTGAGCTCATCATCTCTTAATTATGTATCCTTTGAAGAGCAGCAGTGTGTGGGTTGTGGTGAGGTATTCTCACAGCTTGGATGAATTGTTAGCCACAAGACCAAAGACTGAGTGTAGCAAACCACTGTATGAGTGGCAATATCCCAGGATCTGACACACAACTTGGACTGTCTTTTAATTATTAAATGGGTTTTGCAAATAATGATGCATGGATGGGAAAAAAGGTAGTAAGATAAAAAAAAAGGAAATGTATTTATATGTTACGAACCAGAGCGCTATACACAACGTTTGTATAGTAAAACAAAATCTTACAATTGAGGTTCTTGCTAATTATTTGCAGTGGCAGGGGGAGTGCAGGTGGCAAAATAAACATACATGTTTTTACATGTTTTTGTGACATGTAAATGATGCACTGACAGTGTTGTGTGAGGCACCATAGCTAGCTTAGAGGGTGAGGCATTTTGCATTAGATAAAGTGAACTCGTCTATTTTTTTGCCACGGAAAACAAAAGTAGAAATTGCTGCACTGTAACAGGCCCATGGTGTAATTAATGCCAAGTCTACCCTGACATTTTTTTACAAAATTGATTGATTGGTAAGAGAGTGAAGTTGACCAGCATCAGATCCTTTTGGAATACCCTGTCCTTGTCAGAAAGTGCAGCCGGCAGGTCGCTTGGCTTTGCACAAAGGTCCATGTGGTCTTTCCAGCAAACAATCCCATCCAACCCTGTATTACTTTAGGCTATGGATAGAATCATTCTTTCTGATTGTTGCTGATGTCCCTTAACAAGGCATAGATTTTCATATGCTCAGGCTGCACATTGAAAAATACTATATTCCTGTAGTTTGAATTTACTGCTCGTTTAATTTAGCTGAATCATTTCCCTTTCAAGACTGGAAGCAGGTGAGAAAGTTGGACTATAGATCCTGACTTTCAGACTGTGTATCTCTGTTGTGTTCCCTGTTGCTCATGTGCTCACTAACATAAATAGTTGGATCACTTTAGGTTTTCATATATGGCAGTCTCTTAAAAGTGACATTGTTGTAGACACCTGCCCTTGCACTCCTGTTACTTCTGTAGCTTTAATGAGGAAAGGCTCATTAGCATTCTCCAGGAAGCTGTTTCCCTGGCAGGCGGATATTAGAAGGATAATGTTTTCAACACAGACCTCTTTTCCTGCTTGACTTACCTGACTTTATTGCATATCCCTGAAAGTTTCCATTGATTTGTTATGGTGGCACTCAGGTCCTCCCCTTGGAGAATGTTGCAATGTGATCTCCTTAGCAATTATTAAAAAAATTTATTTATTGTGTTTCACATTCACTCGGTTTGGTTAAACCCTTCAGTAAGTCCAGTACTCTCCCCTTGCTTGTCATTTTTGCCACTCTTTATTTTACAGCTGATATTTCTAAACATGAACTAAAGTTAAAAACTGATACCAGCATGGCCTCTGCATTCAGCAGCTCTTAACATTTATCTTGTCAAAGTGTCTTTTCATTTGTACATTTTACTTTTGGCTCCTTAGCTTGTTTTTAATCAATACTCCAACTTCCAGTCGTGACTATTGTGTTTTCTTTATGGTCTTCGTGAGTCACATTGTCAAAGCCAGTTTGAAAGGCCAAATAAGTAATAATGAATTCTGTGGATGCACTCAAAGTTAAAAAATACGTATTTTTTGTTATGTTATCAATGTTGTTTTTCTCCCCATTATGTAATCCCTGCTCAGGCATTAAAGTTATAATCTTTTAAAGTAGCCTTCCAGACGGTTTACTAAATCACAGAATTTATTGGCATGTAATCTGGATCATCATTTGTGGCTATTTTTGAGGACTGCTATCCTTTCATTCCTGATAGAAAAGTGCAGGTTTTTGTTGGAAGCCCTGCCTCCAACCTTGGGCTGCTTCCGAAATGCTGTGTGTGTCCTCAGAATGGCTTGAATTTAATTTATCCCTTTGTTTCAGCACTTTCTGTTTTGCTATCTGCCGTTCTTTCACCCTTTACTTGCAAAAGAATTGATTAATGGGATTTGCTATTTGAAAGGACCAGAGGGGACAATTTCGTGACTTGAATGTCATAGCTTTTTCCATCTGTATTGAGCCTAAAAACTTTTTTTTTAGCCTAAAAAGTACCTTTTGGTCTGTCTGGATTTCTGGGCATCAGGAGGTAGAGAGGCATATCTTAGAGTATGAGGTAGGGTCAAGATTGCTCCATCCCCCCAAAAAATGGACAATGCAAGGATTTTATGTCACAGAATTATGTTTCCTCTGTTTTCCTATTTAAGAGAAGGAACATCTCATTCCCTCACTTTTCCTGAGTGTTGTTTTTGCTTCCCATCTTGGAGGGAGAGTGCTGTTGGCTGGTGTGAAAGAGAACTGAAAAAGAAAAGACTAGGAATTTCCACTGGAAGAAGTAGTGGGTATTTTTTATTTTTTATGAATATCCCAAATTAGGAACCCAGCTAACAAGAAATGTTAATATGGGCATACAGGGTGAGAAAAGGCAAGGTTCCTCTTGTGCATAACTAAGTAGCTCAAGGTCATAATCAGCCATTATTTTTTCTGTGGTGTTTTTCGTCCTCTTTCTTCACTCCCTTTGTTTCCCAGTACTATTTCAGACTTGCCAGACAATTGTTGTGCAGTCTTCCTGCTTCTAATGTATGTCAATAAATTGTCCTTATGCCACTGGTTCAGTCCTTATGCTCCCAGTCTCCATTTTTAAATTGTAATGTCTAAGTATATTCTTTGTTCTGGTTGTTTCAGTCCAGTGCTTTTTGGAAAAGGTACCCCTTTGCCTCAGCCTGATACAAAGCTTTGCTCAGTGCTCACATTGCTCTCGCCCACCTGCTCCTTCTGTGTCTAGAGATTTTGTTACCCTTTTTTCCTGATGGATATACTATGCCTGCATAATCTTTTGTGCCAAAAAGCAGAGTGTTTCCCTTGAAATGGATGGGAAGATCTGATGAACATACAACATTGTTTTAAATACCTGCTGTGCATTTTTGCTTTCTTCTGGACACAGCCTTTTCTAAACCTGTTGTCAAGGCTTTTTGACTCCTCTTTCTCTCCTTGACTCCTGGTGTATAATAAAAAGCCCAATACTATCATGTCAGATTTCAGGGAACAGCTGTCACAGGGAGGTGTGTCACTAGATTTGGTTGTTTCAGGCACAGAACTGGACAGGTGAGAGTTACTCTGAGTGCAAGTTGTTCACCCCCCTGCAGTGGGAATGGTGCCCATCATGGTGCAGACACATGGTTTGTAAGCTTCTTCTTTACTCTTGGCTGTGTTGGAATCTGCAGTAAGTTTCTGACTCCTGCTACTTGGGGTGAGAAAAGATCAGAAACCACAGGAGCAGAAACTGCAGTGGTGGTGAAGAAGGGCCAGTGCAGGCTGGGTGTAATGAGATCCCAGTTTGCCACACCTCTTGCATTAGTTCATGCTGCTAGAAACTAAAAAGGTGAACACATTGTTATGGATCCAAAAATAGCTATTTTGCACAAAGTATCTGAGAATGGAAGGACACCATCTCAGCCCTCCCCCTGTATGGTTCATGCTGGTTTGTGGGACTCTACGACCTTGATTTTTGGAGTTTTGGCCACTCTTGGTCCTCTTCTCAAAGTTGCTGGTGTTATATGATCTCATGCTGATTCCAGATCATTTACCCTGTGTGGGGTTTGTCTGTGGTGCTGAGCTCCCTGCACCAAGGACTTTGATCTAAAGCTTGCCCCCCTTGCTTGGCCTGATTCCTATTATTTTTTTCTGGAAGCTCTAACATAATGTTCAGCTTAATCAGAGGTGCCTCTGCCTAAGGATGAAGAAGGGAAAATATCTTAGTCTGGACCATTCTCTTCTGTTTGCTCTTTTCCTCCTATCATGGTTGTCTAACTGATGGTAACATCTGCATCCCAGTGAGCCATATCATCACAGATGAGGAAACCAAGGTACAAGCAAATTTGGGATCATTCAGCAGGCCAGTGGATTAGAGGTGAGAATGGAAAGGAGACACTCCAACATGCTGTCTAGCTGTATGTTACCAACGCAGCATTAATTTAGCTGTTTCAGGAGATGTTTGTCTTAGAGCGTCGTTTGTAATACGGGTATTAAGATACTATGAGAAGTTAGTAAGAGAAATCTTAACAGCCAAAAGCAGTGCTTATTTAGCCTGGTAAAGTTTAGCAATCAGCATACGTGAAATTATATAGGCAGCATATTTTCGATTTATTTTCCTTGTGCTCCTCTTTGCAAGTGAGCCATCATGGAGTTAGCAAATGTCTATAGCAACAGGCCCATCCACAGACTACAGGATATTTTAAGAATTTCATTTATAATAGTTACTTGCACTTTTTAATAACCACTTTAAGACCCAATCAATTTTATAAATCAACTCAGAATTTTTCAGAAGGGGATACAAAATTAAAAAATCGTAATGCGATAATAAGTTTTCACTTAGAATATTTCGATAACTTTAAAAATGACTTTCAAGCAGCTGGCTAACTCTGCAGAAATTAACCTGGTTTTGAAACGTGAATTTGTACAGACTTTTGCTCTGAAAAAAATGTGGCACTGAGCCGTGACAGCTTAAGGTGTCTCTTTTTTGAAGGGGGGGTAGATGGAGAAGTCCAGTGATTTAGTGACTGAAGAGAGTTGCCACTTGCGTGAGCTCCATCCCTAGGGATATGACCTTTTTAATCCTCTTTAGTTAATGTATTGGTGATCTTTACTTAGGCAGAGTAAACAGTGCTGTTCTGAACAAAGGGGAGGTCATGCTTCCTGCATTACACTCTGACCCCGGGGTCACGGCCTTTGTTCACTTCTCAATGGGAATTGCTCTCCGAGGGCCACCACAAAACGGAGAACTAATTTCGGCACGTGCTGGCGGAGAATGGCAGAGTATCAGGTTAGCCTCAACCCAACCTCCGAGGCCGCCGTGCTCGCAGCCAGAGGAAAAGTCAAACTATTTCAAAGAGGACGTATTAGCTCTTTAATTACCAGTGGCCATGGCACTTAATCCCTCGTTGAACTAAATATATTGCTTGGGTCTTCCCCCTGTAATTCAATTGCTCACTTTTCAGCCTTTAATTTATTTTTTTTTTTTTTTACCCCTGACTGGATTCTTCCAAAGGAAGAAGCACACAGTAGTGAAAAATAGCGATTTCTTCCCTTAAAAGAAAGTGAGAAAGCACGTGGCAATTGCAGCATCAAACTTGGGCCTCTGAGGTCTCAGAATGAGCCTTGTTTCTCAGCCTGTAAGGAAACCTGGTGCTGTGTCCCAGAGGATTGTATTCGGCACCTTTTCCAGAACTTTTTCTGTGTGTTGCAGCAGTGCACACACACACAGAGGGCCCTGTGAGGCCAAGCATGGCAAGCACGGGGTACTGAGCCAGAGAGAGCTAGAACTTCCTCGTCTTTATCACTGATTTTATGCAAAAAGACTGGGATTTTTTTTCTTTTTTTTTTTTTTTCTTGGCTTTGGAAGTAACTGGTGGCAGAATGTGATGCATCTCATTTTTAGGTGCTGTGACTATGGAACGTATATAAACATGGAAGCTGAGATGAATTATCTGGAAGACTTACGTACAGAAAACCACCACCTTTTACCAAAAGTTGGTTCTTTTTCATCTGTATGCTCTTTTTGCTCAGCAGTAAAATCTGTGAAATTTTTGATCATAAAATAATTAAGCTATAAACACATAACTTCAGTTAGCATATGGCTTTTCCACATTTTTTCCTTCTATCAAAAAAAAAAAACCCCAAACCAAAAAAACCCTAATTGCTGATGACAGCCAAGTTGTGTAAAACACAGCAGGGTTAGAACTGAGCACAAGGGATCTGAGTGTATTGGGGGGAGCTTATAATGTTGCCATCACAAAAATAAATAACACTACAATAGTAAACTTTGGAACGTCTGTGGCTGTCAACATGAATAGGATTAAGGTAAAAATGTGTCTTTGCATTCCAGTCATTTCAAGTAAAACATTACGTCCCTCTAAGTTTCTTGCAGCTGAATTATTTAAACAAACACTTCTAATAATCTACTCTTAGACTTAAAAGTACATTCTGTAATATAGCAGAATGAGCTCTTTTAACAAAAGCACTGGCTGAGCAGCTGAGCTATCGTGCCCTTTGAGTGAAAACTTGCATTCAGAGCTGAACCAAATGTGAGCAGCAAGTGATGCTGACTGCAGCAATACTGAAACCAGCCCTTCTGTGTCCCTTATTTGTTGCTGGAAATTCCCAAAGTCCACTACTTTTAGATTTTTTTATTGGAAGATAGAGTGGAAATGTATATTTACCTGTTTTCCACTAAAAATAATATTGTCAGGTTGACATAAGTCTATTACTCCCTCATGTTACTTAGTTAAAATTAATATGTTTACTAACAAAAATACAAAGTCTATCTCCTTTTATAATTTTTTTTCAATACAAATATTGATTTTCTGTTATCTGTAGGATTTTAGAGACTAAAAAGAGTCTCAATGCAATGCTATTTGCATTATTTTGGGGTTTTTTTCTTGCCTTAAAGCACTGATATGGTTGTGCTTTCTTTGGAGTTAATGAGCTGTAGTAGAATTTTAAAATGTGGATAGCGTCTTGGAGTTTAAAAGAAAAAAGTTAAGAAAATACTCAGCCAGTATTCAAATTTTAAAATAGTTATTTTTCTTTAGAAAGATATTGGAACCTTACAATAACTATAGAATGCCTGATGAAACAGAAAACTAATTTTTTTCAGAGTGTGTTAAACATTTCAGCATGCAATATGATAATTTAGCCCTTGCAGAAGTGCCTCTTCTGAAAGATCCTTAGTGAAGGGAACCTTTTGGAATGCTTTTGCTTTGAATGTTCCTGACTCAAACCTCTCAGGATTTTTTTGCTTGCTTGTTTGGGGTTTTTTTTGGGTTTTTTGTGTAATTTTGTTTTACTGTTTAAAAAAGAGCTTTATCTGTAGCAAGGTTTAGATTAATAGAGTGAGCAGAGAATAGTCTATTTTACTTTGTGAACTTGATTCCTCAGCAATACTATTTCTGGCACTGATTTTTCCAGCTAGTGTACCTGGTAAAGCTTAATTGTGGGTAAGATTTCTCTCATTTCCTAGACAAAGATGTTGCTGAAATTAAAACATGAGCTTCTAATTTTGGTATCAAAATTGTTTCCAAATGTGACCCCTGCAGTGAAAACCAAGTAGGAACCGTTCATATTTAATAGCCTTCTCTCTTTAGCGACTGGTGTACACTTGTCTGTACTGCTTTTAATATGAAACCATTTCTGTTTCCCTGTTGATTTCTTTGATTCTCTGGACCATTGATATATATCAGTTTAAGGAGGGAAAACATGAAAAATTTAAAAAATAGTCCTGTAGAACATGGGGTTTGGTCAGGCTTTAGGTGTGCTATGGAAATTACGAAGCCTGTTCTTAACATTTTGAAGATAAACATTTTTCTATACTAGGATGTATATTCAGGCCTAGTGTAATTCAACAAAATTCATTTGATATGAATGCTTATTTTCCTTATTTGTGTTATGTCAAAATCTGTTCTTGTGCCTCCTTCCATTAAATACTTGAGTAAAAAGAAGTATGTGAAAGTGTAAAAAAGCTACCTGGGTGCAGATAGCTGCATATCATATGTTCATGTGTGTGTGGTTTTTAAATTAATACTTGGGTGAGCAGAAAATACAAGGCAGACGTCAGTTGCACCTGTGAAAATAAAAAGGCAGCTTCTCTGGGAAACTGCATTGCTCAGTTTTTCTGTGGTAAGAGGATCCTTGCGTTTTCCACTGACGTTAACCCCTTTGGAAGGAAAAATGCATGACAGCCTCAAAATGGTGTTCTCTGTTAGGGAAACGCAAAGATGAGCTGGAATTGTGCAGTAGTTCAGTCACAAAAGGGCCTTTTCTAATAGATTTCCAATAATTTTCTTGGACAGCAAATGTGATGCTCCTATAGAAATGTTTCCCCATGAGTGTGGGATCCCTATTTGCTACACAAACAGTTGTGTAAGTGCAGTTTTAAAGCAAAACTGTTTTTTCAAGTCTCCACAATGAGTCTGAAGTACCTGTTTTGCTTTCCCCTCTGAGCTGAGCACTCGGCACTGCCAGCTGAAGGCTGGAACATTTTGGTCTACACATGCAGTGCTTTATTCAATGAAATCCCTCATGTTTATGTCAGTGTCCCTCCAGCTCCCAGGTGTGGGAGCAAGGTCCTGCATCCAGGCAGTCCCAGAGCAGGGAGCCTCATTCTCTGATCGTAGGGATGAGTTGGTTCGGTGACACCGAGGGATAAAATAACTGCTGGTGTAGTGCTGCTACGATCAACTTCTTTTATGTAGTTCTTACTCTGTATTTAAGTTGTGTTAAGGTTTTTAAAGTGTTGCATTTATTTATATAACTAGAAAAACAATGGTCCTGAACCGTGCCTTCCATTGATTTTCCTGTTGTAATTCAAATGTTATCCTTCATTATAATCTTTGGGCTGCATTATAAAAATATTATGATTTCTATTGTGCAGAATTACATAAGCAATATCGATTTAGAGTCTTATTCTAGTAGTATTCACACTTACTGGACTGTGCTAGCATGAGACTATAGCTGCATACATACACATACATACCTGTATCCAGGTGTCCCATACTGCACCCACGTACAGAAGGGACAGAGTATATGATTTTGTTGAAATGATTGCTGGGGGGAAGTGGAATTGTTTAATTTTATTACAAATAAATGACAGAAGTAACATGAGCTTCAGACATCAACTTTAATTTTGGTATTTGGCTTCAAAATTTTTTTAAAAGCAGCTGTATTTCTAATTGAGTCAAGGAGACTTCTCCATGTCAAACTCAGTCACATTCTCCTGTTGCCAAGAGACAAAAGGTCCGGGTTTTTCTCCCTGTACAGTTTTCTTACTAAGTTGCTTATTTGCATTAGAAAAAATACTGTACAGTTTTCTTGAAATTGTTGGTGCATCAAAAAAAAGTCATTGCATTGTATTTCTGTTGGTAACTTTTTCTGAGAATATACATTTAACAGTTGACCTTTTAATATTTCAGTGCTTTGATCAGCCATCTAAAATATTCAGTAAAATGCTGTAAGGCCCTAAGAAAAAATTTGCTAAATTTGAAACTTGAAATTACCATGGATTAGTCACAGACATCCCCTGGGATGAACTGAAAAACATAGTTTGCTGA
>VXBC01005972.1:120492-242215 GCA_013399945.1 Ploceus nigricollis | reverse complement strand
GGGCCGCCGTCCCGCCCTGCCAGGGTAAGCTGCTCCCGCCGGAGCGCAGGGGATGCCAAGTGGGAAAATCAAGTTTCGGGAACTACGTGGGGATCGGCACATTGGCTCGCGTCTGCCTGATAATTTATGATTAACCAGGAGTGCGTTATCAGCCCGGCGAGGTCCAGGCTCATTCGGGAGGATCTCTTTGCTGCCTATTAAGGATGTGATAGACTAATATTTGCTATTGTTGCTGTTTTTTAGGTTCTCTTCTCCCTCTCTATCGAGTCTGCCCCTCCCTTCGCTAGCCTGTTTAAAACCAGCAAGCTTCATTTTCTTAGCAGACAAAGGTCGATCACAGCTTTTATTTCTGAATGCAAATGTTCTAGGACTTGTGCCAGTCCTGCCTTCATTGAGCACAATATAACTGCTTTCCTGAATGGCGCTTCCCCCTTCCCTTCTGAAAAATAAAAATAGAAAGGAGCTTAAGAGAAGAAACAAAGTTGGGCGGTGCAAGTTTTTTACATTTATTTAATATTTCAGTCTCTGTGAAGCATTTTTAAGCATCCCTGTGCAGAGCAGCTGTAACGTAGCCACCAGCCAGTGCATGGGGTTTATTTGTAGGGACACATACGAGAGAGAGAAGGGACCTGGTGGCATTGCTCAACTCCTGGCTTTGCAGGTAACTATCTGATGCTCTTCAGTGATTGTATCTCATCGCAATTACGTTTCCTGATTTTCTTAGCAACGTGAATTTGAACGTAAATATTTTCATCATTCATGTTTAAATTTTTTGATACCTGGAATTGTTCAGGATTAGTTTCTAATGACCGTTTTTATCATATATTTAAAAAATACTGTTTTTCAAGGCCTTTAAAGGTCCAGAAGTGCCAAAAGTGTATTTTCTTTTTATCTTTTACGTATGCGACCTGGCACATGCTCACGCACACTCCCACTCTCTTTCTCTTCGGGTGTTAATGAAGGAATTTATTTTAAGTAGAATACTTAAATATTAGAGTAATGCCATTTATAGACCAAAGTAGCGTGTGGATAGAGATGTACTGAGTTAGGCGCAATTTGACAGAGAGTTAAACGCTTAGGATTTATTCCTACTGTGAAATTGCCAGACTTACAATAATAGGTATTTTCAATTCTTTATATAGACTAATCTATGTGGAAATTAAAGTATCTGAAAATAAATATATTTTAGGACACTTTATGAGGAAACTAGTCCTTTCATATGTATTTCTAAACCAAAATGCTTTTTCTGCACACTGGAAAAAATGGGAGGCTTGTGTAAAATATTTTAATATTTTCCTGTTAATTTTATTTATGTCTAGGATTTAAAGTAAATAACAGACCAATTACAAATAAGTTCAGTGGTTTTCTCTGCAAAAAACAAAAAAAAACCCAACTGAATTAACCCCCCCCCCAAAAAAAAAAAAACCCCAAAATAATTTGAAGATACCTAGTGACTTATACAAAAATAATTTTAAATTCAGGCCATTGACAGCATTGTATCAAAACCATCTCCGTATTGGCATTGCATTAGAAGTGTTTTATGGCAACATAAACTGAAATACAACTCATAACTGTAAGTAGTAAAGCAGTATTTATTGGCTGACCACGCTCAAAGTAACTAGAGAATATTTTAGTGAACTGTGTAGATTAAGAAAGGAATTTAGGAGCATATGGCTTGGTGATAGCTAAAATTAATTTCTTCAAAGTAGTTTTTAGAGGCCTGTAGCAGCTACACAGTACAATGCAAATAAAATACTAGTTGAGGGTTCACAAACTGCTGAACACTTCTCACTGAGAAATTTCAGACTACTTGGCAATATTGCTCCTAATGATGCTATTTATTTAAAGAAGATTTTTTTTTTTTTTTTATCCTGAGGTTGTAATACTTGCGGGCTGTTTTGTTGATGAGGACTAGCTTAAAGGAATATAAAATTGTTTCTCACATATTAGTTCATTATTTTGTGGAGGCTTGCTAGAAATTACCTCTGCAAGTAGAAGAAGCAGAATTGCCTGGTTTATTTCACAATGAGGGTTTCTATAAGTATGCTGAACATAGTAGTATATCTGTTCATTAGATTGGCAATTTCCAGGGTTTAAATTTAAAATTATTTTTAGTCTGTAACTTGAAATATAACTGCTGATAGAACTATTCAGCCCCTCAGATGAATGTCTTCAGAAATTATGCATGTGAGCTGGAGCATTTACATTTTGAAAGTGTTTTGTGTTGGAGTGCCAAGATTCTCGTACAAAATATTTGGTTCATGTAATGAAAAATGAAAAGCATAGACAATACTTAGCTTAATTAAAAGATTTCTTTTATAGCTGACTAGGATGAAGTTTGGCAAATTTTCAGATAATAATTATTAAGTTTTTTATATTTTCAGGTAATAATTGAGTGAAACAGAATTAAAATAATCTATGATAGAGCAAGTTGAGGGCAAAATGACTGTTTCTCCCTCATCTCAATCCTCAAAATGCAACTTTGTCCTCCGAAAAAAAATCTAAGGAGTTGTTGATAAATGAATTGTCTCTTGTTAACCTCCCACCTATCTTGGCTGAAAATCTGGCTTTTACCTACTAGTGTAGAGAACGAGGGGAACACAAGGGTAAGGTCCATGTGTTCTAGGCCTGAGAGGGGTGCGGAGTGCTGGGCAGAGCCGTGCTCCGTGCACGGCACAGCAGTGATCCCACAGGAACAGGATCTGCAGGCAGGCGGGCTACCATGGGATCCTTACTGCCAGAGATGGCAAGTGGGCCATCTGGCTAAACTTTTTAAAATTAATTGTCATTTCGTCCGGATGAATGTTGCCAGGTTTGGATCAGGGTAAGAGAGCTTTTATTGTGGATAAAGGAGAGGGAAAAGGGAGGAGGAGGTGGAGAGGAGAAAGGGAAAGAGAATGGAGCAGGAGTTAGCTCTTCAAGATGTGAGTGCAGTCCAGGGTTCTCGTCTTTGTTGAATATGTAAGATGAGTAGGACTGTGAGGCTGGATTGTATTTTGTGTGGCTCTATGGGTAGAGCACTGTCTTCTCATAGTATATGCCAAGTATTCATAAACCTTCGCTAGCAGCTAAGGAGAAATAAGGAGTGGAAGGAATGCCTTTTTTCATCCAGTTTTCTTTGGGGAAAAAAAAACCTGATTTTTTCTTTTGCGGGGGGGATGTAATTCACATCCACTCAGTGCTTCATCAGCTCCCCTGTGAGCAGAATGGGTTCTGTGCTGCACTCGGCCTCCATCCGTGTGCCACATGTTCCATAAACCTTGGCAGGGCCTTGGTGCTCAGAGTCTGCCATGCACATGGGTGCTCAGGGCAGGGGCAGGCCCGTGATCGTGACACTTTCCCTCAGGAAAATGGAAATGCGCTCTAATTAGGCATTTTTCCTGCTAACTGCATCAGTCCCTCGCAGCTTGAAGCAGGTGCCGGTAATCAGCCCTCCCTCCTCCCCCTGCAGTGGTGGTGCTTGTGCAGGTCTGAGATGCACAACAAAGCCACGCTGCCACAGTTCTAATGCTGCTTTATGGCGCCTGTACCTGTCCGAGAAGGTGGGAAAAATAATTTTAAAATATGATTGCAAGTGTTTTGTTTCTCAAATAAGACACCCTGTGGAGCGTGTTCCTTCATAGCTGCATGCGTGTTCGTGCAGTGTGTGCTCGCCCAGCGCGTTTGATTGTCGCAGAGATAAGTGTTCATTTATTCAGTGTGTGTGCAGCTAGACTTACGTTTGCAGCCAGAAGACAAAAAGTTGGAATCCCTGTAGCCAGCACAATAGACCTTCCCCAGCAGTGATCCCAGTAGATAGAAAATGGACGGGTAGGTGTTTGGAAGTGCACACGCACTTCTGCAAGTCCTGTTTATCTGCTGTAAACTGTACTGGGCTGTGCAGACCTGTACTTGTTTATACATCTGACTCCATACCTGAGCCACAATACATTGAATTCTTTTGAGCTGAGTTTGATGGGCTTTGGAGCAATCCCCCTCCACCAGATATTCACTAACATAGTCTGTGTGTACATTTGTGGAATCACTAATAATTCTGGCCTGTAACTTCTCACTAGAGAGCAAACCAGCCTGTGATTCTCTTAGGAATGGTGCAGAAATCTGTCCACAGGTATTCCTCTGCACTCACAGAGGATATTTTAAATCTCCAGTTCTAGAAGGGTTTTATTTAAATTTGACTTATGATCTCCAAAATGGAACGTAATTCTGTTCAAGACACCTTCATTTGTAGAGGGATATGTAGGAATAAAATGCTCAGGATTAGACCCTTTGCAGCTTGTCTTTTGAAAAAAATATACCATCAAATATGAGATCTCATAATTTTGAGTTGCCCTTTATAAAAACTGTCTTTTTTCACAGATTAGTGTTACCATTTATTTAGTAGTTGTATACTCCTCGTTCTTGCATACATTTGAAATTTGCTGTTCTGTACCTCTGGAAACAAAGGATCTGATCCAAAGGCCTCTGAAGGCAACAGGGGTTTTTTCACTGACTTCAAATGGGATTTGTATTAAGACTATATACATAATAGTTTCAAATAAAGATCTGACTGCTACGGTGGTTTTCAGGGTCTTCTGCAAAACTTTTCAAAACTCTCATAAAAATTGTCTAGGCATGATGCTCCAAAATACATATCTAAGCATGAATCACGTTTTGTTGTTTTGCTTTAAAAAAAAAAAAAAACGGGCGGGAGGTGGTGCTCCAAAGAGCTTTATCTCACTGGTGCTCCAAATGAGTGTTCTATGAATAAAAAAGAGGGAATGTTGGGTCAATATTTGGTATGTAGCTGATGCATTACCTTATGCATTCTTTATTTAAATTAGGGCAGCCTTTTTGGAAGGAGTCTATAGATTTGAGATGGCAGTGTACTGCCTATTTATTTTTACACACGTAAATTTAAATTAACCTCAACCGTCGTATCCTGTTATCTGCCAAGGAAAACATTTAGCTCCTGTCCAATCTGTGTGGAGTTTCAAAGTGATTTGCTCTTTTCAAACTTGTTAAAGCGCAAATAGAAAAGTAAATTGCTTTGCATACCGATCGAACATTTTGCAAAGGGGAGGGAAGAGGAGCTAAGGAAAAACGAATTTACTATTATAATCACCAATATACCTTTATCAAATATTAATTAAGTCATCATTTTCTAAAGCCCTTGATTGATTGCATTTGAATTGCTGACTGATATTTTGCCATACTTTAAATCTGAAGGACACTTAGCATGTTGCCCATTTATTCAGATACCTTCACACAGATATGTTTGCGGTGGCATTCATTCAGCTCCTGAAGTTCTTTTGTCAATGTAAGCAGACATTTCCAGAGGAGAGGCCAGCTACAATTTCAATAATAAAAGAATTCACATGGTTTTATAACTACAGAGGCAAATATTTTTGGAGTGCCAAATTAGAAAAAAATAGTACTGTTTAGACTGGTCTTGTTTCATTTATTTTTCTCTGATTTTTTTTTTCCTCATTTTATGTAATTTCAAAAATAGAAAAGTACCCTGCAAACAGGAGCTAGAAGACAAGGAGCAGCACCATCAAGTCTATTTATTTTAATGCTGGGGGGACAGGCCGCTGAACTGAGTAGCTTAGAGAAATATGTGAGAGCAGAGCATTTTTGTTTTTCACAGCCCTGCTTGGCCAAGGTGTTTTACACTGAAGTTAATTCCTCAGAAAGAGGAGTCAGTTTTAAGGGGCCTGTAAAAGTGATCACCAAATCATTGGTTTTTTCACAGAGGTTATGTTATTATTTCTGAAACATTGCTCTCAGTAACTGGTCTCATGGAGCCACAGCAGCATAGGTGACCGAGGAGGGGCTGTTCTGTGGGAGAGTTCATTTGCATTTTCATCTGCAGGGTGTAATAACCATAAAGCAGCTACAAATATTGACAGTGTCTCAGATGGACAGTTGTTTCAGTTCAGGCAGTTCTGTGTTGGTGAACACGAAGCTTTGACATGGACTTCTAAATGCATTGGCAATCTTTTCAGAGCTGCTCTTGCTTTTTATTGGAATGCAGTCTGCAAAAGGCTAGGAAGGCTGTTTTGTTGCATCCAAGAGATTTTGATCGCTGTATTTGTTTTGCTACCCAAACACAAAGAGCTCTGGTATATTTACTTCTACATTTGTATATACAGCAAGTATAATTTTCAAAAGATTTTCGTCTTTGATAAATCATTCTTTATTTTCTTCTTTTTTTATGTATATATTTATTTTTCTCTCTGGTTGCAGACTTTTTTTTTTTTTTTCTTTTTTTTAAAGAAAGGAGAGTTCTCATGATAGTTTTGTTACCTTTGGCAGATAAGATGTATTGTCTAATTTGTCTATAGGAAACAAAATAGTATATCCAGTCCTGAGTCAGTGGAAAGTCTCCCACAGATATCAGAGCATTTTGGATTGTACTCTCAAACCCAACTAACACTTATTTAAAAACCTGATGCAGGAAGCCTGAACTCGAATGACTCTTAAAGTGCATTTAAAGAATGCTACATTCTGCACAACCTTCAGGCTTGGGCAGTGAGCTTTTGTACCTTCTTGCTTTACCCAGTTTAACCCAAGGAGTGTCAGAATCTGGCTTTAAGGGACAGGGCATCAGTATTCTTCCTAATCCAGCACGCATTTATGAATTGCAGGGTGCACAGAAGGAATTGATCACATCCCAAAATGGATGGAAACTCTGTTACAGGCCCAAAGGACATATACAATTTTGCTGCAAGGGTTCATCATGAGGTTTAGTTTTGGTTTTAATGCAGTGTGACATATAGGGTTTTTTTGATTGCTTAGTTATTATGTGAATAAATAATTAACATTTTAAAATTTATTTTTAGTAGTAACCATTTTATAAAAACAGTTTTTCAACTCGATCCGTTATGAAGATAGCTAGTTACCAGTTTTTAATTGAAGGTTATACATTTCTCATTCTATAATTATTATAGAAGGAGGAATTAACATGATCACATGGAAATTTTGTTTCTTAAATGGAGATTTACATTGATGGATTGAAGGTTTAAGGTGAAGATTTACATTTAAATTACATATTACATGACATTTACATTTTAAATTATACTAAAACAATTATTTCTACTGTCTTATTGGTACCTTTGAATGTCTCTATAAAATTATTTCATTTAAAGTATAACCTCCATTACTATGTATATGTCTCACGTAGGAGATCTGAGTATTTTTTGTATGAGTGCGCTCCTATTTGGTGTAAATAAAAGTGAAGTTGCATGTACAATATTCACGTGTAAACATTTAAGATGCTATTTAGCACTTTACTTAAAGTAGTGATCACTTCTCTATAACACAAAATGTTTTTGGGGCTGGTATTTAACAGCATAAAAATGGTATCTATCTGGTGCTTGCATTTTGTTTTCCCCAAAATGCTTTCAGGAATCAGCAGTGTTGCTTAAGAGAAGATAAAGGATTTCTATCTAATTAATTCATTAAAATCTATTGAGGAATAGCACATGGCTACAGGTGCAGCCAGCTGGGAGCAAGGTGGCCTGGAGTCTTGAGGAGTGGGCTGATTTGGAACAGGAAAGCCAGCTGGAAGATGGTTGTAACTGTTGTAAGGAGCAGGCCAGAGTGGAAGTCAGTGAAATAGAATAAGTGTAATTTTCTAAGGAGACCTTCATGTTTGTGGACGGTGGCATACATGTGTGTGTGTCCTTGGTGTGCAGGTCCCTTTGGTCCAGGACACTGCGGGCCATGTCTTATAATTGGTTTTATCAAGTTGGAAGGAACTTAAAGTATGAGCATAATTCTCTTCCCAAAATAGATTTCTTCACAGTGTCAGCTGGATATGGCTGGTTTGCACCCATATAAGGTTCTGGGCTGGACACAGAAGCACTAAAATTCCATTATTGTTGAAATAATTGCTGCAAGCTTTTTAACTTTTGATGCCTGCTGAGCTGAATACGCCAGAGTCCCCGCAGGTCTGGTGGTGGGTTGGATTTCACCTGGAAGAGGGGGGTGAGTGCACCTGTATCCAGTTCCTGAATTTTGTAACTTTTCTTGTTCAGTATGTTCCTCCTGAGATACAATCTAACCTAAAACATTAAATGGAAGAGCAATTGAAGGTTCAGTGGGAAGTGCTAACAAGCTCTTCCGAACATTAGTCTGTGAAAAACCAGACCGACGCCTTAACTGTGTCTATTAGTTTTAAGGTTGCAAGTAGTGGAAGAACAAATAGAAAAATCTTACAATTCAATTAACACCAGGAGATCAAGCTGTAAAACCACTATGCCAGTGTGCTTGCAGCCTCGGTTCTGGCTCTGTATGAGCATTTCTGTAGAGCACTCAGGACAAAAAAGTTTGCACAGGTGACCAGTAGCTGTCGGGTGGGTATTGATTCTAATGGCAATTAAAAAAATAAAGCCACTCTTTAGAGAGTGAATTTCAGCTTCGTGCTGATGGCTAGCTCAAGGCCTACATAAAGTTTAAGTCCCACTCAAATAACTTCAGATAGCCCCCAGCTTTTTTCTGTCTGTCATGTACCATGAGCTACTACTGTAGAAGCCTCTGGAAGAAATAATGGGTACAAAGAATAATTAACACTTCTGGGACTGCAGATTATTTTGATCACAGACTTTATTTAGTCATTCTTCTATCTTTTCTTATAATATCCTTTAATTTGTAAAATATGCACCTAGACATGCTATTGTCCAGAAATTAGGCCTTGATGAAATGGGAATTGTGATGCCATTGTTTGGTAAAGTGAGTGAGAAGCTGGGAGACTCTTTTTTCACTCAGCCTTGGGTATAAGAGTAAGAGCCTCTTCAAGTTTCCTCCTCTTTCCGTGCCTCAGCACCTCCCCTTGTAAGTTGGAGATAAATCTGGTGTTGCCCATGAGATTTCTGGTGTGAGAAGCAGCTGATGTCTGAATAAAGCACGTACAGCCAACAACACAGCACAGAACACTGATCTGGGAAGGGAGAGTTGCTCAGAAAGCAGAGCCTGCAGAATTTGAGGGGTCCAGTGCTGCCCTTGCACAAGGGGAATCTCGTAGTCTGCATCTGGGTTGTAGCTGCTCTTCTAGGCCTTGACTGCCTTTGAATGGAGGCTTTTTCTCATAACTTTGGGAGGCCTTGCCTCCCAAAATTCACTAGTATTCCTTACCAAAGTGGAAAGGTTATGTATTGCTTGCCATGAGGTTTCTTTCATCACCACTATCTTGTAAATTGATCACTCTGTTTTATGCATTGATAAATAATAGGAGAGACTAACCCACTCAGCATCTGCATCAATATACCTGAAGTCAAAGTCCAGGTCAGATCAGAACAGCTTGGGAGAAGGATGCTGTGAAATTGCCTGGTCTCTTATCCTTCCAGATTAGGATTCTGCTGTGCAAGTAATTAAAATCTGGTATGTTGATAGCATTTTAAGATTATGTGGGGAGGTTAGGTAGATCGTTGCATTAAAAAATCAAAAAAAAAAACCCCAATCCCCCCAAACCTTTACAGAATACTAAACAATGACCATGAAAACTAGAACTTACAAATCATGACATTTTATGTGCTCCCTGCAGAACGGAAAGCTAGGCGGCAACTTTTAAAAATAAAGACATAAGCATATTTTACATGTTTTGTTTGCTGGATTTTTTTTCTCTCTGACAATTCTATTCTTTTTGTTCTACTGCTTGCCTAAATGTAATTGAGTTTAGGATTTCTTTCTTTTTGCAGCAGCCTCTCCTCTGTTTGCACTAGGAGCTTGGCTTCCGAGAGCCAGGAGGCAGGTTTGTCCACACTGGCACTGTGGCACTGCAATGGCTGGAGCAGCAGATGTCTGGGTCACTCTGTGTCCAGTGTCCATTCCCCAAGAGTGTGGCCACCCTGGAGTGCCCCAGACACACACAGGGTGCTCAGCGAGGAGCAGCTGAATGCACAGAGCCACGCTGGTTCCACCGTGTGGACAGCTCCAGCAGGCCAGGGTGTTTCAGAAACCCTGGAAAAGCTATTTGAGTTTAGTTTTTCCCTGCATTTTTAATAAATGTGCCAGTGAAAACCAAGTCCTGCAGGTGCTTATGCACAGGACTGACCTGTGCACCCACATGTAGTCCCGGGCTGGGACACTCTGTGTCCTCTTTCCATGTCCTCTCCCCGCTCCCCTTATCCACAGCTGCTTGGTGCCGACTGGCAAACCAGTGCTTTGAACCAAAGGTAGGAATACAGGAGTCCTGCAGCCAGACTTCTCTGAAATGTTTCTTAGTATTCCTCTGCCCAGTTTGGCAGCTTTATAGTCTGATAATTAGTGGCTCTGAAAGTCTTCAGGTGGGTGCTGCTGGGCCTCTAAGTTGTGGTGCTGGTGTTTATTTTGGTGTCTCCAGCTGGCTCAGGAGTGCTTTTGTTAGCTAGTGGTCCTGGACTCTCATTTCCATTTCCAGGCCCAGCTGCATATGGATGTCTTGAGCACCAGGGGTGTGTAAGCTGGCCGGGGCAGGCAACTCCCCTCCCTTGTTTGCATTATCAGTTGAGATCAAATGGGAGAAATTAATGTGATAAACCTAAACAGAAAAAGAGAAGGTGAAGATGTTCCAGTCTGGACTGTGGAGTTGGGCAGGGTTGGTAGCTATCTACATGAAGTGAGTGCTCCGGACCTTTTTCATGCTCTTTGCACGAGACTTCCAAACTTCTGTGTTTTATTTATTTCCCCACTCTTTCTTTCTTCACCCTTTAGGTCAATTGACATTCAGTCTTTCCAACATTCCTGGTAGGCAAAGCTGTGTTTGCAGGCATTGTTTTGCTCGTGCACCTCCTGTGTGGTCGGTGCCTGCCTTTGACTGATACGCAGATCAGAGGAAGGCAGAAGAAGCTCTCTGTTGTCCTCAGTGAAAGGTGTGCTCAAAGGGATGAGCAGGTTTCAGCAGCCTGAAGCAAAGGCCTGGAGCTCCTGGTACCACAGCCACTGACGTGGTTTCTGTGCACTTTCTGAGAAACAGATGTGTCGATTGCTGCAGGGGTTCATTGTCAGAGATAGTGAGAGTTGCAAGTACGTGAGAGATCTTAGTTAGGAAGAAAATCAATGGTAAAACAATGTTTCAATCTATAGCCTCAGTAAGTTATTTACTTTTGAAATCTAGTTCTGCTCAGAGGTGAAACCGTTTCCATTCATGTTTTGTTGAATCACTGTATTAGAGTCGTAAGTCAGTGTTGGGAAGCTTTTGTTGTATTTGTGGAGGAAGCCCTTCCAATAACTCCTCAGACTCCTCACAGCTGTTTCATTTGTGTCTGATTTCAAAAAGTGGAATTTTTTACAAGATGCATTTGAGTTTTATTTTGCAATCGGTAAAAGGCCCCTCTTTAGCATGGAATATACACATTGCGGACTATTTAACTGGAAGCCAATTTTTCTTTTGAGCATATATTTTATGAATAAGTTACTAGTATCACTTATTCTTATTGTAGATATACTGCTGTAAATAATGTGATGACTTGTATGACTTGTACCTCTGTAGGAGTTTTGCAAAGACTAACACATTAAACCTCACCCTAAAATATATGAAAAGAAAGAAATGACATAAAAATTTTTCTTTGAGAAACAGAGACAGAGAAAAAAATATAAAGACAGCTGGGTGAAACATGTTTCTGTTGATTTGAGAATTCATGTTTTATTTTGTCTAGCGATCAATATGCATTTTTTTATTTTTAGAAAATAAAAATACATCATCTGATTTCCAGTTTGAAAAAACAGAAGACCTATGTTTCCATATTCCACACGGTTTCATTTTGCACTCCAATTTTAATTTTGTGTTTGTGTGTTTGTTCAATACAAACTTCAGTGTTGAAATCCACTACTTTCGTAAATTTTTATTTTAAAAGGAGAAAGATGCTGATTTCAGTTCAGATATGTAAAGCAATAGACGTGACTCCGTGGCTGCTCCTGGTGAAGGAAGAAGCATGGTAGCTTCTGAAATGGCAGTGTCAGACCCTGAATAGTTGTCTCTGCAGTAGCCCTGTGCTGGACTGCTGGGCAGGCTCATCTGCAACAGCACATGGTGCTCTCCCATTTGCTGTACCTCTGTTTAATTTGTCTCATCTGTGGCACAGTCTCCTCTAAAGAACTCAAGCTTCAGATGAAAATGTAGTTCCCAGGCAGAAAGGAACTGCAGTAAAAGTAGTTGTACTACTAGTTTGTCCTATGATTAATAGCAAGACTTGCTTAGAAGTTAGTCTTTGATTTCCTCTGTTTAATTGTAGCCCTAAGTGAAATGGGTTTTTGATTTATAGAAAATGCAAAATTAGGTACAGAAAGTTTTAAATTACAGTAACAGTAAAAAATTTCCCACAATAATCATCCCATATTGTTTCAATTCAAAAGAGCTAGGGCTTGATTTGTGTGGGAAAGAACCCATAGCAGCCAAGTTCCACATTTGAAACTGGGGAGAGGGGAGGATCAATTACCCTCTTTTGAGAGTATAAAAATATGCCTGAACTTCACTATGTAATACTTTTATCATATATTCCCTCTTTGGAAGGGTGTGTGTTCATTAATTAATTTAGAATAGCTCTTTTCTTACATGGATACACTGTAAAAGCAAGTAGAAAAATTGTGTTCAAACATACAAGAACATCAGTTTAAAAAGCAAAAGCTTTAGGAACAGCTTGTAATCATGATGGAAAACTGATCTATTCTGTTTTATAATATTTGCATTATGCAGAATGGTTCAATAAACTGTGAAAGCTCTAACATAGTTCAATAACAGTAGCTTTAATAATAGTAGTTTAATTCCTAAGCTACTTTTTTGGAAGTTTCTGCATGGCTGATCTCACTAGTGCTGCACCATATTTGTGTTGACTTTTTCTTTCATTAGACCGCAATGCCTATGTGTGTTTGCAGCACTAATCCTAGATGTTGAGATTCTGGATAGTTAAAATATATTCAGTATCATTGAAGCTATTCCAGGGTAAATGGCTTTGCTTTAATGGATGAGACCAAATTCTGCTCTATTTACAGGGATAAACGCTGAAAAACACTGATTTGACCTATGCAAGTTTGCATGCAAGATCCTGAGAATAGGAGTTTTGGCCCTTTGTATTTGTTTTTTTGTCTACCACAACAAAGTGGTTAAAATAATTCTGAAAATAATAATGCAGTTGTTATTCTGTTGGCCAGTGTGGTGGTTTTTAAAGTCCTGCTTCACAGTCTCCCCTCACATACAGTTTTATTTGGAGCACACTGAGTTTACAGTTTGAATGTAAAGTGCTGCTTCTGTTCCATTTGATTTGGCATGACCAAGATGTAAAATCTAAACATAAAGCATAGTATTGATCCATTTATAAGCATTTTCAAATTGTACTGCACTTCTTGGATAATTTATTGTTGTAGGATTTTAAAGTCAGGTGAGCTCTGCATTTGTGCTATAGCCTGACAGTTTAATCAAGATACAAATTTAGAAACAAATCAGCACTGTCTTTTATATAGTGCCTCTAAATCCATGGTAATTTGTACCAGACCTCGGTAACAGGAAAGGATCGCCGTTTCATGCTACCAATACCAGTGGGTGTTGCTCCCCAGCTGCATCTTATAAGAGAAGATGCAAGAGAAATTAAAGGATCCCCACATGCATTTTTCTGTAATGTACCTTTTGCAGAGTACAAGGCTGATGGAAAATTCCCTTGAATTCAGTGTGCAAGCTGGCTGTAAATAGTGCCATATGTTCTGCACGCTTTAACTCCTACCTTTTGAGAGCACTGGGCAGTTTTAAAGTCAGCCTTCTTTACTTTGTAGTTTTGGAACGTTTAAAAAACGTAAGCGCATGTACTCTGCAAACTCAGCACAGGGAGGGGAGAGCTCAAGTGCTGCTGGTGCCTACCCTGGCTGCCTCGGGACTCTCCCAGAGGCCTGTTTCGGGGAGCTCTGCTGTGCCAGGACGTCCCTTGCAGCACGAGCTCATCCCTGCACGCTCGGCTCCAGCGTATCCGAGCTATAGGCTGAGGCTGTGTGCACTGGCAGCACAGATGGAGTGTGCTCTCATTAGGACTGTTTGTTGCCTGTTGGAACACACAGCATATTTCTACCGTGGCATCAACAGTTTCTAAGAACTGAGGTCAAAATAAACAGGTTGCAGTTGGATTCAGGAACAGTCTGGGAAACAACTTAAAATTCCCGGCTTAGGCATAACCATATTCCTAGATAGGTGGGTAAAAAGACATTCTCATAGCAAGGGCTCATCTGAATTGATGCTTAGTGTATGCAGACCAGTGTGGAGTCGCAGGGGCACAGCCATTAAATTTTCTACAGATATTGGCACAGGTATGCAAAATTGACCTTATGTTAAATAAATGGGCAAATTTAAGCCCAGCACTCCTGCACTGTTTCTCCCAGTCTTTGTAGTGCTTGAGCAAAGTGAAAGCGATGTCCTCGTGCCCATTTGGAAGGTGCCTGTTCTCACCAGGCCTCAGCCTCCCGTGCAGGCGCGGGTGTTGCCCAAGGCCCTGGCCTGTGTGGGCTCTGTGCAGGAGCAGAGCTGGGGCGCTGGCAGACAACCTCTGGCAAGCCTCCTGGAAGCTTCTTGGAGTTGCTACTGCCCCAGACTCCCCACCCCACCCTTTCCCTGGGGATTAGTGCTTCCTCAGCAGAACCTGCACCTGAGCTGCCTCATTGCAAACCCACAGGTCCAGTTCGGGCCCTGGGAAGGGCATCGCTCGCTGCGGAGCTGCTGCAGCACACCTGAGGTCTGAGCCCATGGATTCAGCGTGGAGAGCCCTCATCTCCAGCAGCCAGGTGGAGCAGACCACTGGGAAAAGGGAGTTCAGTGTGTGACAGCGAGATTCACCAGTGCCTCTTCCACCATTGGTAAGTATTTACAGGATCAGCCCATACGCACACTCATGTTCCAGGTGACAGCCTGGCCCCACAGGCATGAGTGAGTTTTAGCCAGTGATATCAGTGAATGCAGAGTTTAATTTGTAATGTTTAAAAAGCCTGCAAAATTTTATAAAACAGGACAAATACTTGTGATGATTTTGGCATGAGTAGAATGTAAATAGATTTGCTTCCTGACAGAATCAGCAACAGTCGCTTGTAAGGGTTTACTCATATTAACCTGGTCACAGTTCATTTGCAGCCAAAGGAACTATCCTGTTTGTTGAGCTGCAAACACACCAAGGCACAGCAATCTGCTAGATGTTAGAAAATGTTCTCATGGGTTTAGTTAGAAAATGTTCTCATGGGTTTTGGGGTTTTTTGGACAGGGAGGGTTAAATCTAACTCTCGTTTCAGTGGTTAAAATTTTTTTAAAAAGTAATTTTTTTCCTTTTCAGAAATGAAACATTATTGAGCTGTATGGTATGCATAACAGTAAATGGTTAATACAGATATGTGTAGTGGAGTAGTGAAAAGAGGTTTCAAAAGGATTACAAAAATTTTGAAGACTGATATGGAAAGATGTGTATAATTCTCTAAAAGAAAGGGTAAAAAAGAAAGCCTTCCCATATTCTTTGCTGCTACCAGTTTACTGCTGTTGCCATTCTTACTTCCCATGGCGTGAGGCATTCAGTGGTCTGTATTACAACCACATAATACTATTATCATCCCTTACTTTTCCACAGTGACAGGGAAGCAGCACTCCTAGGATACCTTGTTTATAGCATGATCTTCCTGTCTCCACGAGGTTTTCTTGGTTCTTGCTGCTGTTCTCCATATGCTTCTACACACAGTTTGTGTGTAACATTGTGCCTTTCCATCCTTGACCCTGGCAGGTCTTGTGCAGCCTCATTCATCCTGACCCACCACCTCTTCCCTGATCACAGCTGCTGAGTCTCAAGCTCTTCACTGACTGTGAATGCAGTTGGGAACACTCTCCTCCCCCCCACTTTTAAGTTGGCTCTCAAAGCCCATCGCAGATGGTCTGTACCTCATACATAATAAAGATTTTTTTTTTCTTCTGAGGCGGGTTTCTGTGAATGTGAGAGGCAGACAGTCTGGCAAGCTTAGGCCTGTGTTTTTATATTTTTTTTCTAAGTGAGCCTTGAGGGATTTGTTTGCCATAATTTGAAACCCCTTAATAGCTTATGGAGCTCAGTAGTATCTTGGTTCCAGAGGCTGGAACCTGATTTGTCCATTTGATATTTTCTAAGGGGAGGTTATACACATTGGCAAAGTGGAGTTAGGGCCCAGCTGGACAAGACAAAGAAATTAAGCAGAAGCATTCCAGGATCTAAAGCAGTTGTTTTAGGCAGGTGGTCTTCTAGTAAGAATATGGTAGATTTGTGCTAACTGTGTGTGTGAGTTGCATTGGGGTCACCTGTTATAGCTGTGTATTTCAAACTACTTATAAGACTTGTTCCAGTGAGTTCCCTCTGTCCTATTTTCAGACTTGAGCAGTAAAGTCTGAGTAGCAAAATGTCCCCAGGACCTCATGTAAAAGCCTAAGGAGCATTTTCAAATGTCAGATAGTTTGGGTTCTAGGTAGCTCAACACCACTGCTTCTTAGTTCCCTTGTGTATGGTTGTATTGGTGATGTTATGCTCAGCATTCCAGTAGCCATAAAAACAGGTCCATGTGTGGAAATCTGTTTCATGGGCCAGGCTGCCAGTGGGTTCTGGGTTTCTGTTCTGCATGGAAGCTGCCGTAGGGCTCTTCCTGATCTCTGCACTATGCTTTGGGAGCCGAAAATGTAGAACATATGCGGGAGGAAAGTAATGGAAGTACATTTATACCAGCAGTTTCAGCAGTGGTTTGACCTCAGTGAGAAAAGATGTGTCAAGGTGAAATATGGAATTGTATGTTTTAAAAGATAAAGGGAAAATGTCCTAAACTAAATTGGATTTTGATCATGATGAGGAAAAAATTAACAGGTATTTCACTCCTCTTTTGTGCATTTTAAATGCTGTGTGTGTGTGTGTGTGTGTGTGTGTGTGTTGTTACTCACTATATAGAAAAATAAAGTCCAAAACCAACCTGTGAGCTGTAGAGTATTTGCTGAAATACTTTGGGGTTCAATTGTCTGAAGCTCTTGGCTCTTAGAGGGAAAAATGTCTCACAGGTGTCAGATAAGACACTTTTTCAGGGCCTGAAGGGTGTCGAGAGTAAGGGTCTCTGAGAAGTGAACAGAGCAAATAAAATCTTTTGAGAAGAGATGAGTTCCAGAGAACATTCCAGTTAAGCAGCAGTGGTCAGCAGCACAGGGCAGTCATAGGCTCATCCTTCAGAGTGGAAGGACCTTGGGAGGCATCTAGTCCAGCCTCCTGCTCAAAGCTTGAGACCAGGTGGTTCAAGGTTTTGTTCAGTTAGGTCGTGAAAGCCTCTGAGTATGGAGACTGCACAGCCTCTCTGTGCAGCCCCTTCCACTGCTTGACTGACTTCATTGCAGAAAGGTTTTCCATTGTTTCTAACCTGAACCTTTCGTATTTCAAATTCTGTCTGTTGTCCCTTGTTCTCCCACCACACCCCACTGTGAATAGCCTAGCTCTGGCTTCTCCTGGCCTCCTGTTGGGTGTGGAGAGGCTGTCACCAAAGCCTACTCAGGTCCCTTAGCCCCTTCTCACAGGGCTGATGGTCATCGTGGGGGTCCCTGTCATTCTGCCTACACTGCAGTATCGCTCAGCAGGCTGAGGAGTGGTGCAGAAGCCTCTCAGGACAGTGCTAGGGCTGACCCATGCTGTCCCATGGGATGCTGGCAGCAGGACAGGCAGAGTGGCTCCCTGTGAGCCACATCATTCTTGTCCAGCCCCTTTAAGGGGTGTGGGTGTTTTTGCTGACCATCTGCTGGAATCAGTGCCAGGAGCTGATGCTGTTGGCTGGCCTTGGCAGATTCCTGGGTTAATAGTGTGGCGTTACTAATTTCAGGTATTAGTATAGAAAAATATTAGCTTGGATTCAAAAATCATGTCATAGTTTAAATGCTAGAAGATGTTAAAGCACTGTAGATTTTCTTTGCAGGGTGGTTTTTGAGCTGCTGAGATACAGGTTTTAAGCATAAAACACAACAGTTAGAGATATACTTAGTCTTAAAAATTGTTAGGTGTCATGTAATTGCATAACTGCAGAACCCAAGGCTTTAAGAACAATACTGAGTATCATGAAATTGTGATTTGATTTTAAAATAAAGCAACATCGATAAGATCAAGAATCTGCTGCTTTTGTAAAGCAAATGTTCATCTAAGAGGGGTTTTTTCAAATAGTGAACCACATCTGTAAAGTTCTGAAATGATAGCTGCTATTATGTGCTCATCTACTTGGCACAGTAATTAAAGTATACATTAATGCTGTGAGACACGTGTTTAGAAGTATGGATTGAAATTAATCACCCTGCCCCTATAGAAATTGCTTGATGAGTCCAACAGCATATGTGTTGCTATAGAAAGCTGTGAGTTTGTGTATTGTACATGGGTACAGTTACATTTAGTTTTTCACATGTTTTATTAAATATAACTACAAAAATACATTTAATTTTATTAAAGCTACGAAGCGGGGTTATTTGCATATTTTTTCAGTGTGGGACAAGCATTTTTACAGGTAAAACTTGCACTGTAATAACCCCTAAAGAGGGAATTGTCAAGCTTCTCAAATACTGCTCAAGGAGTCTTTGAGGTATCTGCAAGCATTGTGTGAGCAGGGCAGGAGGAATTCCTGCCTCTGTGAGGTGTGGCTCACCCAGGGCCAGGCTGGCCCATCCCTGGGTCCCTCGTGGAGCACCAGGTGCGGGACGGGCTTGTGCCGAGCTGAGCTGTGTGGAGGAGGCCCTTGGCTGCTGAGAGAGAGTGATAATTCTGCATCCACTGATGAGTTTTATCTTAGATTTAAGCTTGAAATGTTGATTCCCTCTCCAGCTTCCTGGGCATAGGACACAGTTTTCCTGAGGAAGTCTTCAGTGTGAGTTTACAGCCTGTGCAGTTACCAAGTGAGGTGCCACCTCAGCCTGTACCGTGGTTACTCTGCCTGCCAGAAAAACTTGGTGATAAATATTCCACAAGATGCTTGAGAGGCTGTGATGTCACCCCTGCACCGGCCAATTCACCAGGTCAGGTTTGCTCTGTTACTTTATGAGCTACGTGACATGTAAGTGGAAGAGCGGGTGCGGGTCCTTCCCGCAGTGCTGAAATGCACGCGGTGTGCAGCTCAAAGCACTGCTTCTGTCCTGCTTCCCAGTGCAGGGAACTGCTCTGCTTCCCCAGCCTGGATAGCAGGAGAGCTGCTACTTTTCCTGGTGGCACAGTGTGGTGTCCCAACAAAGAGCACCGCTTCTGCAGTGCCATCGTGAAGCTCATGGATTGAGAGAGAGAAGCAGCGAGCTGCGGGTTGAGGACCCAGAAAGAACAAAATCGTTGTCTGGGGGATAGTTTGAGAATCAGCACCCTTGCGAACTTAAAATGTGTGCACAAAAAATGTCTTGTTCTTCCCTGCTTACAACTCCAACATACAACCCAGTTAAAAAAAGGGTTGTTTTTGCAAAACTCTGACTTCTGCACTCTCACTGGTCTACGTACCTCTTTGTGTGTTCAAGACCTAAATGCAGTGTGCAGGCAGCCTTTCTCTTACAGCAAGTATTGATATCCTGCCCCAGAGTTACAAAAGCGGAGAAAAGAAAACCCTTACAGACATTTACTGCTTCAGTTGATACATATTTGCCTGTTTCTGGGTGGTGAAAGTTGTTATTTTTATTATTTTTGCAGCATATCAGCCTGGATGTAGTCACCCTGTCAGGAGTGTAAAATTTACAGCAGAAATTACTTTAACGCTGGAAAAGCTCTTACTCATCTGAACCATCATTCAAAATGCACAGTGAAAGTTGCCAAGCAGAAGTTTTCCATCCCACTATCTGCAGGACTCCTGCAGGTCTTCTGATGATTAAGGTAAGATTAAAAATAAAGAACAAACAACTTAGTTGCAAAGTAGAAGCTGGTGCAAAACATGAAGGTATAATTCTAGGGCAGAGAGGATACTCTTTGTGCGTTGACCCCTGCCTATAGGAGCAATGGCATTGTTAGAAAATTCCAGTGCAATCTTTGTTTAAATAATCAAAGCAGAAAGAACAATAAGCCCAAGTTTACTACCAGAATTAAATATGTATAAATGTATATATGTATATATGTATATATAAAGAAATTGCTTAGTATTAAAAAATGAAAGGATGTATTAAGTTTTCTTTATTCTTTTGAAAATATGTGTCAAAGTATAGAAGTGTTTAACTATGAAAAATAAGTGTTAGTATAAGCAGGGAAAGTAGGAACCACTGAGCAGGACAATGTATTTTGTTTTGCTTAGCTCCTGAGAAGTAGCTGCAATATAGAAATAGCTGCATAACCTGTGTACAGGTTATGCCATCGTTTGTCCTTAGTGCTTTTGGTTTGTGTTCTATAGTGGTGTCCATTACATTCAGTGGATTAAACTCTGCCAGTGTATTTCCTTATTTCTGTGTCAATGTAGTACTGGCAGCTGGGGTGTCATCAGGATCCCTTCTCCATGGCTGTAGTCATAGGATTTTATATAAAGAGCATTTTCCAGAGGCTATCAGTATGTTCTCTTATACATGACTTTTTTTCTCTGGTTTGTTTTAGGTCATATATATAACTAAAAGACATTCCAGAAACTTTGTTTTCTAAATGTGTGTTGGGCACAGTTGTTAATGTTGCAGGTGTTCACATTCAGGGCAATATAAAATGCTGCTTATGACAAATAAAAAATAATGGAATGCTCACTTTACAGCCCTAGGAGTTGGGCCTGAGCCTACAAACATACATTATTTTTCATTTGTTTATAGACAGACAAGTTTATAATTAAGACAGTAATGGGCATAAGCATTCTTGCAGCCTTTGTAGCTCATCTTTCTTGTGAGCATCAAAGAGAATATTTGTGGTAGAACACACAGTAATAAGTGTGGGGGAATCAACAGCATGCAGATTCATTTGTTTATTTATTTATTGAATCTGGTTATCCCCTATCCTCCCATCATGTGTGCCTCTGCAATAAAGGCAAGGCATGCCTATTTTCTCTCATTGCTATCACTCCAAATGCCGTAGATAAGAACGATAGCTGGACACAAGTACCACACTGTGCACCCCAGAACACCAGAGGTATTAATGAACACAGGCAAAGACTTGTGTAACCATTACATCAGTGTCCTATTTCTGGAAATGACTACTGTAAATTACCATTTGGCTGGGGAATCCATCGTGCTGATCTGGAGCCTGCATGGCCCAACTGTGGATTACATCAAGCACATGAAAAAGCTGCCCAGGAATCCTGGCTCAGAATAATATTATTTTGTTTTGCATAGGAAACCTGTGTGTTCATGTATACATGTGTATAAATATGTAAAGTGGTTTGGATTCCCTGTGTCTGAAGGCAGAGCCCTGCATGTGGCAGATCTTTTAACTTCAGGGGTTGTACATCTTTTATGTCAGCTCTGAGGCAGTTGAGATGAGCTGAAATGTCAGTCTTGGGGATTCACTGGTGTGTGAGAGTTGCCACAACACAGTTTCTCTCAGAGCCCTTAGAGAATCTATGACTTGATTCCTCTCACAGCTTGGTCCAAACCAGCTTGTGTTTATTGGCCATGAAGCCCATTTATGTCTGCCAGCACTTGGGGCTGTGTGTCTGATGAAAAGGTACTTGGGGGTCAGGAGTTTTGAGGCCTTTAATAATTATCTAGAGGGATGACTTCTGTTGAGGAAATGTTACCAGTCTGATGATTTTTGTCATGATTTATGTCTTCAGTTAGTGCCAGCAGTGTTAAAAAGCTGAGCCTTTTGTGTCCATATATTTTACACTGAATTTAAAGCACATATATCTCGTCATAAGAATCTTCTTTTTAAAAATGGAGAGAAAGAAAAAATATCAGTCTGCTTAAGAGGTGGTTGTTCTTATTAAGAAAACAGTGAGTTATTACTGCTACCTCTGACATATCTAAGTCTAGTAATACAGGACTAGACTTCAGAATAAATTGCAACATCAGAAACTAAATTAAAATCTTCTAAAACTTGATCCTCATGTATTTTTAAGGAAGTGATCTATTCCAAGAACTCTAATGTATGAAGTCTTGTTAAGATTAAAGTCTCTGGAGGCTGAAGTTCATGTTTTGAAGAGGAAACCCAGTTAACAATAAAATCAGGTAATGCCAAATGATATTGTCACAAATAATTAAAATAAATTTGTATTCAGAACATCATCAGTGTATACAATAAATAATAGCTGAGAGGAAAGGCTGACCCCATGCTTGTTAAATTGCTTGAAAGTTAATTTGGATGTGTTCAGGTGAAGGAAGAGGGTTGGTTGTGTGGGAATTTTTTTCCCCTCAGCTGCAGTTTTCTTTGTAATTCCACAAGAAATGGAATCATTTGGGCTTGTCAGACCCACCTGTGAAAAGCAGATGCTCTTGTACACAAGTGATCTTCACTCAGCTGGTGAGCAATGAATACAGAGAATGGACAGTGCAGTTGCTCCAATATTAAATTGCTCTTGTGAGCCTTTCAAGCTGGATTTCTTTCCAGCCCACAGGAAATGACTGATAATCCTTTTTTCTTTTTTTTTTTTCCCAGAGAAGGAATGTGCTGCAGTAGAAATACCGTATGTAACATAAAGATTAATAGATATCCTTAAGTTAGATAATTGCAAAGGTATTGACTTTTTCCAACTAAAATGAGAGTAGTGAAACAAGGGAAGTTAATTATGGGAGAGCCTAGTTGCCTCTTACTGTCATTATCATCTGTTCCTTAGAATATTGCCAAACTTAAAATGTTTGGGGTGAATATCAATGCTGAGTATATTATTCAGATTTGCTGCCATAGGCAAGTTCAGTCATAACAGTTCACTTTTCCTGAGTAGAGGGCAGCCTTTCCTTTGGCATCTTTTCAATTTTGAGAACTTTGTGCTTTAACTATTACCTTTTTCTTCTCTAAAGAAAATCTTCATTTGTGCAGTCAGCTGGCTGATTCAATCTCCAGCTGAAAAATGATCACGAGATGAGTGTATGTTCAGTCCTGTTTCTGATTCAGTCCTGTTTCTGATGGGTTTTAAAAAGCGCCGACAGCTTTAGTTAAACACAGCAGTGGTTTTCAGTATGTGGCTCTTTGTCTCTGTACAGGATTCCTGTGCAGGAGGTCCTGTGAGAAAAAGCTCTATCAAACATTGGAAAGAAAAGAAATTTTATTTTAAGATTTTAAGGAACAAAAAGATCTCGCAAGAAATAGCATAAGAGGATGCTTAAACTCTCTGGGTAACCAGGAGAAAGGTAGAACAGGAATAATGTTAATTTAGAGTATTTTGGGCAAGTCATGATCTTTCTGGAAGATTTTGGTATAAGTCATGTTCTTAATTTTTCTTAAATATCATATTTTTTTAAATTACCAAACAGGTTACCAAGTACTTTCATAGTCTCATAATATTATTTTGCTATTTCCAATAACTTGTTTTTATTAGTAATCAGTTAAAGCAAATTTTAAAATAAACAATGATTAGCACATGTGAATTCTTATCCCTGGAAGCTCCATACGCAACGAAAGCAAAACGTGAGATAGATGTACATCAACTAAGTTGATATTCCTGTATTTAAAGCACCCAGGAGCATCATTTCTCTGTAGGTGATGAAATGAGATGGGTGGGTTTCCCCACCTACTTTACAAACCTGCTCTGGATGGAAGGGGGGTTTCTGGAAATGCCTGAATCCTCATCAGGTGTGGTGAGTGCCCACTCCTGGCCATCCCACGGCCAGCAGGTTGAAGTCCCAGGAGATAACCCACACACCCACATTGCTTGGAACTGGAACCAGTGCCTGTTAAACTGGCTGGGAAAAGGTGCTGCTTTTAACAGGACAATTTCAGGACACCTCTGATCTCTAATTTTTCCTTTACATTGAACCACAGGATTACAGAAATGGGTTGGGTTGGAAGGGACCTTAAAGCTCATCCAGTTCCACTCCCTGCCACGGGCAGGGAGACCTTCCACTATCCCAGGTTGCTCCAAGCCCTGTCCAGCCTGGCCTTGGGCACTTCCAGGGATGGGGCAGCCACAGCTTCTCTGGGCCCCCTGTGCCAGGGCCTCACCACCCTCACAGGGCACAATTTCATCCCAATATCCCGTCTAACCCTGCCCTCTGTCAGTGTGAAGCCATTCCCCCTTTTCCTGTCACTTCTCTGTCTTCAGGTGGCCTGATATGGGGGACATTGGCTTTTAAGAAACCCAGTTCAGATGCTGAGTAAAACCCCACCAGTTCTGAGGTCATTGTCTCCCTTGTCTCACATTTTCACAGAGTTCAGGCACTTCCAGCCCAATGTGTCTGTCAGGGGATTTTAGCAATTCTTGAGACGGGTAGCAGAATAGGAAAAGGTGGAATGCTAAAGGAAGGTGTTGGAGCCCTTTTGCAGGTATATCTGGTATTTTTTTGATTAAACCTAGGCATGCAGTACTCCAGATAGAATTCTTATAGTTTGTTGAAGGTTTTTAATTTTTTTGTTGTTTTTATGGGAGGGAACTGCTTCTGCTCTGTGAAAACTCCAGAGTGCACACTGTTGTTGAAAAGTAAGTTTTAAGGACATGTTGTTTTCAGTGTAAATGTGGAGCTGCTGGTCACAGGCACACAGACTGCCTGAATTCATAAGTTCATGCAGCACTAATACAAACACTGCTTATAGGATAGTAGTTCATAGAAAGTGCAGTGTATCTTTCTCCCATTTCCAGATATGGTTTAGCAGCCTGACATGGTCAATCAATACCATGTGACCGCTCAACTGTGTTTGGAACAGCTTCACAAATCACAGGCAAGTTTAGGGCTCCTGAGCTGGTTGATGTAATCAGGACATGCATCTATAAAACTGGTTTCATACAGCCTGGATTCAAGCAATTACCTGGCCTCTCTGCTCGTTTTTTTTTTTTTTTTTTTAAATTTTATTTCAGTATTATTGGACAAGGAAATAGTGTGTCCACAAAATTCAGATTTAGTAAACTGGCTACAATAAACAATCATTAAAAAAAGGCATGAAAGACAAAAAAATTTTAAGTGTGTGTAGATTTAATTGTAATGACTGTGCCATGTATTATTGTCAGACTCTGGAATGAGGCACAGGGACTGACATAACTTGCTCTGAGCATTCCCTGGATTAAAAATTCTTGCTGTTTGTATTCTGTCATGAAATGGTTGGCATCCCAACAGTCGTGACAAGTGTATATGTTGGCAAGGAATTAAAAATGGTGGTGCCTCTGAAGTTTAGCAGGAGGTTTCCTGCTTGGGGATGGCAGGCAGTTGTAGCTGTTACAAATGACATTCCCTTGTCTGCATTGCAGCTCATTTCTGAAACAAAGCAAGCTTGGGAACATGTTCCACTTTGTAATAGGAACTGCTACATTTGGTTTTCTTTGAATCTTCTCTGACACTGGAGTCTTCATGTGCCCACTTCTCTTTTTTTTCTTGTTGTTTTGTTAATAAATCAAATCTGACTACAATATCTCTCTGCCTCTAAACCACAGTAAGGGCTGCTTGAAAAAGCGTGAGCCTCCCAAATTTTTTACCCTCAAGAGGAAATAACTGATTTTTTTGTTTGTCTTTGATCCAGTCTCATCAATGCAATTTTCCTTCTTCAAACAATTGAGCCTGCAGTTCATTATAGTGCAAGACCGGAACCCTTCTATTACCTTATTTTTAGCAACAATTAAATCGAGCCTTAAAATTGAATTTGCAAAAAAAAAGGCCTGTGCCAGTCCCAAATCTTAGAACTCAGCTCTTAAAATTTGAATCTCAGCACTTTGCTCTCCTGGTGTGTCGTTTGGTGGTGTGGCTTGGTGGTATTTGTGGCCAAATGAAGCATACGGTGACCCCGCAGAACAATTTAAATTCTGACATCCTCATTTTCAGAATTTCCACTTGCTCTGATAAAGCACTTTAAACGAGTTTTTACTCCTTTGAAGTGCTGTGTCCATGACCTGTGCCTCTTTGGGTGTGGCAGCCCACTGGACCCACCTGGACATGCCACCTGTCCTGGGAATCCTTTCTGGCCTCCTCCAGCCCTGAGCTGAGGGTGCAGAGTCAGAGAGCACCAGGATGCCCCAGGCAGGTGCATCTGTGCTGGAGACTCAGTGGAGCTTCTCAGCGTGGGGCAGTGAGGAGCTCCCACCTTCCAAGCCCCCTCCCAGCATCAAGGGTGCTCTGCTCCTGTGGGGTTGAGCATCATCCCAGAGCACAGCCTCTGACTATTTATCAGAGCTTATGTATGTGATTAAAACGTAACTTCTCTTCAGCCTATGGAGCTTAGAAGCTCTTAGAGGCATGAATTAATGAAGAAACAGGTTGTGTCTGCTGTGGAGTCAAGGAGCTGTGCTGCAGAAGAGAGAAGTTCTGCCAGGTGATTTGTTATGGTCCAGCATTGCCTCCAGAATTTTTCAAGCAAGGATGTTTATCTGCAGTTGGGACTGACTGACACCATCACTTCTTTGTAGGACACTTGCCATTAGAGAATGTTGTAGTTTTCCTAAAGATGGCTGTTAGAAGTCTAGGAAAAGAAATTTGCTACTTGGGCAGGACGAGGTGAGGAGATTTGGAAGTGTCTGCCCAACATGTGAGAGCAAACTCCTGTTACAGTGACTGTGGGAGCCTAACTGGAACTTAGAAAGAGGAGCATAGTTTGAAACACTGGATATTTTACTGTCGTCATACGTGACTGAGATATCCACATGTTATGGGTAGTAAAGCTCTCTGAATAATGAAGTTTGCTGCAAAATGTGGAACCCTCATGTTATTTACCTAGCATGGTGTGCATGGAAATGTGGTTAGCATCAGGCAGGCTGAGAGATCCACAAAGAGAAAAAAATCTGATTAATGGCACCTAGAAGAGGGCAGAGTAACCCCCTGCAAGGAACCAGACCCCTCAGGATGCGAAAGTGCCGGACCAAGATTTCAGGCCCATGTGGAAGAGCTGTGTCTGTGTGTGAGCTTGACAAAGGGGATAAAAATGACAAGATGAAGGTAGAGCTTTCTTATACTTTCACCAGACAAAATGAAAGAGTGAAATAAAATTGCCAGGAATTGAATACACAAACCCCAGAACAGCTGGGAAAAATATTTGAGGAAAATGTACAGGAGATAGCAGAGGGATACTTTTCTCTAAATCCCAAAAGCAAGGAGCAGAGAAGAGGATAGATGCTTACATTGTGTGGTGGAAAATTCTGGCATGCACATGTACTTTAGAGACATAAAAGATCTCCTAATTAGAGACAGGATCATTTGTGGGACATGTGATTCCAGTTTACAGGAGAATTGCTGAGGAAAAAAAAAAAGTCTAACCCTAAAGGAATGAATCAAAGAATAAGAGCAGCTGAACTATCCAGGAAAAGGAGCAAAACAATGGCCACTTTTGCAGGACACAGCAGAGTCCAGGAGAGGGGGAAGAGAGGGATGAACCTGTGAGCAATGCACAAAGGTGAAGTAAGATTTGGGACTGGTGGGAAGGGAGCCACGAGGATTTGGTTCAGCAGTGGGCAGTGGCGCTGTGTCTGGCTGAGCAGACTCTCCCCTCCTCGGCAGGGAGGCAGGAGGCAGAAGGAAACCACAGGGCAGTGATGGGGCATCGGTGAGGTGGACGAAGCAACAGGCTGTTCTGGAGCTCAGCATGTCTGAAGGAAAATGGAATCAAAGAGCCAGCCTTTAGGGGTCTCTGGGTTAGCAATCTCTACTTAGCCACCAAATGTTTGCATGGAAAGCACAACTGTCAGAAGGAAAGTTGGGGTGATCCGTTTGCATTTCCGAGAGAGGAGAAGGAGGAAGATAAGGTTTGAAAGAGGCACCAGGAAGTCAATCTGTCTGAGCGTGACCTGAATGTTACCCCGGTTTTTTGTGTTTCTCTACGCCGTGCTCTAAAGAAAAGCCAATTATATTTCAGAAGAATAGGGGCCTCTCATATTGTTATTCATCATGTGGCACATGAAACACCAACACTAACTCCGAAACTGTGAGTTAACCTTGTCCTTTCATCACGTATGGTCATCTCGTCACTAGACTGGTGACTGCTCAAAGCTGCCTGAAAGTGGTTGAGCCCAGACAACTAAACTTTTATACATCAGTACAAAAGCAGCAAAGAAGATGAGAAGGAAAACTGATTGTCCCCAGGGACGCAGCATAGTGGTTTGGGTAGTCCTGCTTAGAAAGTCACTTGTGGCTTTTATAATGAGGAACTTAAGGTTTGAATTTTCAGACTTATTAGCTGTACATTTGTTTGTTTTTTATTAACTTAATATACTATGTGCCACATTTTCCTTGGGGTATTGAGTCAAGTGATGGATTCATCCAGTTTAGCTCTAAATGCATAGGCTCTCTTTTTCATAAAACTTTGAAAATATTTGGGTCTCATATTTCGTGAAGGATTTTATTTTATACCTGCATATTTTGGTACAGCAGCTAATGTTTTCTCTCCTGTTTCTTTTCTGACAATATGTGTTTCTGGCTCATGTAGAGAGGGAATGCAGTTTTTGTTTGTTCTCTTTCTTGACCCGTGAGAATTAGAGTTGTCTTCTTATATGAGCAGACAGAGTTAAACCACTTTAGTCTACAAAAGAATCACTGGAAGTTTCCAATCCCCTTGCTCTCTGCTTCAATGGAAAGAAAAACAGGTTTTAAAAAGTCTGAGAAAGATATGGCTATTAAGTTAATCCAGTATACTTCATCTAGCTGCTGAAAATCTTGACTCCTAACAGTGATTAAATATAATTGCATCAGTAAAGGTGGTGTAAAAAAAAACCCTGGCTTTCATTAGAAGCTATCTTTAGGAAACCATGGTTCCTTGACTTAAAAAGTTACATGTAACATCGCTGTTTTATTTTGGGAGTACTTTGAAGGTTTCTGAAACACAGGAATATGTAGAAAAAATAAATAAACCCCAGCAGAACAAATACACAATTCTGAAGTATTCTTCTGTATTTCAATATATATCTGCAGTGCATGCTATTTATTAAAAAAGAAAATTGGGTATAAAACTGAAAAATTAGTGGATAAATATTGAACCATCTTAAAGATCCAATCAAATAGTAAAGATATTCCAAAGGAAAAAACAAATTAACAAATCACCACCTATGTGCAGGATAAAACTGTCATAGGATGGAATGGAAAGACTCCTAGTAATTTAAATTAAATTCTTTTTTTTTACTACTCTTCAGTTTGGAAGGGAATCTGTTCACTGTTTTAAGAGCTGAAAAACAATGTTGCTAAACTTTTTCTCTTATTTTCATAAATTTAAAATCTGAGCTGTGTCAGAGCCTTAACACTGCACAATCTTTATAGAGAATTTAAAATTTCTTCAAGTTATGTGATCTGAAAAAGCTCTTCCTAGACAGTCAGATGTTAAAAAATTCAGCAGTCTGGGTATAATGCAGAACACCACATGCTGCTCTGTATCCTTGGGCTGAACTGGATATTTGCACTTTTATGTTTGTTTTGTAGACTATGAAAAATTGTATAAACTGAAAGAGGACTGTAAAACCTCCTACGCTGAAATACTGAAAAATATAAAATAATCTAGTTCTTACATAGCTTTGTCATTGCCAATGTTAAATGTTACTGCAAGTATTTATTGCAAGAACCTGAGTTACTGCAAAGACAAAAGTACAGCAGTGAGCCTTGTTTGCTTAGAGAAATCATATACTCCCAATGTGTTTGAGGGGAATAATCATCCATTTTTTTGTGGATATTCAGGTGAAGTGATAACTCTGAAGCAGAGAATGCTATTGATAATGTTTCCACTGGGATACTCACTAAAAATGTATTTAGCTATTTCCATAAACAGAGTATAAGCAAAGTTTAAGTCTAGATCATGACTGGCCCGTGGTGAGATGCTGAACTAAATGCTGATGTGTCTTCTCCACATACTTTCTGCTTTTAAGTTATTAGAGATATTAAAACCATAAAAAATATGTTAATATTTTAATATTAGGGCATTTAATTAAATATTCCAAACATAGGCATATATAGGTAGATATGTACTATACAAAAAAAGATAGTGTGGATGATGAAAAATTAGCCCCTTATGAATTCATTATTTCTATTCTGTTTAACTATTTGCCTCTTATTTTGAGAATCCCAGTGTGGAAAAATATTTTTATAATTTGTGTTTGGCATTTTGGCCCTCGTGCAGTTTTGTTTCACAAGTTGAAATCCTGTTTCCATGGAAATTAACTGAATTTTTGATAAGCTTTGAATTTCTCCCACAAATTAAGGCAACTGGGGAACATAATTTGGGCTGATTCTGTCCTTAATGTCAGCTGTAATATTTTCCCTTTTATTCCATGTGAATGGGAGCTGTATTTTGATGATGGTTTAAGTCAAGATTTCGAAATGTTACTGCAACAAGTTCTCTTTTATCAAGGGAAACAAGGGTATTTGATAACATGGAGTTACTTTTTGTGTGACAGCCATCCACAACTTCCCCAGCAGGAGCAGCAGATCTGCCCCTGCCCCACATCATAAACACCAGCAATCGGTGTAGCTTTTCTCTGATTACTTTCAGAACAGCTGAAATAAAAATGAACACTGTTTTTTAGGAAATAAAAAAATAAATAAATAAAGCCTATAATATAAGCTTGATATATAGCTTGAGAGAAGGGGTTAGGCTAAACTTATTTTACTAGAATAGTCAGGAGAAGTGAAACTCCAAGCACCAGCTCGTTTTCCTAGCTCTAACTCATAACTGGAAGAGGTGGATGGGATAGGAATTGGCTGCTATGGGCAGGCTGGGACAAGAATGCCATCGTTTGCTACTCTGTCCCAGGCCCTCGGATGGGAGGGTGGCATTGAAAGCAGACCCTTCCCTGCCCTGGAAATGCCAGGTGATGGACTTGAGCAATATTCACATTCTGAGTGTATTTCTGGCTTTCCTAATCTTTGATCCTGCCATTGAATCCGCGGGGGTGCAAAAATCCACCCACACAGATCCGATGTCAAAATCCTGGCCTTAATTATTTATGGTTTGGTTTGGACAAATTACTGTTCTCTGTGCAATAACCACAGTTATTACCAGAAATACAGGACAATCTAAAACATACATATCTACATCATGTAGGTATGAACATTTATTTTTTTATAAAGGTCATGCCTTTATTAATGTATTTTGACTCTTAACTGAAATTCTCATTTCTGAGTCTTGCCCTGTGCTGCTTTTCACCTGACCAGACTGGCCTGGATCTATAGCAATTAATTCTCAGAAAAAATGAGTTCATAATGTTTGTAATCTGAAAGCCAGCCTAGAACAAAAAGAACATCCAGTCTTATACACCTTGCACTAAGATCCTACTGATTTGTTAAACTGCAGATGGACTGTACTAGCTTTCTGCACTAAAGAGGAGCCCCCTTTTTTAACTGTCTCTGGACTCTATTAATTATTCCAACCATCTCAAGTTAGATCATTTTCATCTGCATATAAACAGAAAAGGAATCTCTTAGGAAGAAAATCCCTTTAAACAGGAACAGTAAATTTCACAAAAGAAAACTAAAATCAGAATTTTACAGCAAAATCAGACATGCTAGAGCCACTGCAGAGCTTGGCAATGCCAGCCAGCACCATTCTTTAATTAAGTAAGGAAAACTTTGTGAGTTTTATGTGTTTCCCAAAGTCTTTCTTTCATTCTTTTCATCTTACTTCTTCCTGAATTTTTAATCGTAAGTTAATGCTGATATAATTGCTGACATAATGCTTACAAATAGGTTCCCAGCAGTTGAGTATTGCTTTAAATTTGGATTTTTGTCTTTTGTTTTTTCCTTACTAGAACTGTGTATAAAAATATGCTCTCTTCAAAAGTTCATGGGTAGGACATGGCAGGCCTGGTCATTTCACTTCTTGCACGTTCTCAGTTGGAAGTCAACTGAAAATCAGCAGAAGCTCCCAGGCAATTCCTGTGCCTGCTTAGAATTGTTCAAAACTGAGTTTTGTTTGAAGTTAAAAATCTGTACCCCGTTGTTCAATGATATGCCAGCCAGGTGCTCTAAAACATGTTCCTAGTTATTTGCTTTTGATCTGATGAGAGAGTAGCACTAGTTTTGATTTTCAGGTTCATCTATGCTTTTAGATCCAAGATATCAGTGGAGTGTATTATGGATATGGATTGCAGTTCCAGTCTCAGAGTGTCTGAAGCAGTTCCTAGAGTCACAAGAAATATTTGTTTTACACATGTTATTGTTGAGGAAAACCCAATGGCAATAAAAGTATTCCAGAATGGAAAAAAACTTTCTAGTAAAAATCATGTTTGTGTGAGTGGCCTATCTGAAAATGCTAGAACCTCACAAAGCACAGCATATCTGTCTCACCAGAAGTAGTATACTTGCTTTTCACTAAAGAGTGTTTGCAGTTTTCAAAAATTAAATACAGGATTAGCATTTTTCCAGGTTATTAAATAATGCAAAAGACCTTTTCCAGTTGGGTACAGTTTGTATTTCCAAGTCATGGTTGTGTCTGGTGCTTCTTCAAAAAAAAATGTTCTCAAGCTTTCAGAATTGCACCTTTCAGAGCTTTGGTTCTCTGCAGTTGGTGTTGGAATGAATTGTTTTCTAAGCCTGAACTAAACCTCTTGAGGGGTTCCTCTGTCTCCTCCTGATTGAAAGGAGTTGTAAGCTAAGGCTGAGGGTCCACTTAAGCCAGTTTCAAAACAGGGAAGAATTTTACATTTAATATATTTGTACAGTTTTGTTTGGGGTTTTTTCCCTGCAGAGTTACCAGATTCTAGCATGGCTTGTATGGATATTACGGGGTTTTTTTAAAGATCGTGAGCCAAGGTTTAAAAATCACTGGTCATTCTGGAAATGACAGTGTTGAAGAGCTAATCTAGAAAACTGGCTGATAGCCCTTTCAAAGGTTTTGAAGCATTCAGCTTTGTGCAAGAGATCCACCTATTAAAGTCTCTCAGGCTGGGATACAAAAGCCCAAACTTACCACCTTTCAGTCTTTGACCTACTTCAATTTTTATAAGAAATTGCTATAAATATCTACTTGCCAATTTATACAAAGTGATATCTGGTAGTTTCCCACAGCAGAAAATGGTCTGCACATATACATCCATATGGGAAGCATGGATGTGATACAAACAAGAACTGTGTTTCATCTTTCAAGCTACAATTAGATTGTGGCTTTTCAAAATCTGCAGATTTTCTCTGTAAATTAATCTTCCAGTGTCTTTTGTTGCTGTCTTTCAAGTTCTATCAGCTTCCAGCTAGAAAGCTAATGATAAAGCATCAGAATTGCATCCTTTTAAAAGAAGAAAAGCAGGGTAGGCATCTGTAATAGTAGTGTAATGACACCAAATCTGCATGTACAGTTTAGAATTATTTGCCTACATGCTCGTTCATTGGCACACAGACGTTTTCTTCAGCGCTTTATCTACATATGATGTTTTGCAGCACCAGTCTGGCATCATTAGACATCTAGCCGCCAGCATTTTAGAGATTTTTCCACAGAGCCATAAAATTGCACCTTCCTCATTGAATCTAAAATCCAGCCCACCTGTAATAACAGAGCAGTGGAACAGTGTGGATCTCTCCTGGATGTCTGCAGTGCAGTGAGCTGGGGTGGCTTGCCTTCACACTGAAATAAAGGTCGTGTCCTAATGTTATGCCTTCCTGTTTAAAATGAATGGCTTGTAAATGTTTATCTCAGCTAGAAGTGAGAACGTGGTCTACATCTGTGCTCTCCAATTCCCCCTTGGAGAAGCCGTGCAGTGAAACAGCTGCATATCCCTTCACGTCCTTCTCTTGCTGTTAAACATGTACATCTCTGGCTTCAGCTCTTTGCCAGGTTTCCCCCTGCTCATGTTTGGATTCCAGGTTGAAGCTTGAAGTAGTGTTGTCTGGATTTATAGTGGGTCACATTGTTTTCTCCAGGAAAGAGCGAGCGAAAGGGATCAGCCCAGCGCAGATGGACTGACAGTCCATGCAGTGTCATGCAGTGTAGAGTTTCTTTGGTTCTGCCAATAGGTATTGCAGTGTAAAATGTCTGGAGGCTAGTTGGGGCTGCTTCTCTAGAGACAGGACCAAAGTATACAGTATGCTGGCTTTCATTTTGCTGTTTTTGGACAGTCAGGGCTGCTTTCCATTTCCTACAATGTTCCAATATAACCAAGGCACATGTGCTCGGTAATGGAGGCTTCTGAGACCTGGGGCTTCAGTAAAAAGGAAAAGAGCAAAGTAGTATTTATACAGTATAATATTTTGATTTGCTAATGGGCTGTGAGGTGGGTGTTATCACGAACTACTGTGCGGCAAGAAAGGTTCCTAAAACACGTATCAGCTTACTCCATCTCCAAATTGTTGCAGATAACACAGTGTTTAGTTTCTAATTAGACTTGTGTTGTGCTAATTCTCATGAGCAGTGCAAGTGATTGATGTGCTGCATTTTAGTGGCAAGTAGCAGAGCAGCTAAGTGGAGCTCAGTGATGAAGCCAGCATCCAGCTGCTGAGGAAAGCACACTGCTCCCAGAGACTGATTTGCAGGATGAACACACGCTGATTGGTGTGGCCTTGCTCCGAGGGGAAGGAGGAAATAAAGGCACATAGTCTTCAATTAGACTAATGATATTCTGGTCCTAAAAGGATTAGGAAAGAAACATCTAACTGAAAATAAAACTCCAGTGTGTTCACTTTGGATAGTATTTACTTTGGATAGTATTTTTCACTGTTTCTTAGGAGAGGATGGACATTATTCTTTTTCCATGTCTCAGTCCCCTGTATTTAAAATACAGATGGTTCATCCTAAGTGCTGGTTTCTGTACATGTAAGTAATAAGTGTAAGCTTCTAGGCAGAGCCTTGTGAACTGTTTCTTGATGGAACATGCCAGACCAGCACAGGCATTTTATGTAACTAAAACTATTTCAGAATCATTTTTGCCAGCACTTTCCTTTGTGGCCAGCTCAAGTCAATATGTTTGGTAGTGCAGTTCCACTGTGGATATAAAAATAAAAATATGGATTTGATATAGACAGTCTCATTGAGCTAGATTGGGTTACTGTAAGGAACATCTCCTGGCTTAAACCCTCTAGTCAGGTCCAAATTCTTTCAGTCAGATTCTTGATGTAAAGTTTGGCTTTTTAAAATCATCATTGCATTCAGCACTAACAAAGGCTGTGCCTGTGACTTTTGGATGTTATTCATGTAGCATTTGATTTTTCCACAGCCTTTAAAGCCCCTGTGAGGCCAAGCAGGGCTGTTCCTTTGCTTTAGGGGCTTTTTGGGCCCCCCATACATGTGTTAAAGGAGAGGGGTTGCCTAAGGAGTGGCATTTTCTCAGGATGATCAAGCTGTGGCTTGCTGCAAATCCCATCTGCCCTCTCCACATGCAGCATTAGAGGTCCTTCCTGGAACAAGCTCCTCGGGGATTTACCTGCGTAGGATTTACCAGTACGGGGTCACTGGGAAGGCAGATGGGACACATGATGACAGACTTGGACCAGTTGCATTTGGCACAGAAAAGACCTATGGAGTAGGATAGTGACTTTATGGGTCAGAATTTCTTTTTAAGTGGTATTCTTTGTGGATCTCATCCCCCAGTCAAATAGCAAGTATTGTGGTACAAATAGCAGCGGTACCGTGCAGGGCTTAGGTTTTCAGAATTGCCAAGTGGGCACTGCAGGCTGCAAAGAGTGTGTTTGTGCAAACCGTGGAACAGATGAAGGTATTTGTTCCTGTGTGTGTGCTTCAGCCTGCCAGGGATACTTTTTTGCAGGCTGTGTAAGGAAAGGTCAGATTTTGCTTTGTCAGTTGACATTGGAGTGAATTAAATTAGACTTGAAAGCCACAACAATATCCCAGGTAATAAAACTTAATCTTGAAGTAAGAATGACACATTTGTCTTCTGCCTGAGAAAGGAAGGTGTAGGGCAGCCTAGATTTCTCATACTGTTTTGTCATTCTCAGAAAATACAAAAAGAAGGCTCTGGACTTTGCGAGAGCTTTAGGAAACTTGGGAGGAAAAATCATGTGGTGTAAACGCTCACTTGACGCAATTATGGGCAACATGTTTTAAATATATGAACTTGTAAAGTGCTCGTGCTTTTTCATACTGAGTAAAAATGTTCTGCTGCTTACTGTGAAGATGAAACTTGTCTTGGACTTCGCTGGCAATGAAACCAGGCTTGCTAAAGATCTGTGTTGCAGATTAGGTCATTTACTCATATTTCAATTATGTTTTTTGCAGTTTCTCTTCCTCCACTGCTCTGTTAAAGTACTGCAGCTGCCTGGAGGGCCATAGGCATTGAAAAGGCTTGAAGCACTAAAAAGAGAAATTATGGGTCCTTTTTCTTAGTCAAACAGTTTTTATGTACCAAGTACAGTATTTTTTGCTGCCCAAGGAAATGGATATCATTTGCTATACTTTAAAATAACACAAAAGCCATTCTGGCTCTCCTTGAAGCCAGTGAGAACATTCCACTTGCTTTCAGTGGGAATTTGTAAGCAACCCATGATGCAGTTTCTGTCAGAGCAGGAGAAAGCTGACAGTCCATAGTACCATGCAAATGTAAAATGAAAGAACTTGGTGCCATATCATTTGCACATTTCAGAGAGAAACTGTCTTGGGTTTGGAGGAAGAGTCCCATAAACTTGTTACTCGGGTACTCTCACATCCAGAGAAATCCAGAGGAAGAGTCCAGAGAAAGAAATGTGCAACTGCCCTCCAGCCTGGTAGTGTTTTGTCTGAGTGTGTGTTAGAGCATGGGGAAGGAGTGGCCACCTTCTTGTCCTGGGTGTTCCCTTCAATCTGCAGGGTGAAGTGTCAGCTGCTGTTTGAGTGTGTAATAATCACCAGTAAATCATAAATCTAGAATAGTTGCTTGTGCAAAGCAGAGCTTGAAATGGAAGAACTCCAAGGAAGACATCTCTTTTTTTGAAGAGAGTTTTCCCCTGGGCTTTCCCTGCCACAAGCCAGCCGAAGTTTGGCTGCCCCAGAGCTGTTCCCTGTGTACCTGCTGCTCACTGTGCCTGAGCAGCCCTGAAAAGGGGAACCCAGCACTGGGGGAATGTATGGGTAGATGTACCTTCCAGACACCTGCATCAGCAGCATGGCAGCAAAAAGAAATGTCTCATGTTCCCTCTGCATGAGATCAGCCTTAAATTCTCCAGAACAATGAGGCGTCTCTGCAGCAGTGGAGAGCCTGGGGCCTTGCCAGGCATTCTCGCACTTCTCAGCTTATTCTTGTTGCACCTTGATAGGGCTAAGACTAATTATTAGATCATCAACTTTAGACTCCCTGCAGTTACTCAGTGCAGAGTTTACTTTATCTATAATTTTCCACTCTAGCCTTACAATTTACTATAGGGAGATTATATACTTGCAGCTACTGGCAGAATTTGCCTACCAGGAAAGGACATGGTTTTGACAAGCTCCATGGGATGTTACTGATGTGTAAATGATTTCATCTCATCCAGATAGTGGCCACTCTGTCCTTTTTCACAATATACTTTGCCTTAATGTTTTAAAACAATGGGTGATTTTGGGTGATCACGTTCAGCAATCTTCAGAGGGACCCAAAATCTTTTGAAATTGCTGTTAGGGAAGATTTTATCTTCTAAAATCACATTGCCCCCAGTTTCGAATATCTCAGGCTTGCATCAATATTCGTAAGAGACCCAAGCTCAGTGATATTTAATGAAAGAATACCTTTATGGAAAGTACTTTACATGCACAGTAAATGCATTTTAGAACCTGTTTGAAATGGATGTGTAGAGTCTTATGTTCAGAGAAAGACAAAAACTTAGCAAATGAAAGTGTTTGAAACTGGGAACAAGCATGTGGGTCTTTTGCTACTGGATCTGGATTTTAATTAGACCTCTGTGCTGCTCTCTGACCGGTGATGAGGTGACACATCAATCTGCCATGCAGTCATCAGGACAGAATGGTAAGGAGAGGCAGAGACCAGGAGAACCAGGGGTTAGGGGAGACTTGGACTTGTGCCTGATATGGCCCATGGCAGTGTCTGGTTGGTGGGGCTGCCTGGAGTTGTGAAAGATGAGCAGAATCAAGGAAAATACCAAAAAGGGAGAAATGAAGTATACTCTGGGCATTCTGTAACATTTCTGTTCTCACCCAGCTCTATGTGAAGTTGCAATATATGTGTACTTACTTTGATTTATCTTCATGTTAAGTTCAGTTAACCGACTCTTCCACAAAGGTAGAACACACATTTTCTTACTGGCCTCAAGAGAAAACAATTCTCTGGTGTTCATTCTGATGAATTTAGAAGAATTTCACAGGGCATTTTCCCAAATTCTCTGCTTGTATGAAATGGTGCAGCATCACTTTACTCAGTGCAAGCTTATGCCAGTTTTTGTGTGGATGATATGGCCTTGATGACAAATGATTTGTCCCCAGCTCCTGAGTAACCAAGAGATGGAAAGTTTTCGTTAGGTTTGGATTGTAGCTTTCCTATAATGTGCCCACTCCGGATGAGTTGGCCTCAGCCAGTGAGGTGTCTGTGTATGCAGATGTTATGCCCCAGCTAAAACAGGTTTCTGGTTCAACTGAAGAAGGGGAGCAGGAGAAGGTTTGGCAAAGTAGCCACTAAATCCAGCAAAGCTTCAAGCACTGCCAGTAGTCCTGGGGGTGGTTCAGTGCAGGAGGTTCAAAACAATTGCTAAAGGAACAGTGCAAATATTTTCCATCCTTTCCTATGAAGTGACATGGTTTGTTTGCTGTTGCTTGTTTACCTGTTCTGCATGGTATGTTGCATTTATCAGTCAAATAGACTGTAGGGGGTAACAGTACTTTAATAATGATGTTTTGACTTTTGCTGTGTTTATTCTGTGTTTTCTGACTAAATTCATACTCAGATGGCTTTTTCTTCTGCTGTTCCAGCATATCTGTCTCAGGCTGCTCCTAAAAAGAAAAGGCAGTAATCTGGCAAAATGAACTCAGAAACACAAAGAGGAACCACTGGAGACTAATCTGCAAGGTATTCAGGTATTTGCACTTTCATATCCTACACCAGTAATCAGTGCACACACATGGTATGCTCTGCAGTTCTTGCACTTGTTAACTCACACAAAGTGGGTGACAAAATTATATAAATAAACAAAAAGTCATGTGAAAGATGAAAGTTGTTTAGTCAGAATGCTCCCATTCCACTTAAAGATGGAGCCAGGTTTGTAAAGGTAGACTTGCAGCTCCAAGTTCAACACACACGCTGATGCTGCTGTCCATCACATCTGTTAGCCAGGTCAGATTTTACCATCTGTTACTGCCCAGTGCACTGATGGCCATCTGAGAAGTGGTGGAGAAAGAGGATCCTTCTCTGACTTCCACTGGAGCAGAGTGAACAGCCCTTCCTCTGCTGATGGGCTAAGGCACTATGACACTCCCAGTGACCTCAGGAATGAGGTCCTGGGCTAGGCCTACAGTGAGGAAGAAATTAATTTTGGATCCTGGAGATGCCAGAGGTCCTGTGTCACTTGCCAGGCCTCAAGGATTTTTGTGAGCTTTAGGTTGTGTATATGTCCTGTAAGCAGCTGAAAGAAAACAAAGCTTTTACAGTTCTTCTCAGTGCAGAAATGAGACTTTCTTGTTGGAAAGCAAGAACAATCTAGAGAACATGTTGTAATTTTCTAGATAATAGGAAAATAGATTTTTGTTCTATGAATACATACAGGAGAAAGCAGCACAGCTCTGTTGAGTCTTTGTTCCATGTCTCTGAAGCAGGGACAATGCTTGTGTGATTCCTTCCCCATGCTCCGTGTGAGCAGGTGATGACATACATGCTATGGATGTGCAAAGTGACAACTTAATGGCAGCAAGTAATTACATACATGTTTGTATGATGGTGTAAGTGCAGAGGTTGGCTGTACACAGCTTCGTAGCTGATTAATTGGGGGAAGTAAATGAGCTGCTAATGTGAGTAAAGGTAATGGGAGTAAAGGTAAGAGTTGTGCTTGCCGAGTGCACCAATACCAAGGTGCATTCAGAGAAAACATTTTATTTGTACAGTCATTGCAGTCTTATGTTACCTCATTGCAATGATTAAGCTGTTATAATTAACTATTGTTCATAATGAAGTATTTTAAACAAACCCACAAAAGCAGAGGTATCTCCTAAGGGTATATATTTAATGGTTATATCACTGTTATGTGAAAAATCACTCTTGTTGAATGTTCTTGTCTGAAAAGCAGATGCATTAAACAGCGAAGTTACTGTGGGTATTATTTTAATTCCTGAATTACACACTCTATCAGCTTCCAGATATTTATTCACATTGGTATTTTTTATGTGTCCATTCCCGTGGTTTTGGCAGTGTGTTCATAGACACTGTTGATGTACTCTTTCAGATTCTGCTACCAAACTGCTTCTGGGACTTCATGCAGTTTGCTTCATTTGAGAGAACCTCAGATAAGTTATATGGAAAATTGATAGTAAATCCCAGAGTACCAGGTTTTGCTGCACATAATGCAGATGTAACACATGGGACCAGTGAATGATGGTATAGTATTTAGTGTTATTAGTACTTTTCCTTTCAGTATTTTGTCTTTGGTTTTTTTACTTTTTTTTTTACTTTTTTTTTACCTTTTTTTTTTTTTCAGCATTGGACCTCCAATGCAAGTAGTTGCTTGCCATGGTGTCCCAAAAAAATAAAGTCAATGGGGAAAATTCTTGGTTTTCTACCAAGTGTTTTAGAACCTTGAGCTAGCTCATTAGCCTTCAGAAACATTCTCAGTCTCACTTTGGAACTGCAGTTTTCTCTGTAAGAACAGGAAACTCTTGTCAGAATCTCCTAATGTAGACTTAGGAAAGGTTTCTATTCAGCTTTGAGGAGTGATACTGTTTTCTTGTAAGAAGATGAATTGTATCTAAATGTTGGACTCCTGGATGCTGAGAATTTTAGATTTTCTGTGCTGAAAGGCACAGACCCACAGGAGAACACTGCATTTGACCTGAGGTTGTAGAGAAGACTTTAAAAATTGATTGATAGTACTGGGATTACTGGGTATGTAGTTGGTTAGAAGTGTGTAATATCACAGGGTAGAAACCTCAGAGTTTGGGATTTTAGAATATAGAAATAAATATGAAGCAAGATGGAGGTTTTAGGGTGGAGTCAGGTTGTTCTTCACTTTCATCCTCCTTCTTCTTCATGGGTTTGGGTGATGTTTTGTGATTGGACAGAAAGGTCCACATTGCGGGCTTCGGGGATGAGTTATTGGGTTAAAAGGGAAAATAATCTAGGTGTCCTTTCTTAATTGGATCATTTAGTTTTAAAAGACCTTGTAACAAGAGTTAGTTAGCCATTTTGTGCCTTGCTAATGAAAAGCTGCCAAACTCATGGCTGTGAGACTGTTTCACTGAGTCCGAACAGGGAATGCCATCTCAAGTGCCTTCAATCCCAACCTCAAGAAACTGATATCTAAATAATTTAAACTTTTAACCCTTTTAAAAATAAGTACACTTGAGATTAAAAAATGTTTTACTATTCAGTCATGCAGTTTGTCCAAAGAGTTACCACTTAAAGACAGGAGAAACAAGCTTTACACCAATTTTATTGACAACAGATGGGAAGAACAGTACCTGAGAACATTCTATAAGCTGAAATTATGGACTCATTCTGTGCTCAAAGGTGGTGGTCAAATCAAACATCCAGTATTTTAGATGAGAATTACTAACCTTCCTTAAGGTTCTGAAAACTCATCATTATGGGGAAAATAGACTTTGCATTTCAGATTGTATATGATTTGGGTAACTATGAGTAACAAGCTATTTTAGAAAGGAATTTTTTTCCTTCTTTGGGGAAAAAATGTACTTAATCCTTTTTGCAAACCCTTCATGTTTCTAACACTACCCTGATACACTATTTTCTAAACAAATTACAGGTATAATGAAGCTCCTTACAAGTGTTGCTGTGTTTGAGAGATACAGCTTTTAATTTGGTTCACTTTTCACAAAAGGAGTGCTTCCATTTCACAAATTTTGTGTAATTTTGGAACCTGAGAAACTTGCAATCAGTATTTTATCACAGTTTTTCTAGAAGATGATGTTGCTTTAAAAGGAACTTTTCCTAATTATAAAACTTTGCAAAACTCTCAAATTTTTAAAGTTCCTGAAATTGTGGTCTGTAAGTTTGGTTTCCTTGATTCAAAGCATGAATTAGTTTAGGGGGTTTTTCCCCCTTTTTTTTTTTTTTTTTTCTGAAGGCAGGGCATTCATTGGACCTAAGTAGCATTTATTGAAGAATAATGTGGGGAGGGAAGAGAGTTTCAGATATGAATTAAGTCTGAGTTATAGTGACTCATAACTGACAACAAAACACCCAAGAAGAGACGTGAGACAGGATGAGATTAAATGAGACAAGCCATGAAAGGAGGGACAGATTTATGACTTATTGGCCTACAGATGGGATGAGAAGATATGAGTGGAGAATGAGATCATCAGGCAGAAGTCTGTTAGGGGAAAAGGAGGGGGTTCACAGGACACATCCCAGCAGCCTCCTGTGCATAGTGGGAGGACTGATTTAAGCCACAGGAAAATCAGTGTTAAAAATGATACAAAGATGGGTTAGATCCCAAAGGGGCTCAGAGGGGCTAGATTTTTCTCTCCTTACACTTAGAAAAACAAAGACAAAACAGTTAGGATGACTCTGAGCCTGCAACAGTACGTGCAGAGCACACACTCCAAGGGTAGTCTCACCTAGTTAAATCATATCAGCCTCCTTTCAGTGTTACCAATGCAGGGCTCTTTTCAGCAGTTTAGGAAAACTGCTGTATTGCTTAAAATAAAGACAGGAGGCAGAATTTTCAGCTTCAGTCTAAACAATTCAACAGTTTTCTTAATTAAGATTTGCTTTTCATCCCTGAAACTGAAAGCATGTTTCTAAGTAATTGTGTCCTTCATGCTAGGCTGCAGCCAAGGCACTGTGTATGGATTATAATTGGTGGAATTGATTGCCAAATGTGTTTGGGTGAAATTTCAGTTGGCCAAATTATAATCCATTTCAAGATTCAGTATCTTAAAATTCTCACCTAAAAAATGAAAATAAGACCTTGGCTGCTCACAAAGACCTGTACAAATCTGTGAAGTTGCTATGTTACAGTAGCCATGACCCCTGCCCATTTTCTAATTTTGTTCTTGTATCCTCTGCAGAGAGATGAGGAGAATCTGTTTGGAGAAATGCACTGAATTCTGCCCTTTAGCTGAATCTGTAGAATCAGTTGGCAGCCTCTTGAAAAAAACTTTTCTGGTGGAATTTCTTCTTGCATCTGATTCTGATAGAAGTGGGGAAAAGGCAAATGTGTGTTTGCCACAGATTCAATCATTTTTGCTCCATGATTCAGCTAAGAATACTAAGGACTCATCTGTGCATGTGGACAGGTTGAATTAAAAGTTATTAAACTTGGTAATGGATCAGTAGAATTTGGGGTGATCAGTAGAGCAGTTCTGATTTGGCAGGAAGTATGAAATTTCGTTTGGAATATAAAAGTGAATGCATTAAAAATTCACAAAACCTCTGTTATTCTTTGACTGTATCTGGAGCTATTTAGTTTTGGGTGGAACTGAAAAAATGGCTAGCTTTTTTCTTAGAAAGGTAAAGTTTAAAAATTGTGAAACTTTTTTGCTCAGTTTGAGCCAGTGGGCTGAAACAGGATTTGGTTAAGCCTCAGTGTGTAATACTGAGCATTTTGTTTAATTATTGCAGATCATTCAGTCCACAGCAGTGTGCATGTAGTCAGAGTTCCCTTCAGGAAGGGCTGGAACATCTGAGCTTGGTGCTGGGACTCATCCTGCAGCAGGAGGACTGGCCAGCTGCTCAGACTGGCACCTGTCCTCAGCCCTGTCTGAACCCAAACGCCTAAGGAAGTGTGTAAGGACAAGGAAATTGTAGATCATATTTCAGCTAAGTGATCTCTTGGTGCTCCCCCACCCCAGAGAAACATGCAGTCAGGCATAGTTTATTTCTCATTAGCAACTGAAGTGATTTCTGTCATGTAAACTTGCCCGACCTCCCTCTGAGCCTTGCAGCCTCCCTTGCAAGGAGTCCTACAGCATAACACACCTGTTGTGAAGAGCCACTTCGTTTTTGTTTGTTTTGAAACTACCTCGTGCTAGTTGGAGATGAAAGGATGCCTTATAGAATCTGAGAGTGAAACTAGAAAAGGATTTTAAGGTTGTATTTTTGCAATGTAATTTGTGTTTAGGCATTAGGTTAGTGTGGTGGATATAACACAGATAAGTAATCCAGGACCAGCTTGCCTTGTGAGTGAAATAAGTATAACCTAAAGGGTCTGTGCTTAAAAAGAAGTTAAGTCTTAGCAGCCATATCAGTTTTAAGGAGGGGCATATTTGGTAATAGCAGGGAACCTCCTAATGGGTTCCAGTTAGTGAATCATTTGAGCATGCATTTAACTCCTCTGCGCATTTCAGACTGAGTTGTGCTGGGGTACTGAGTCTGGGTGTTACTCTGGAGGTACCTCTGTTTGTAAAATTTAATCCTGTTGTAACACTTATGGTGGTTTTTTTTCTTTTGTTTGCTGGATAAACACCATATGCTTTTGACTTTGCTGTCCTGTGTTGGATTGTGTTCATTTTGTGTAGAGCCCTGATTCTAATTGGGAGCTTATTGAGATCAGCGTGTTCTGGGATGTTTCTGCTTGCCAGTGATAATAGGGATGAATGGGAGAGAGAAGTAATGGGAAGAGAGAGGCAAAGGTGCATGAGGAACCCTGACATCTAAAGAAGATAGGAAGAACATGGATCACCAGTCTGTTACATACTGAGACACAAGATCTCCTTGGGATGGGCTAATAAATACTTCAGTAACTTCAGCTGCCTGAGCCACTGTGTCTACAGACATGGTTTCCCCTTCATAGCACCTTCTATGAAATAAGAACACAGGAGGAGCTTCAAATGGAAAAAAACAATGAAAAGAGAAAATTATTAAAATTACAATTTGTTCACCAGGTTTTGCAGACTAATAAGATTATTCCTGCAAAACCAAATGACCAGCCAAACAAATATACAAAGTCATAATAATGGAGAGACTGATTTTAACTAAATCACAGTAGGGTCTGGCTGCCTGTGGGAATTTTTCCTTACTAGATTTCATTTTGAGAAGGTTTCTTAATGCAAATGGCCTTTGCAAATCTTAGTCTGCTGAAACTGAACTGTCTTAAAAGTCAAATTTTCTCTTTTGGCAAAATATAATAAATATAATGCATGACATGACATGACATTACATTACATAACATAACAGTGGTATTTCTAAATGAGTAGAGATCCAGGTTAAAATTCAAGACAAGCTGTGTATAATAAAATATTTGATCTATTTATATCCTAAATTCCTTAGGAAAAGATTAAGCTTGGGAGAAGACAAAATACCTTATTTTTTAAATGACATAATGGGGCACTGAAAGATTAGGGTCACAATGTCAAAAATTCTGAAGTCCTATTTAGACTGCAGGAGAGAAGACTGGACTTTGAAAAATGCTTAGCTGTATTGGCCCTGAGCTATTCCAAATATCCAGTCATAAGAATTGGAGCAGAAACAGGTTGATGCTGTGCTCACTTGAAAACCTGTCACCAGTGGTGTCACTAGCAGTGGAAAATAGAGAAGCTGTTTTGAAAATCTGTTTCCCTGCAGGAGATAAACGTGGATGCTGACATTTAACCCAGTGTCTAAGCAAAACATCTTTCTGGGTTTTTGTAAGTATTCTTGATAGACAGAGTGTAAAGGGGGAGGAAACAGAATGACTGAAAAATCTTCATTAGGATGGAGAGGAATGAGGGCAGCAGGATAGCAGGTGTCAGAAGAAAATGCCGTGGACAGTACATTGATGGCAGTAAAAGATGCAACCCATCAAAAGCTGTGTCAAAAGTAGCTTGAGGTGCTGGAAGCAGTAAAAAATGGGAATTATTTTTTCCACAGGTGTTGCTATTGAGCAGAAATTGGAAGGAAACTGTGAGGGTCAATAGATTGAAAAAATGGTCCTGCCCATCATCACAGGAAACCATAAACGTCATCACTGTGGGACAGGAGTGATCAGCAGTGACCAGCTTTGCTGCCTTACGAACATCCCCATTAGCTGTATTTTTCAAATAAGGTAAGAAATCAGTTTGGGGCAAATTTGGGAGAAAACTTCCAAAGGGGTTCTTCCAGAAAGCAGATTCAAGCAGCCCCTCCCCCAGTTGGTTCAGGAAACTATTTCCTTGGAGAAAAAAAGTGGAAAAAACTGTTTATTTAACAGGCAAAGCATTCACCAGAACAAAAAAATTGAACAATATTAAACAATAAAACCTCTTGCTGCTCCAAAGAGATGACAAACTCAGAAAGTCCCCTCCCTGGGCTGTAGCTCAGCTCACTCAGTCTCTGATCAGTCCCTCTGGCGCTGGAAATGCCACGGCCCAGGCCCAGCCCGGTGGCCACAGGTGGAGCTGCCGGTGCTCTGCGGGTGTTCAGTCCAGAGCAGGTTTGAACAGGTCCAAAGAAACGGAAAAACCACAGTCCAGGGAACTTCTCTGCCTCAGCTGGCTAAAAACTAACTAAAAGCAAAGGAGAGCTCCATCCCACCATCTGTCCATGCTGCTGACAGCACAGTCCAGGTGCAGAATGTGGAGGAGCGAGTGCAGCTCCTGAAAACAAACTCCTTCTTCTCTCCCCGCTCCACTCTCAGAACCTGTCTTAAAGGTGCAAAATTTATTTCTGGGCTAAAATGGGGACACAAGACATATGGGGGTACAAGCATCATAAAGTCACCCCAGGACATCAGTTAATATCTGAACTGAATTGGGAAAATACTGTTTTTAATAAAACTGAATGCAGCCTAAGGAAAAAGCCTGAATATAAACTTCTAAAATCAGTGACTTTATACATTTTCCAGAGGCAATATATGTCAAGTGTACACCCATTTTTTGGACTGATACACTAGAAGTGTCTTAATACAGAATACTGAACTAATTCTGTCTGTTCATTTTCTTTCTTGAAGCTGTTTGCTGCATTTCAGACAGGTTAAAATGGAGTGTTTTTCTGACTCTTGGGACTGACATTCAGCTTGCCTATTAGATCTTATTAAAGGCTCTGTCAGGTTTGAAAATCAGAAATGTTCAAATAAAAGCAGTGTCTGGAGAGAGAGGCACAATATGCTTTCTTTTTCTAGCCTGTTAATAAGTGAGGAGTGGGAGGTAAAGCAGGGTTCACTACAGGACTGGGGGCTACTTTAGTCCTTTCTTTAACTGAAAAGAGGAAAAAAATGTTTATTTGTTAGAGAACAGCCTGTGTTTGTATGCACTCAAAATACTGACTGATTTGCTGATGTTACTGACAGACACTGCATGCATTTAAGGTCCTTGGATGAGAATTTGCAGTAATTCTGTTTCCCTTTGTGGAGATAATTAAGGCACACAACAGCTGTCTGGCAAACATTAGCGCTCTAGTACCTGGTCCCAGGGGAGCAGAGGCAAGGCAGGAATGATTTGACCAAGTGATTGGCAGGACCGGGGTGAGAATCAAACCTTAACCAAGCCCTGCAGCCGAGGGTGAGCACATAGCATTGTACTTACAACATCTACAGTTGCTACAAAAATCATGGAATTGTTCCGGTTGGAAAAGACCTCTAGGGTTGTCAAGTCCAACCATCAAATGCAGAGGAGAAAGTAGTTTTGTGTGTAGAGACGAAAGATACAGCTGTGCTAAATGCTCTACCAATACATAGTAAGAGGACTCCTCATCACAACACTGCTCAGTCTATCTAAATGAGGAGGAATTTATCCTGTAAATTTATTTTTAATAGTAAGTTAAGGTAAGCTCTGCCCCAGCTGAGCAATATTTGTACATGTGTCTTCTCTTCTCAAATCAAAACTGTATATTAGTTAATGGGGACACCTTTTAATTAATTTCTCAAAATGTGCATATTGCATTATTTCACAGAATTATTTCGCTTAGAAGCGCAAGCTTCCCTAAGCCTCATGGTTTGTGCAGTATCCTCCTTATCTATAAATAAACAATATATGACCTTTGTACTCTAGAAGCCTAGTAAAGACCCTGGCAGGACATCACAGAACCTCTTAATATAACTTTCAGCTATTTGTGGGAGTCTGCCTCCGTGTCACTGAGTTGGAGGTGACAGTTCAGATGTTGCCTCCTCCTTCCGGAAGCCATTTCAGTCACGCCGGCAGTTATGCATCTTACTGTGCTTTTATAGCTTAAGGAGTCATTTCCACTTGGAAATAGTCCTGGCACAGCGAAGATGGACATAGGTGCAGGCAAAGGTACAGCTCTGTTACTGCTTTAAGGTACTGAGATTAAATGTATGTTTACCAGGTTTCTGTTTCAGTGAAAATTGCAATAATAAATGTGATTATGTACAGTTCAGTAAAGATGCAATTTAGAATGTTAAAATATTTATGTTAGCTCTCAAATGCCACCCTAAGTAGGTGTTATATTAAAATTGCATATTAAAACAAAATACAGATTTCCCTTCCCCACTTAATGTCAGTTACTTTATTTCAATTACTGAAAATACTTTGTAGTTGTTTTTATTTTCCTGTTTTTCTCTGCTTGCATAAATCAACTTATAAGTTTAATGAATTTATGCTGAGATCCTTCAATATTTAAACTTCTATCTACTTTGATAATTAAAATTAAGAGAAAAATAAAATTTAAAAGTGTAGAATGCAGGCATAGTGTTTCCACATGGCCAGAACATTTTCAGATGTTCATAAATGTTGCACTGTTCTGGTGCGTCATATTAATATTTGAAGCAAATATGTGTTCAACTACAGGAAGGCTTTCTTAGGTCTTTTTTTGGGGTGTCAGACCTCCAGTAAGCTGTTTAACATGAGGGCTTCTCCAGTGACACTTGCTGAAACAGTATTTGTTGGAGTGCATGTGGCAAAGCAGCCACTTGATTCCAGGTGTCTGAAAAATGCAACAATATTTCCAGTGAAAGCAGTATATTCCACTAGCAAAGGTGCTGATTGTTTTGTAAAATGGAATTCTATGTATTTTAGACATAAGTTGTGATATTTAAGGTTATACCTTTGTTAGTGGTATCTATTAGTTCGTATATTGTTGAGTTTACATATTCCACCTACATCCTTGTAGCCAGATGCAGAGCTGTTTGTGTCTGGTAAGTGTCTACTCTGAGGACATTTTTATCAACGATTACACAAAGGAAACTGAAATTAAAGACTTCCCCATAGACTTTGTGGATCATCCACTGTTTTGTTGTTGAAATAATGAATGTTCACTGCAAAGCTACAAATGGAAAATGAGCTGCCATTAAAAGGGAAATTCAGATGTGTTTCATGGATCCTTTGTTTTTCTTGCTTCCTTGTGATTGCACAAACACTGTATTTTTAGGGAGAGTGACAGAAAATCCTAAGGGCAGCTGTCAGAACCAGGACAGAGATTTGGTTTTGTTACTGGTCTCCATGCAAATGGACTTCTCTTTCCATCCTTCCCTGCTGCTGGACCTAAAAATGGATTTTGGAGTACCAGAGCTTGTGGCCTCAGTTATGTGGGTATATGTTGTGAGAATTAGTAGTACCAGTGGAACTCAGGGTTGATAAATGCTACTATTATTTTACAATTAGGTATTAAATGTTACCTGTATTACCCTCTCAGGACAACACACTGCACTTCAGGGAAGAAACACATAACATGACTTGAAGAAAATGAGAACATGTTTAAACAGGATGTCTCCAGGATAGTCAAGGGAGAGATTAAACTGGAATTCAGATGAAGTCTTTTGTAGGTACATACACTAGTGAGGAATTACCAAAATGGGAGAGCCAAAGGGGAGTGCTTAGCTTACCCTTTTTTCCCCTCCGTAAAATCTGGGAAGTAAAATTTCAAATGTCATGTGAATATTGAACCCTATTTTAGTTTGCTTTTAGTTTATTGAAAAATAATAAATTACATAAGAAATTTAAATTATTCCAAGGCTTCTTTTTTTCATCCTACTGTTGTTGGACAAGGGTTCTTTCAGCAGTGTCAAACTGGTTGACTTGCAATAGGAAGAAGCGCTGTGAAATAGTGATAAATAAACAAAACCAGAAAAGTTTTTTATGTGTTCATTCCCCACTAACTTTTTACTGTGCTGATACTCTCAGTGATTTGTAATTTTATGAAAACTGTGTCTGTCTGCATGAATATGACAAGACACGCTTGGTTTAGTTCTGCATATGAAGAAAAGGAAGTATACAAAATATTTTTCATTCCTCTTGTTAATTCTTGATTGAAATCCATTGAGCATTGTTATTCTTTTGCTGGTAATGCACAGACAAAAGAGCAGACTGTCACCAAAGAAAATTCCTTAATTCATATTTCAGAGGATAAAAACGAAGAACATGTTATTTGTTTTATGGATATGGATGTGCATAGTTAAATGTATATCAGTTATAATGGGCCAAGGAAAGCTGAAAGGAATCCTTAGTGCTCAGGTGGAATGGGAAGGAGAGAACCAGAATGGAGCTGGCTTTGAGATTTGAGGCAAAGGAAGGCATTTCATGTGCAAAGGATCAGGCTCCTACTGGATTCCCAGTACTGGGGGCATAAAACTTTAATTTCCTTATAGAAGCAGAGCAGTTTGAAGTGATAGGTTTGACAGTGGAAGCTGAATATTGGTTTTCTTTTTAATTTATTATTTATAATTTAAGAAGTTGTTATAATTTATTATATTTTATTTTACCTTATCTTTAAAACTACTGGTTATTATTTAAAATAATAGAATAAGGCTTAGAATACGGAGTTACACAAATATGTGTATATCCATTGTAGAAGAAAAATCTATGAAGCAAAGAAAATAGATTTAGATCAGTCTAATTTGACATTGTGTGTGTAAGAAGACTTGGAAGCCTAATTTGTACTAATGACAATAAAAATAATTTTGGTGTGGGAAATGTTATGACCCACCCCTGCAGGCCCAGTAACTGAGGTTCTTGTTAATAGATCCCTTGGGGTGGATTAGAGTGAAATGTGTTTTTAGAGAGATCGACAGCAGGTTTATTTTAGAACCACTTGGTTGCAATGGCAAGGAGTGCCATAGTGTTACAGAATCATAGACTCCTTTAGGTTGGAAAAGACCTCTCATGTTAAGTGCAACCATTAACCAAACACTGCCAAGGCAACCACTAAAACATGTCCCCATCTACACACCTTTTAAATCCCTCCGGGAATGGTGACTCCACCACTACCCCAGGCAGCATATTCCAATGCTTGACAGTCCTTTCCATGAAGAAATATTTCCTGTTATCCAACCTAAACCTCCCCTGGTACAACTCGATGCTGTTTCTGCTTGTCCTGTCACTTGTTACTTGAGAGAAGAGACCGACCCCTACCTGGCTACGAGCAAGCCCCATAAAAACTCCTTTAATCCTTAAAGAATAATGAGCTTCACTTGGGCAAGGTGAAAGAACATGTGAATAATGCAGCAGCTGCTGAAGGCTGACAATAAGTTTAAAAGCTGGTTCTTGGTTACCAAAATGGAGGCCCATCTCTTCCTGGAATCAGTACATTGTGAAGTTTTAGAAGCAGTAAAGCACAATTCAGATTCCATTATGGATGTGCTTTCCTTCTGAATATCTTTAAAGATATTTTGCCAGTGACAATTTTCAGGTTGGATACTTGTGATGCAAGACCTGATGACAGAAAAGACCATGATTATAATGTGTCCTGCTTAATAAGAGTGGTTCATGGTTTCTTGAAGGTAAAACCACCTTCTCAGCAGCTTTCTAGCAGAGAACATGGTATGTTCTTACTTTGTTACCAGGATGCTTGCAGTAATTCCTGTAGCAAACATTATTGCATCCAAAATGGGATTTTACAGCTAAATGATGTAATCTCAAATGCTCTGAAAAACTCTGGTACAACCTTTGAACAGTCCTGAGGTTGGCAATTTGGGATTGTTCCCAATAACAAAGCATAGTGTAACAGGGAGATGATTTTCTCCCACCGGTTAGTCTCTAGCATTCCATGCAAAAGGATTTTTTTGCGTCATATAATTTGTAGGACCTTAGGGCAGCTGAGGATACAGTCAGTGTTGAAAGCCCCAAGGTGTAAGTTACACAACTGTTGCAGAGCCCACCAGAATACTGTGTTCTCTATCTCTGACATTGCCATGCAGTGACTGAGAGCTGTTATTCCAATATCAGCTCATATGGACTCTGTTTGGATTTTGGAAAAAATAGTGATCAGATTATTGATGTATAAAATCAAGACCATGAAGCTAAATGAAATGGATACTTTGGGTTGCTACATTGCAGTCTGACAAGGTTCAGCTACAGCAAGCTGAAGATTTTTGCTTTTAATAACATAATGCAGTCAGTATGAAAGTGCATGAGCCATGCTGTTCATGAATAACAAGTGTGGCATTCTTTCGTAAGTTTTTTAAATGGTCACAGTGAAAATCTTGAGAATCATAAATAGAAAATTTTCCAGTTTTTTTAGGCAATGATCATATTTTGAACAGCATGCTACTAAAAACAGGCTGCAGATCTAGCATTGGACATCAGCTAAACACTAAGTGTTACCAGTTAGAAGATTTCATAGATGAGACCATATTTTAAAATTGCCTTCACTTAGGTCCATTGTGTGTGGAATCATTTGGTACTGGCTTCTGATGAGCAGGATGTTGTCTTTAACAGCTCACTGGGATTTTCAAATACTTCAGTGCTGAAGTTTGACAAGTGCTTGTGTTCCTTGAGGCATGGAGAATAAAAGTAATTCTGAACAAAATTCTGTTCTTTATTTCAGTGTCACTGATAACATGCAAATCAGAATCTGTTAACCATTGGCTGTTCCAGAAATGATGTCAAAGCCAAGAAGGGAGACTGCTGTAGTATGACTCAAAACCAGAAGAATTTTGGTAAGTCACATAACAAGTATTAAGTAGTTGAGAAAGTGATCATTCGTGATAACAGATATTTTTTCTGCTCTTTGTACCTAAAATGTACTTTCAAGAAACATTGCTAAAAAGCATAGTAGACTGTTCACATTTTGGAAAGTGTTTCTTCCTTCAGAGGCCTAGAAGACCAAACCTCCATACAAGGAAGGCTTAGAACATCCTGCCACAGCCTAAACTTGTAGAAAACTCCACAGTGCTTCAGCGTGGCATACTCGTTTTGGTCAAGTATAACACAGTGCTCTTCCTATTTGTGCAACTTCCACCTTCTTTCAGAGTTATTAATTCACCTGTTTCAGTTAGAACATCTTTCTTGGTAAGCCTGCATTACCTCAGCACATCAAGAGGAATATTCTCAAGTTCAAACAACATTGAAGAATATCATTTGCTTGAGGAGTTTTGCATTGCTTTCCGAAATACGTATTGATTGCAGCAGAATTCAAATAAAACAAGTCCCAAAACAAAATATAATTCTTGTGTATTCACTATGTAAATATGGTTTACGGGGTTTTAATCTCTTTCTTGAACCCTTGAAAGCTTGATTTTTAAGGTGGTAACCATTTGGCTGTAATATTATAAGTTCTTAAATGTACTGGCACTATCATTCTGCATGCATGGTTCTTTTATACCTAGAGGACTCTTTAGTGGTGCTAATACAGCTAACAATACTGCTTGACTTTATTAAAGCCTACTAACATGTTTACTTGGGGTTGAGAAGTCACACATTTTCCCTTCCCACCAGCAGCAGTCAGCTCTGATGTGTATTTTTGCTTTCCTACATGAACATCCGTGTGTTACAGAGCATCTGTGCAGGTGATTTAAAAAAAAAAAAAAAGGCTGCATAGCACTTTGGTGTGACTGGAAAGTAAATACAGGTGTGAACCCTGCTCAGGTGAGGCTCCATATGAACATGTAGATGTCACCCAACAGTACATTACATATGCATCTAAAGACAATTCTGAAGAGAAAATTATCTTATATTCTCGTGAGATCCTGTCCCATTTTTATTAATGTCTCAGATTTGAGAAAAAACTGAATCAGAAGCTGTATCCTTACTGCAATACCTGGGTGTGAGACAGAGCACACCCTTTTTGAAGGTGTAACTCATGTAAATTCTTCTTTTTCCACTCATAGAACTCTTGTATATACCTCCCATCCCCATTTTTCTCCCCAGAGTTTATCATCTTCTATTCAAGAACTGCTGTTCTGTATCCCAGTTTGGCCCAAGTAATAAGTAAATACTAATGATATTCCCTTAATCATTGTATCTTGCTGCTGACATCTACATAAGGAACAGATGATGTTCAGTGTTACACCACTGTCAAGGCATGGAAGAGTCTTCCTTCACTTTCTGGCCTTCTTGATGTTGTTCCAGTTCTAGTTGACATTATATGTCCTCTGGACTGGTATGCATATGCTGTTCCCTGCCTGTACGTGTTTGATCTGTTTAATTAGAGCCATGGAAGACATCTTCTGCACCTCAAAAATAGACTTCTTGGCACTACAGCTGGAGGAACAGGCATCCACCCTAATCTGGGATATGACAAAAACAGCAGAGGCCAGCTGAAGGAGGGATTCCCAAAATCTTGATGTATTTCTCATGGTACTTGCATGAGAAAAAAGCATCTGCAAAATGGCTCCAAATGCATTTGTCTTCTACAAGTGCAGAGCCTGGGACAGAATTGGAAACAGCTGTAACCCCTGCCTCAAAGAGGTAGAGTGCAGATCCTTTTCTATAGGAATGCTATCCCAGCAAAGTTAATTGGGCAACTCCTGATCTAAGGTATTAGTATTTTATTATCATGATTTTCTTTTGACAACCACACATGAGCATTTACATTAGAAGTGCATCAAAAAAGGTCATAGTTACTTAAATAAATAATGTTGGTATTTTGCAAATGAGCAATTAAGTTATGAAAGAAGCCTCTTTTCATATAGCTGCTGGCTTTGATCCTTCTCTGCATTATTTAAGACCTAAGACTCCAGAGTTAATTCCTGGTGTCAGATACAGAGTGTAGCTCTGCTGTGGTAAAGTGTTGTGTGACCTCCTGGACCAGGGACAGGGCAGGCTGCAGTCTGATAACTGCAGGCCCTGCTCTTCCCTGGGGTGGAATTCCTTGCTTGTCTTTGCAGCCTCTCTGTCCAATCCCTTTGGCACTGGTTTCCTCTGGTTCCTGCCACAAAAGTCTGTGGTCACAGCAAAATATGTGCCCTCTGCAATGTCTGATTTCTATCTTGATTGGCTTTTCCAAGGCTCTTAGTACATTTGCTGCCTCCTCTCCACCTCCTCATCTGCATCTCCAGGTCTGAAAACTGCCTGCACAAAACACTTGACTGGACATAGGTGCCATCATGTGTCACCACAGACGGGGGAGTGGTCAGCATGTGCTCTGAGACTCTAAAAACCAAGTGGAAATCTGCAAGTGGTATGGGAATGTCCCTTTGTATTACAGTTTATCAGAAAGGGATTCCAGGAGTTAAAAAAGAATTCCTGTGAATTCAAATTACGTTCTTTTTTTTTTTTAAAGTGAGTTAGTGTTTACTGTAAAGTTCTTTTTTGACTACAGACTGCACAAGGAAGGAAGCAAAATATTTGAGTTCTCTCTGTAAGGCAGCTACTTTCTCTGTGCCTTTTTCTTTCCTCTGTTTAATTCCCAATACCTCAGAGGCACAGTTTCCTCCTTTAGCAGGGACTGTGACCTTAAAAATAGCTTGCTCCAAAGTAAACACAGAAAAAACCTACTTCAATTGTTTCAAATATGTGGTAAGTAACCAAAACCATGTCCATGCTAAAGCTGAAATTCAGAGTCTCTTAGAGGCACCGGGCCTTTTGTTTCCCTGAGCCTTTGTGTTCACACTGGCCTCTGTCTCCAAAGACATTGGTAAATCTTGCAGTGCCATTTGTAAGTAATTTGTCCCTACCTTTATCACTCTTGCAAAATGTTTAGAGGGGACAATTTCTGTTTGGGTGAGGGCCAAGTGTGGCACCCAGCACCTACGGAAGTGGTGATCCCAGGCTGCTTCCATGGCATTCTGATGGGCAGGACATCACAGCTGCCTAGGCCAGCTGAAAGAGTTGGTGATTTATCAGAGAGCTTGTTTTGTCACTTTTGCTTCTAGCTGCAGGCCTCCATTCTCTGGTCCATCTGCAGGAGGAGGGAGGCAGGACCCTTCTGCACTGGGGCTGTAGCGCAGCCACATCCATAGAGGTGGCTTTCCTGCCACCCCTGCCTCTGCTGCCCTCACATCTGCCCACAGCTGGACCAGAGCTTGCAGTTCCTAGAGAAGTGTTTTCCAGGAACAGGACTTACCATCAGACAGATTTAGTGGGGTGGTGAACCAAGTCCTAACCTGTTCAGTAGCAAGGCTGGTGTCCATGTGTTAAAGCAGCTGTGAACAGCTGTGCTCTACATTTCACTGAGGAGCCCTTGGTATTGTCTAACAAGGACAGAAGGACAGGAGAAAGGACATTCAAGTCTGCAAATTAAATCCCTTATGACAAGCAAGTATTGCAAAGGAGTATTTTCAGAGTCTGGACAATGCCCTTACATGGAAAAGTTGGTCAGGTCTTACAAACACCTCTCCCTGGGCAAAATTGTCTCCTTACCTTGCTTGGGAGGGTTTAAAACTGGTACAGATGCAAGAGTAACAGTCCATTAGGTCTCTCACAAACAGTCTACTTGTGCAGACTGTCTCAAAACACAGGTATTCCCTTTACTTTTCATCTTGCAGAGAGGATCTTTCTACCTCTAAATATACCAGCTATATCTGTGTGGTGTAGCAAATATGTAGTCACTTGAATATTTTTCTCTGAATATAGTCTAAAAGCCTTCATTTTTTTAGAAGAAGTATGTATTACAGTGTTTTGAAGCCTCAGAAGAGGACTAAGAGACTTATGATTAGCATTGACAGCTTGGTTCCTTTGGAGCAGGGGAAAGAGGAACAATTGAAAAAGGAGCAGGGGGAAACGTCAAAAGAACGTTTTTTGTACTTGTCCATCTAAGATGCAGCAGGGTTTGGGAAGGTTTTCTTAATCTGTTGTGTTAGCCTGATCCACAGGGAACTCATTTTGAAATTAAATATACCAAAGTATTTATGATTTACAGGAGGTGGGGGGGAAGCCTTAAAAAATATCTTGTGTTTGATCTATTTGTCACTATGAAAATATTGACAAAAAGTAAAAGAATGGCCTTCATTTAGATTATTATTCTTGGCTTATTTTAATGCTTTCTTATTAAGGGCAAACTCCCATTAAGATGTGAGATTAACTCTTTCACAGTTGCAAAGGAATAAAAAGTTTGACAATTAATATCAAACTGTAATCTATTCTGAAGTAGGTAGTTCCTATTCAAAAATACGTAGTGTGGCTGAGAGGGATGCTTTTAAAGGTAAAAAACATATATGGAAAAAGCTGTGCAGAATTTATGCTGCAAAATATCTTCAAAAAGCAGCTTCTGTGTAAAATCAGAAATAGAGTGTTAATGACACAGTTCTTAAAGGATTTCATAAAATAAATACTTTATGGGGAAAAAAAAGAGAGAGCATGAAGTGTTAACTACAGACCCAGCACAAGGGTTCCTGGGACCTTAGCTTCATCCTCTCACAGAAAGCTCTCTGTTTGTGGAGCGTGCTTTCCCTGGCAGTCAGCGAGCCCTCTGGGAGCCTGTTTTGAAGGACAAGTGCTCCCAAAATGGGCAAAGCAATAAAGAAACTGGAGTTGGTGCAGCACAGCAGCTGCTGATCCAGCCAGGCTGTGCTGCTATCAATTACCCTGGGAGCCCAGGGCTGGTTTTGGGGACAGTCACTGTCACACGAGTAAGAACCAGGTCGAGGTCCGTGCCAGAACTGCACCTTAGGATGTACCCAGAGTGGGGCCCAGGGCACTGCCTGGCAGTGGCAGCACAAGAGATCAGGTCTAGGGCCCAGCCTCCTGCCCTGCCACTCGTGCTACCTGTGCTCATTAGTTCAGAGGACTCTTAGGTAGCTAGAAACTCATTAGTGCTGGCAGGAGAACGATTACCTAGCTCTGGGTTAGTAATGCAATGCGTCATGTTGCAGAACAGCCAGACCTGAAGCTTAAGCTCTCTGTTATCACTTCAGAGAGACAGATGTTACTACTGCCAGCCCAGAATTCCTAAAAGAAAATGCTAATTTAAACTACTTACTCCGTTAAATTCCCGTTGAATTAGCATTAGTAATGAAAGTAGTTGCATTGTTATCACTGTAGTATCTGAGGAGGCTGTTGGCCAGAATGTCATATGAACAGGAATGTCTGCTGGGATATTTAATTTCATCTCCCATGACAATGTGCAATTGTTCTCTTTTGTACATCTTCTGTTAACTCTTAGTGGTCTGGGTGATGTTTTGGTATAGGCAGAAGTCCCTCTAGGCCAGCACAAAGTACACAGTAGTGAAGTCCCTGTCTGAAGAATGGCAGCGTGCAGGGACAGCAGAGGTAGCATTCCACTGCAGTGAAACAAGATGTTCACAATTTCCTTCCCAGAATTTCCCACCAGGCTCTGGTTATATCTGCAGCCAATACATCTCCATGTCTCTGTAACCAAGAGAGAACTTTAGGATTGTTACTTACCTGATCCTGCAGAGACATCCCTCCTTGGAGGCTGTTTGCTCAGATGTGCAGAGGGTCCTTTGTGAGCCTCTCTCACAGCACATTTCACCTGATCTCAGGTGTCTCAGTGGGTGCAGAGCTCTCAGCACTTAATGCTGTATCCTTGCAATACTTACATTATGCATCATTATGCTTTTATTGGAGCCCAATCAGGAGACACAGGTTTGGATTGGTTTGCCATGGGGACCCAGAATGAAGTTAGAGGTGTAGGAGGTATCGGTAATAAAGCTTATAAAAGGCAGCAAGCTTGTTCTTGGAGTTGTGAACCAGAAATACCACCTTCCCCACAAAATTCCTTTGGTGTGCAGGATTCTCTTTTTTTGCCTTTGGCTTCTTTCGTGTTGTAGTGTTTTGCATCTTTGGAGTTGTGGGGTGGATTTCTTTGTCTCAGGAACCAGCAGTATCTTTACTGCTTAAAAAATTTTCTACACTTAAGAAAAAAAGCATGTCAAAGAAATGTGCCATAAGTAACATGCTTAGTCTCTTTATTCCCATTCCCTGATTTTCAGTATTTTCCCAGTATTTATGAGTTGGTTTTTAATCCTTATTCTCATCTGTCTGTAATCATCTCACTTTACCTTTCTCTTTTTCTGCTTACAGTCCTTTACTTTTCTTTTGCTTCCTTCATGCCACCTCTCTTAGGTAAGTCAAAAACGTAACAAATGTGCCTCTGCCACCCCTCCCTACTGTCTTTATTTAAATTGAAGTGGAACTGGAGGGTGTGTAGACTTCTGCTTTTCCAATGTCAGCAGGTGAAACTTAGTATATTCTTCCCAGGAGCACATGCAAACATTTTTTTCCTAATCTTTTTCTTGCTGTGTTTAAGTTTGCAGCTGCTGGATTCCACTTTGAGTTTCAAGTTCAAAGGCATCCAGACAGTCTTTGTAAAATATCACAGAACCCACTGAACTTCACCTGGGTTTGCAGGGAAGTTTTGTCAAGCCACAAGTTTCCCACACTTCCAGTGTAAAGCCTTGTGTTAATTCAGAACTCTTTTCTCCCAGCTTACATTAGAGATATCTTAACTCTGAAGGATCACAACCTATAGGGAACATCTTCCAAAACTTTAACTTCCTAAACTGCTTTTAGGTTTGTAACAAAGCTCAGAATTGTTTCCACAATTTTTGGGGTTTGTAACAAAAGCAAAGGACAGCTGTAATCCAGGTTGATTTTAAAGCCGTGGCTTTAGAGATGGGTTACTGGAAAACGTATGTCAGCTATAGGCTAAACTCTTCCCTTTTCTGAGAACATTTTACCCTGCTGTCCCTGGGGGCTCAGAGTATTTTTCTTTTAACATGGTCAGGCTTTCTGCCATTTCTTCCAAGATATAAAGTTTCAAAATATGCTTCTTCCGGCTGCTTTTCCGGGTAGCTGGTGCACTCTGGGAGGGGTCACCTATCCTTGGCTTTTCAGGACCAGCCCTGCCCCTTCAGTCGCCTCCTCCTGGTCCTTTGAATATCAAGTAGCAGCATCACACTGGAGAATGAGTGGAATAAAGGGAACAGAAATGCTTTGGCCTAAATTCTTCTAGCCTCAGTGTACCTGTGTGATCCTGTGTATTCAGCGTGCCTTTGTATAGGAATGTACCTCTCTTACCTTTTTTGTTGGTTTCATTTCTACATTACAAGTCCCTCAAAATCAGAGCTGCATAAAAATTAATAATGATTTTTTTTTTTGCATTATATAATTCCAGGGTGTTGGGTTTTTTTTATATCTGTCAGCCTTTCCAAGTACACCACTACCACAGCTGCTTTGTTTATTCTGTGTCATTAAGAAAAAGTAAGCAAAATCCCCTCAGCCTTTTTTTTATATATACCATAGTTTTTCTGTGTTAGAAAGTTGTAGGTTTTGGTTTTTGTTGTTTAGGTGGTTTGTGTTTTCTTCTCCTCTCAGGAAACAGTGTGAAATCTCTAAATCTCTAAACCAGTAATTTGGCAGGTATCTAAATTTTTAATGAGCAGCATGTGCTTTGCAGTTTTTCCTGAAGATTTGCATATTTGTTTCTTAGGATCTATGAGCTGCTAATACTTTTACAAGGAGGCTGGTGGACACACACTTGAAGAAAATATGTGCTTATTAATTCTTGGTGCTTTTTGCTTTTGTCAGCTCTGGTATTACTTTGTTCAGCTCTAGCTGTCCCTGGCTTATGACACACAAGACAGTGAAATTTGAATCAAAAGTCACTTGCAGAGATGGAGGTGTAGGCTCCATTCTTTTAAGTGTTCATTTGCTGGTTATGTTGCAAGTGCTTTCAGAGCTGTGCAGAAGACTGTGAAGTTCCTGGGGCTGTAATAGAAAACATTGGTGTCTGGACTTTCAAGGGAAGAATGTGGTTAAGATTACAGTGACTGAGTCAGTGTCAATGGGTGGTCCTGAGTCCATGTGGCTCCCAGAAAAGAGTGTCTGCTCAGATGGGTGATGAGCTGCGCTCGCCACACTCAAATGGCTGGGAAAGGGCTGCCCTGGACTATATTTTTGCCTGCTCAGTGGCCAGATGCTGTCAGGTGGCTCCTCAGTGCTGCTTGGCTTTAAACTTTGCTATAAAATAAGATAAAGGGTTTGCTTAAAAGCTGGGCCGTCATGGAGAGCTGCGTGCTCCTTTCATCCCCTTGGGTCACTGCCCTTCCCTCAGCGCGTTCCCATTGTCCTGTTCAATGAGAGTTACAAAATGTCTGCCTCACTCCCTGCGCCATTTTGTAGCCTGATTGTTGGATAATTAAGACTGTGAGAAGTGGAAAATAAACAGCATGGCGTGGGGGAGATTTCAAAAGGAGCACCAAATCTGCATGTTTTGTTTAGATGTTTAATTGTTGCCGACTGGCTGCGTTTAAACAAGTGACTTTAACAGCGTCTGGAAGAAAACAGGCTCCCAAATTTGAGGAGCTGACCTTGGGTAGATGCCATCAACTGTTCTTTTCTACTGGCACGAACGTGCTGCTGGCAGGGTCTCCCTGTAGCTGCAGTCTCTCACCCAGGCCTGAGTCAGAACCTGCTCACACTGTCCTGGGCCACCAAATCACAGCACTGTCGTGGTTTAACTCCAGGTGGCAGCTCAGCCCGGCTCCCTCCCCTGCCATGGGTCTGGGCAGAGAATCACAAGGGTAAAAGTGAGAAAACTCGTGGGATGAGATAAAGACTAAAAGATAAAGCAAAAGTGTGTGCACAAGCAAGGCAAATCAAGGCATTCATTCCCCACTTCCCTTGGACAGGCAGGTGCTCAGCCATCCCAGGAAAGCTGGGCTCCATCACAGGTCACAGTTTCTTGGGAAAACAAACACCATCACTCCAAATGTCTCTCCCTTCCTCCTTCCCCCAGCTTTGTATACAGGAGTGACACCTTACAGTCCAGGACGTCCCTGTGTCCAGTTGGGGTCAGCTCTCCTGGATGTGTATCCTCCCAGGGCCTTGTGCCCCCCAGTCCTGTCACTGGTGGGGTGGGAGAGGAGCAGAAAAGGCCTTGGCTCTGTGCGTGCCTAAACGAAATAATAAAACGAAATAATAACTAAAACATCCCTGTGTTATCAGCACTGCTCCAGCACAAATCTAAAACACAGTCCCTACCAGCTACTGGGAGGAAATTTAACTCTACCCCAGCCAGAACCAGCACAGCCATTTATTCCAAATATTATTTGCAGCCTCTTCAATAATCAAGATTTGATTGAGAAAATATAGTATATTTAAAAATAAGAACCTTCAAAATAGCTGTAATTAAGCTTCTCCCATAGAGCAGCACATAACATTGTTCAGGAAAAAGAAGGCAGCAGGGTAGACAACAAATATGCTGAAATCAAACTAAAAATGCATTATAGGAATTGAAGGGACACTGTGGGGTTGTTCCTGTCAGTCTAGGGATGCAGTACTAGCTGTGTGAGGAGCAAAGTGAGTGGCATTTACTCTGTTTCTCTGTGAAATGCTCTGGTTTGTGTGTGTAACATGGGCGAGGGGGATGGGGAAGGGCACTTTACATTCACAGGAGGGTGCAAATTCAAAGTTGTTTAGAATTCTGCAATATCTTAATGGTAATAGTTAATCCCAGTATCAGAACAGTACTTCTATTTTTAAAATGCAATCAATCAATCATTTTAATACATTGCACCCTTAGTGCCAAACACCTCAGAAAATTATGTCTACAGCAGTAAAAATAAAGCATCTGAAACCCCTTCTGTAGAGTCATTCTTCTCTTTTTTTTACCCATCTAAGTACAGTAAAAGCTCAGTGCTGCAAGAAATATCTGGAATTACATAACAAGGAGTAACTCCTCCAAACAAGACTGATTAGCAGGCAGGGATTGCTGTCATGAGCTGAGCAAGGAGGGACAGAGAAACTGCCCCACCTGACTAAAGTTCTCTCTAAAAATACAGCATGTGCTGTTTTGTTCTTGGGGTTTGGTTTTGACTTTTGAGGTGGGAGTTGTGTGCTGCCTTTTAAGAGGATTACAATGAAAATTGCTCCTTTCTGTGTACTTCTCAGGAAGGTGTCCCTCAGGAAGGTGTCTATGCTTTTACAGAAAACTGTTTGTGTAGAGGTGATTGAGGTTGTAGGTAATTCAAGTTCAGTTTCTGCCTCTGCTGCAGTGATTCACACAAAAGCACAAGAGAGTCTTGTACATCTGTTCCTCATCTGCAAAATAAGGATTAATGCTTCCTTATCATTAGTGCTTATAAATGACTTTGAAGTTCCTCCAGTGTGCTTCAAATATATCTGTTACTATTGTTGGTGATAAAAAATGTGAAATACATAACTCAGACATGTTAACAGCGTATTAACTGAGAGGATTTTTAACACAACTTGAATATAAAAGTATCAGCACCATATTCCAGCAAATAACCAGCTACAGTGAGAGATACCTTTACATCACCTCTATTTTCACTTCCATGTGGATTTTCTCAAGGATGAGGTTTTTTGTGGGCTGCTTATTTTCTGAGACTGACCCTCAGTCTAGTATTGATCAAAGACTTCGCTTTTTTTATACAGGATTAGCAAGAAACAGTGTTTTCAGTAGTGAAACTGGTAGGACCACTGCATTGGATCAAGAAGTTAAAAATTAATTTCAACCATTCTTGTTGCCCCAAGATAAATAAAGGGGGAAGTTTTGAAAGAGATTTTTGGTTTCAATTGAACAGTAGCCTGCACAAATAGGTATTTATATAACAAAAAATAACTCAATGAAAGCAAGTTTAGTTGAGGTAAAATTGGAGCCAAAAGCACAGATGATCTGGACACAGATCATAGGTTACAGAGTTAAGACATCTGGATTTCTATTCAATTCTCTGAAGGTGTAACTAGGAGTTAATAAGGTTTGCTTTCCTCTTCCAGAAGAGCTTTTTTTATGTGGTGTCTGAAATCTGGCTTCCTTAGGGGATTAATAAGTGTTTTTCCAATAATTCAAAATAACTGCCTTGAAAATAAAAGGCAGCTTAGGATAGTCCTTCCTAACCTCATGCATTCATAGCAGCAATACTGTAATTTGTGATTTGCAGGTGTGAGTGCATCCTTCCTAGGGACAGCTGTCCTAGCAATCAGGATATTTGAGCCAAGACTTCTTTAAATCATTTGCCTTGATATCTAAGGCAGTATCTGAAAGGATTTTTTTTTTTGAAGTAGCAGTAGAGAGAGCTTGTATTTTGTGTTTGTCTGACCCAATAGGTCTCCTCCCATTACGTGTTTCATTTTGATGTTGATACACGTGCTTTTGTAAATTATTGCACATTTTCATGTCAGATATATTTATAAGTATATATGGGTTTAGTTCACTATGCTTATATGACACAAATGAAAGATCCTCTTATAGGGTTTGTGGTTAGTGCATGTTGAATTCATCCTGCTGTTCCATGCATTGCTTGAGGGGTTGAGGACAGAGTGCCACAGCAGGGAATTATCAAATGTCTGATTCTCTTCTCACCCTTTTCTGAAAAGGAGATGTTGGATATAGGAAGGGCATGGCACTGAAAAAACTTCAGTTGTATTTCAATACTTGAAGCACCATTTCTGCAAAATATACCATATATATATGTGTGTATGTATATGTATATACACACACAACAGAGTTGTTTTAAGCTCCAAAACACATTAACAACCTCCATGAAAAATCTCATATTCTTTCATTAAGTTCTTGAGACTCTTTTTTCTAATTGAATTTTTTTATTATTTTGAAGTAAGGCCTTTCTCTTCTGAACGTAGATTGCAAGTTTTTGCAAGTAGTTCACAAGCACTCAGTTTGCCCAGTGTTTGGATACCCCCAAGGCAGTAGGAATACAAGCTAGTGCCAGATGAGTGACAGCTTTCATTCCTTTACCCTAGTTAACAACAAAGGGTCAGACGTTGTCATACCAGCTTTTTAAACAAAACTGTAAAACTTGCAGTGCCCATGTTTCCAGAAGCAAAAAGGCTTGCTAACATTCAGCATCAGCTCTGTTAGGCTTCTTGTGGTGCTGACTTTTTACTTGGCTGTTTTGTGTCTGATTATTACTTCTTGACATTACTTTACCAGAGTCATTCATTTAAAAGATCTCAGGGAGAAAACCTGAAGCAAATGACAGTGTTTTAAGGTCCTTACCATAGTTTCCCTTTGATATTAGACACCTGTTTTCATCTAGCAAGAAGGGGTTTTTAGCTTCTAATTTATTAGGTCGCAGTTGTGATAACATGAATAGATCTACTTAAGATTTAGTCTGGTATCCTGCTACAGCTATAGGCCTTTAAAATTATGTTGCACACCATACTTGTGTTCATATCTAGATTGATGGTTTTGGGGGGACAGCCCTTCCTGAGAGCATGTGTTATTAGAGAAGATAGAAGTGAGTTATTTGTGTATTCCCACATGCCTTATTAAAGCAGCCGTATGTATTATGTTTCTGTCTTACTCTAGATGTTGCAAAATACTTAGTCTGCTTACTTCATCAGTTACCATGCAGTGTGGATAGCTGAAGTCATGACAATCCTGCTAATCCTTTCAGTTCTAATACTTGGTAGTAGGTTATGTTTATGTTAGAAAGATCATAGTTTTTCTTACATGAATTACCAAGTATGTGAATGTTGTAATTGTTATTCAGAGCCTAGATGATTCATTATTGATAGAAAGTGGTGTTTCTTTCTTAAAGGAAAGGGCTGTTCATTTGGAATGTTCAGTGTGACAGTTGTCTTTCTGATGAAAATGATTTGGGGTTTGGTTTTCTTTTCAGCAACTAAGGATCATTCTAGCAAAAAATATTGGTGATCCACAATAGGGCACTCTCCATATCAAATATCTAGATTACAGAGTGTTCTGGGATTATCATACCCCCATATGTTCTTAGAGGAAAAATTACTACCCTGTAGACTTGGTATGTCCCAGCTTATCATCCACATTTTGTTTAAGAGTGTGTGGCTTTTTTTGTTTGCTTTTCTAAAGGTGCTTTCTATGCACTGTTGATGCTGCAAGACGTAGAAATTAGGAGACTTGAATATTAGCACTGCCACAGCACAATAAAAGATTGGGGGAAATGTGTGTTTGCCAGCAGAACTGGTATCCAGAATTTATGCATGTATAATATATGGAAATACAAGGAAAATATTTAAAATACAAGGTAATAGTTAAATGTAGGGGGGTTAAGCTTTTAGATTTCTTAAGTGTTATATCTTTCAATATTTGACTTGCTGTATAAATTTGGGGGATGTTTATTTGGGATTGTTTTGGATTCGGGGAGGTTTTTGTTTGTTTCAGGTTTTGGGGGTTTTTTGGGGGGGTTGATTTTGGTTTTGGTTTGGTTTGCTTGGCTGGATGGGTGGGTGGGGATTTTTTTCTTCTTGTACTTGCTTGCGTGTGTATTTTACAGGCTCTGACTTTCTGGCCAGAGCAGATAGAATTACTTGATGCTGAGAACCTTGTTAATTTTATGGCCCATTTTCACATGGAGATCGGCTTTTATTTCCTCTCTCAGTCTTTATTCTTGATTCAGTTGTTAGTAAGGTTTACTGAGCAAAAACACTGGGTGTATTATGGGAAGAAATCTAATCAATGCAGCACCAAGGGACAGTCCTTCAGAGTCCTCCCTATGGCTGTGAGCCAGACTAGAGGTTACTACGAGGTTACTCTGTCTGACTTTCACCAAAATACCCATCTACTTCTGAAAAAGCTGCTGGCCACCCCAAACATGTGTAACAGAAGCCTCATTAATATGAGCTCCCAATATATATATACACCTGTTGTACCAGCCCCCAGCACAGAGCCTGTGTTTCCTATTTTAAACACTTTGCATGGCTGTCTGCATTCCCTGCTGTCTGCAGCTGCTGTGCTGTGGTACTGCAGGGCAGCTCACAGGCAGTACCTTCAGGGAATGCAGGAGGCTAAAGAAAGTGGTGGCAGATGTCAGTGGACCTTGCCAAGTGCTATCTTTCAACTTAGATTGTCTGAAAGATTCATTGGCTAATCCAGACTTTGTGATACAGAAGTATCCTCATTAGTCATGGCTTTAAGTATGCATTTCTTTAATGCCTGTTCCTTTTTCAGGTATGGATGCAGAGAATTGCATTGACATATGTGTAGGAAGTCTTTATTTGTTTTGCGAGACTCTGCTTCCTAGCAAACCCCAGCCCTCCTGTATGGAGAGTTTAACTCTTCTTAGAGTTGAATTATTAGAAAGATACAGCACTTCCTTAGGGCTTTTACCTGTTTTGGCTCTGAGTTCTAATAAATCATTTGGCAGCAAAATGACTCTAAGATAAACTTCTCCCCTTTGATGAAATATTTGTTCAGCACATTCTACAATATAGCTTATGTCAAGAGTTATACATCTTCCTTGTTAAAGACAAAAAATGAAGGATCAAAACCATTATCAGACACCACTGCTGATTCAGCAGAGGCACAAAAACTTCACATATCCAGTAAGCCATATATTTTCTGGCCACCTCGCTGGGTTTTCCTGATGAACTCATTGGGAACTGCCTGCCAGTACTTTTAGCCCATGCCATGTTTCGTGTAAAAGAGCAGTAAGCTCTTAAGGAAAGTATACTGTTCCCCCGAGCAGGTCCTGAGGAGCCTCAGGTGCTCTTACTTGCACACAGGTGGTTTCCAGGGAACACCCTCCCCTTAGCTGGGTGGCTCCTGTTGCACTATGAGTGGACTGAAATATCTGCAAGCAGGCAGACCTGCTGTTGCGTTCACAGTTTTCATAATTGTTCTCACAGGGCCTCATTGGTAATGCCTGCATTTTGGTTTTGTTTCTAAAAGTTTTCCGTGGAAATTTCTGGTAAGGTATGAATCCTAGCACCAGGTGTTGATGGCTAAGAGGAGGCTGCAGTTCTAGTGGCAATGAGCTGCAGTGAATCAGAGACTCTGAAGGAGCTTCATTAGCTCTACTTCAGTTTCAGCTCTTCTCTGTCTGCAGTGATGTACTTCCTGCCCATACCATGTGAACTGTAGCCTGAGAAGCATGTGGCAGTTTCAATAGGCATGTATGTTAAACAAAACTTGGAGAGGAACAGTCTCCTCGGTTAAAAATCCTAAGAACATAAGAATTCTGGGCCAGAGAAGGGTCTTTCTGGCCTGCTGTGTTTCCAGCAGTGATTAATAGTCTGTGCTTATGGAAAAAATACAAGTGCTAAGTATATGGAATAAATAGGCAGAAGTGTTGTGGTTGATGAACTCAGTCACTGCATGTGGAAAATCCCCCTGGACTGTAGGTGCAACAGGTCAGAGAATTCTTAGGCAAAAGCCTGGATTTGTATGGTTGGATCCACAGTCACATATTGGGCATAGGGAGCAGCCACAGCACAAACACCAGACAAGTCTGGGACTAAGCCCAAGGGTTCCAGCCATTTGCAAATAATCTATTTGTACGGGCTTTCATCTTCAGTAACGGTAAGTACAAGAATGTTCAAATGCAATTAATTACTAACTTACTCTTAATAATTTTAGTAACCTGCTTCTTTCAATAATGGATTTGATTTGCCTGGGTTCTTTTTGTATTATTTCAGCATAAACCCCATTTCTTTAGTCTTCGTAGGTGTTGGACTCAATGATCCTTGTGGGTCCCTTCCAACTCAGCATATTATGTGATTCTGTGTTTTGAGGACTTGGATTGTAGAAGTTATTTTCTGTTGTTAGTTGAAGTGGCATCACATCACAAAAATTTGCATTTTGCACAAAAGTGTTTGAGTAAAGTTGCAGTCAGGCTGTAGAGCTTATGGGGACAGGAAATAACTGTAGTTAGTACACCTCAAATGTCTTTTGCAAAGATTAAGTATTCCATAAAAGGTTAATAGCCAACACTTTCCTAAAACGGGATCAGTGGTGCTATTTCATGGAGATCCTCCTTCAGTGGGGTTCCAGTCAGTCATGTTGTTGGGCTGGGGGGTTAATCAATCAGAAGGATAATTTCTCCTTTCTTCCCACAAGGGAAACATCTTGCATTGCTCTACAGTAAACTGGGGGTTTTCCATTTTAGCAGACACCAAGTGTCAGTTCTACATGTGGTGTTCAATACTGCACTACCATCACAATGTGTAAGAGTACTGTTTCAATAATCATGATTTAAAACAGCAATCCTGTTCTATTGCAACCTGCCATGGTAAAGGGTGGCTTATGCCATTGGCCTTCAAAAGTTCATACCCAGCTTAAGCTGAACCAAGTGCACTTGATTTCCAGTGTCAGCCATTAATGGCTGAGGTTATCATTAGTGCCCTTTTTTGGTGCACTGCATTAGTGAGGAACCTCCAGCTCTGGTGGTTCTGGGCCAAAACTAGATGTAGACTTGAGCTTAACTGTCTTGCTGTGTAGATATCAAGTACGAAGGAAATTCCACACTCTTTTCTAGACCAGCATTATCATTAGTTCTCTGACTCTCAGACTGGGTCACTTGGCTGCCTCGAAGACTGTAGTTAACATGTTCCTGCTATTCGCCTCTTTCTGCTTTTACTCACAATGTTAAAATATACTTCTTGCTAAAGAAGATAATATTTGTTGTTTGGGAACAATATCCCTGATGTTCAGTAATGGCCCCATTCAGACTAATACATAAACATATCTTTAATTTGAGTTCCATATTTCAGCAAGCCCTTGAAGGCCCTGGAGCGCAGGCATTGTGCATTTCAGGATGAAAGTTTAATATGATGTTTCTTGTTGTGCATTCTCATGTTTCAACAGAAATACATCTGGCAACTGTTGCTCTTCTATAGTCAGTCTAAGAGAGAGGGTTTTCTTATTAACTCTCTGGAGAAGAAATTTAATAAGACCCAGTCATGAAAACACTGACATTACTGAATAAAGTCCTTCATGTCTAAACATCTGCAGGATTGTAGCCTACTGTAATAATGGAATAGTCGGAAAACCATGTCAATAAAATCTCAGTGTAGCACTGTACCAACACATACTCTTTATACAGCCTTAAGGCTGTCAAGTTTGAAGAGTTTCTTTATCTGTAGCATTTCTATCCCATCTTGTGTCTGGACTTTTTTCTGCCTGTAGGTTCCCATTGGCCAGATGTCCGACTGAGACTAAAGATTATTTTTGTGTACATTTTTGTACAGTACCTATATTCTGTTTTAAGGAAAAATATACACATGCATTTTTCTTCTTTATTAATAAACCGAGTGACAATTTAAAATAAATTCTTTCAGCTGTTCAGAATGGTACACAGATGTACTGGCACATATCAGAGTGAGTTAGAGAGCAAAGCATTACATCACCTACAGAGCTGAGGAAGAGGAGGTGGTCTCTGACCACTAAAGCAAAACAAAGCAGTGCCAGGGTGGTGGCTTTGAGAAAGATAATCCAGACTGTTACCTCTTCTTTTAGATTGTGTGGGGAACTCTGATGCCTTACTGCCTTTCATTCCAAAGCCAGGTGTCATCTCACAGTGGGTAACCCAATCCTAATTTTTAGGATGCTTCAGTCTTTATAGGACTTTGCTCTCAGGCTTGGCAATGAAGAGAATATTCACTTGCATTTACATCTAATTTAGGTGCATGTGTAGGTAATTGTTATTCCTAAGCTGCTGCTATGGAGAGAGAAAAAAGAGGCTCCTAAGAGGTTGGTTCAGGGTATTTATGTTAGAGACGTACTGCAGATCTCTCTCTGAAGGACCCTGTCTGTATCTGGACACTCTGTATGATCCTATCACCTTAACTGAAACAGTAAAAGTGAGCTGTATCCTCTCTCTGTCTCTACCTTTCTGTTCTGTAAACAAAGGCAGTATTTTTTCTCCTGTGAGGTTGGGGGATAACATTCAAAAGGAGTTGTGAAGCAGGTGGATATTATTGTGGTCAAAGACTGAGAAATGCCAAAATGGGAGGTGTCTTTTGTTGGAGGAAAGCAGTATTCCAAGATTGACTTGGAATGGACTGTTACATTTATACAAATTTTGAGGCTGTTGTGGAGAAAAGTAACCTTTCTTCATAAAACAGCAGCAGAATTAGCTGGGAAAAAAAAGTAGAAGCAGTAAGAAGTGAATAGATTTAGCATGTGATGTGATGAGAGAGAACAATCACAGCATTACTTCTTTGGAATGACCCAGAGTAATTTATGTGGAGTGTGCAAGGGATGAGGCCCATGTAATTGCACTGTGAGTTCAGACAGCACCGTAAGGGAGAGTTCCAGAGGTGGGACAGGGATGGAACCCACAACCTTGGTGTTACAGTACCATGCCCTTGAGCCCATTTCAGGGTCAGTCTCATTTGTGAGAGGGTTAACATTTACTGAATATTTGTTCCATTACAGGTGGTGTTCCTGCACAGTTTAATTGGACATAATTGTTGAGAGGGCTAATGTTTACTGAATACTTGTTCCACTAAATTTGGTGTTTCTGCACAGCTTACGTGGAAGTAGTTGTGACAGGGTCACCATTTTATAATATTTGTGCCATTAGAGTTGCTTATTAGGGACTTTGAGTGTTATTATGGACTTCAAGTGTTATCTCACCCTAATCCACACTGAGGGGATCTGTGAATCTCAGCTCCTCTCCCCTTCTCATAGTGGGGACATGAGGGAGTGTTTTTTTAGGTTCCCAATAGTTCTATCACCATCACAATGCAAGAAACCAGGAATTGTTTTTTCACCATACTGTGTGTATTTTTATATGAGATAGTAATTTCTGTACTTGACTATGATTACGAAGCATATGTGAAGATACAACTGACACAAATGCATTATCAAAAATGTTAGTGTCCCTGGCTACTGAAACTAAACTGCTGAATGCTACATTTTAGGAGTGATTTATACCTGATGTATTGATGTCCATGATTGGTCAATTAATCTGACCACAATTAATCTTTCTAGTGGTGATTGGTATAGTAATTTTAAAGGTCAGAAAACAAGGATGATATTACAGGGTAAAGGTTAAAATATTTTTATCTGGTAACTTTTCTTTAAACTCACTTGGCTGTGAAAGTAGAGGAAACTTCTTTTACTCGAAGCTTTCAAGGTTTGCAGCTATTAAATTGACTGGTCTCAGGAACTTGTCATAGTGCTTCCCTGAGGGTAAAGTCATCCCTCCACAAAGTGCCATTCATGCCCTACTTACCCTCAATTAAGGCTTCCAAAATAAGTTTGCAGTGGGACACTGGCCTTCTTCTGAAACACAATCCTCACCTGCAGAAAAGACTTTGGAAGGCTGTATTTAATATCTGTATGTCTGTTCCTCACTTTTTCCATCATAAAGATAACACAATTTTTTTTTCTTTCTCTCTCTTTAGAAACAGAAAGAATGACTTACTGGGGAACCAAGTTAAAAACTAAAAAAGTGAAGACTGGTCATCTCTGCAGAGGAAATTACAAGGTATGCATAGTAATCACACTGGAGATTCATTTCTTGCTGGTGCTTAGGTCGTCATGGTACATTACTTGTGGCAATAAAGTTTAAAAATAGTCCTCAGAAATGTTGAAAAAGATGTTTGGAAAAGAACTTTTTTCTTCTGTGTGCTTCCCACACTAAGCAAAGCAAATATTTATTTGGTTATAAATATCTTTGAGATGCACCTTTAAAGTCATTACTATGCTGAATTGTAGCTGTGTCTCTGCAGGTAAATGGCAATCACATTCAGTGAATTGGTTTACTGGCTGAGGCCAGTAAAAACAACTCTTCTCCCAACACTAAAATTGAAATCCCTCCAGATACTATCAGTGGTCATTCTTGAGACTTAAAGTGCTTGTTTCATGGACTCATTTAAATCACTGTATGCTTGGTTCAGCAGTGTTACCATTTTCTCTTCCTCATTTATTACCATCACAAGGAGATGCACTTAGAACCTGTTTTGCACTGCATTTGAAGAATGTGTCCTTTTACATTTGTCATCCTGAAAATTCGTAACTTAAGGGATGCAAAATCAGCACTCCTAACAACTCATGCCTCTCAAATATTTTCTGTAAATTGAATGCTTAATATGTATCCAGTGACTGCTCAGAGACCAGCACAAGGCTATATGCCACTTAAGTCCTGAGGTTAAATGTTACTTCAATGATGCATAAAATTTGTATTGACCATCTGCCCAGCATTGAGTTGAACCCATTAATGAATAAGCCTCACAGTATCACTGTGAGAGAGGGAATTATGATCTCCATTTAACAAGTGATAAAACTGAGCCCCGAGGGCTTATGTAACCACTTCAAGTCCTACAGGAAGTGTATAATAGAACCAGTAAGGAAGCTCAGCTCACCTGAGCTGCCATCCTTCCTACCTGGGCACCCTGCACCTGGTATCCTTTTCACCATGTTCTGTTATCAGCAGCTACACATTCTTTATGCACAGTTTCAACCATCAAATTCTGTTGCAAAGAAACTTAAAACACAGCTGATGTGACCTGTGAATCCTTCTCGTCCATAAAGAACAACATGAGACACAAGGCACAAAGGCAGCACAAACAGCACCAGATGGCCTTCATAACTGGAGCAAGTCAGCACAAAGTGACAACAGGGAGAGCTGTTGTTGTGACCTCCCTTTCTATTTTTTTGCATAATGTTGAGAGGAAGACTATGCAGATTTTTCTGTAGTACAGAGAGGAGCTGTTGGTAGAGGGCAATCAGTGCTTTGCCTTTTGTAATCTTGCTCAACATTTCTTTGATTTCTTTAGTAAATGTCAGGTCACATGCTTGCATTCTAAAGCTGAAGTATAAATCATCTTCTCAAGTGACAGAAACTGTCATTTTTCCTTGCAAAGTATTTTTCTAACTATGTCTTATGTAACTGCTACAGTTGTTGACATTTTTCTTAAAAGCCCTGTTGGTTTGACACTCAGGATTCAGTATAAAGCTATAGACTTGGATAGAGAATTCTTCTGCCTTTGTTTGTATCTCTTTTCCTTTCCCATGAGCTGAAGAAAGACATATTATGCAACTCTGAGTCATGCTGTAGAAAGGTGTTGTATTTTTAATATCATTAGAATTTTAAAAGAAGGAGAAAGATAAACCTTAGCATAGGTGAAACCAAGAGTTAATATGCTTTAATTATAGAAAGTGGCTATTAAGTTTTGATGGAATGCTATGACTGATACTTCAAATAAAATGTTGATGTGGCGAAGTAAGGAGCGTCGATAATGAGTTGAGTACTAGAGAAAGGCTGTTGTTTTTATGGAAAATATATATATAAAAAATACAAGATCCTCAACCAAAGATGTTCTTGTGGAGATATCCATAGGAAAGAATCAGAGTGTAGACTTCTTATGTCTGTCTTGGCTTGTGTCTACAAGAACACCGCCCTATATAGCTGTGTCTTGGCATAGATACAGGCTGAAAGTACTTGCCCACATGAGATGTTTTACTGTGCCCAGCTTAAGGATGATACTGATTCCTGCCCAGCTTAAGGGTGATACTCTAGCATTATTAATCTGCTTTCCCTACTCTTTCATGCCTGCAGAAAAAACTGTTGATACATCTTCCTGACAGGTCTTTCTCAGAAGAAACAGCTGCAGAGTGTGGAATCAGTTCTGTGAAATTCCTGTTGGCAAGACCATTGACCCTGGACTTCTGCTAGATCCAGCTGAGTGATCAAAGAGAGAACTTTTGCAGGTATTTCATGTCTTCACCTGTACTGATCTCACCTTAATGAGAAGCAAATCATTCTGGAATAATAAGTTCAAGAAACACTTGTGTTCTTTCTGAGGGAATGCTACAAGGGTGATCTGGAATGCCAGGAGCTTGGTCTTGAGTGGGCCCATTAATCCTACTGCATCCAAGTCCAATGTTTTACTTAAATTTTAAGCAAGTTAGAGACCTTTATGGTAAGTGCAGGTATTTAGGACTCTGAAGATACCCTGGATGTCTGCATTGGCATAGTTTTCATCTCTCAAAACCAGCATCTGAATTGTTTGGTTAAGTATCCTGTGGCTGTCGAAGAATATTGCTGAATCTAGAAAGGAAAGTCAGGTCTTGATCTAAACATGTCTGCTTTATAAAGAGATACTGTCTAATAGCCTTCACAGCGAACACTTGAACTCAATACAGACACATGCTAGAAAGGGCACTAGTCCCTGTTAAGAGGAGTGAAAAGTGCCCTCCTCATTCCCATGACTAAAGCCAGACTCCTCACTGAGTTTAGAGCAACCTACCCTGGCATCTGTGGCATCTTGTGATCATGACTTTGGGGTTTGTAGAATCACAGTTCCCTTCCTGTCAAAGCCAGAAGTAGGAGATGGTCCCTGTGAAATGTGTGCCCTATGTCAGTCCAGGTACTTAAATGATCTCAGAACTGAAGTTTCTCAGAGCTGGTTCATGGGCATTACAAACTTGTTCTCCTCAGAACATGGAGGAGGAATACAATATTTTACAGGTGAGAAAGTGAAGCACAGCTGTGAATACTTTGAGATGCATAACCTCAACAGGTAGGGTTAGATCTTTAGAAGTCTTCAGTGTCGGTCAGCTCGTAACGTTTTCAGGGAGACTGACAGCCGAGTTGCAGTTTGCCTTTGAAAAGTCTGATGAGTTATTTTGGCATCTAAAGAAGCCAGAAGAACTGAGCTTATTTTTCTTATTTTTCTGAAAACTTGACCCAAATATTTGCTCAAGATCATGAAAGAAATATGTGGTCCAGTTGGTAAATTAATCCAGCTCACTTAAATTTCTGCATACCCAAAGGACCTTCCTCTCTCCCACCTTGCTCACTTCCCTGTTCCAAAGATTTTTTTGCTGAGTACTTGGAAGGCAATGCAGCTCTTCTGTGCTAATTAAATCTTTCTTTCTCTTACTGCCAGCTGTAACAGAGGGAAAATCCCAGTAGGACTGTCAGAGAGTCCCGTTGTGCTCATTAGACCATACTGAGTCTGGAACCCTAAAGTCTCCAAAGGCTTACTGGATAATCTCTTTTTAAGACCTCTGTTGGTACCAGTTATTTCAAATAGCAAAGGACTGTCAAGTCTCAGGAATCTGCAACAGTAGATCTCCTCAGTCACTGGATAAAACAACTTGAAGAGAAGGCTCTGGGGAGACCTCAGAGCCCCTTCCAGTGCCAAAGGGTCTCCAAGAGAGCTGGAGAGGGACTTTGGATAAGGGCCTGGAGTGACAGGACAATGGGGAATGGCTTCCCACTGCCAGAGAGTAGGTTTAGATTGAACATTAGGAAGAAATTCTTCCCTGTGTGGGTGATGAGGCCCTGGCACAGGATTCCCAGAGAAGCTGTGGCTGCCCCATCCCTGGAAGTGCCCAAGGCCAGGCTGGACAGAGCTTGAAGTGACCCAGGATAGTGGAAGATGATCCTGTCAATGGCAGGGACTGAACTGGATGATCTTTGAGGTCCCTTCCAACCCAAATCATTCTGTGATTCCATGATTCAATACCCCAGGATATCTGCAAAGAAAAGGAGGATAACTGAAATTTATGGCTGGAGCAAGAAGTCAGAGGGACCATTTACAATTGTTTGTTTTAAGAAGGTTTTTAAAGGTAAAATATTTTTCACTGGCAGGTTTTTTGAATGACTGAATACACTCAGAGCTCAGTATTTGCAAGGCCTGGAGGGACACATTTTGATTTTCTGGTGGAAGACTGCGGTCTTCAGCCCTCTCAATATTAAGAACATTGGAGCCTGGGTTTCCTGTTGGTGTTTCTAAATTGAACTTTAATCAGTCTTGAAAAAGGACTCTAATAACCTGAATTATGGCCCCCAGTGCTAGATCTTCAAAATCAGAGTGAGCCTAGCAGTACTGATTTTCTCATGCTCAGCATTTCTTCTGATATTTTTTGCCACTTGTTAGGAATGTGTATTTTAAGAAAACCTCAGTTTAGGAAGTGCCTTTTCCCAGCAATTTTTCTGTGTTTAAGTGGAACCTTTTTACATCATTCACATACATTTTTCCTCATTTTGAAGCAAATTATTTTTTTAGAAACTCCTGGATTCCAAAATCTAAAAATGGAACTTTTTTTCCCCTCTCCAATTATGACACAGCGTTTGTCAGTCGCACCAGATGGGGAAGATGAGCCAAGAAAGCAGCATAGATAGTCAACCAATTTTATTTTTTCATGTTGATGTTTTTCTGTGAGGAGGCAAATGCACTTTTTGACTCAATATAGCATTTTAAATCCTGGCTTATCTGTTCAGAAGAACTTAGAGTTGGTTTTAATAAAACAGACTGGAGAGATTAGAAAATTCAGAGCATTTCTGAGAGAACAACAAATACCTGGAAGGGGCTGCCTTCATTTTTGGCCAAGAAATCTGATGAAACACCCCATAGCTGAAAACAGGATTTTCCTTTAGTGCTTTTTGTGTATTGTGGTTTCATTTGCTGCAGAAAAGGTTCTGTACAGTGCTGATTCTCCAAAGCAGATGGCAAACAATGATTAACCAGTTCCTTCCAACTGCTCACTCATGAGCAGACACCAAGTTGAACCAGTTATTCATACTGAATTAAGCTTAAAAAATATCATGTCTTTGTGAGCATAAATGTTCTCATCTAAATGGAAACTTTCCCAGAATAGTGCACTTGGGGCTGGATGGATATCTTTAAGCATATTTCTGGTGGCAGAGGGTATGAAAAAGTAAATGATACTAGAATATGATTATAGTTCTTAATGTAATTTAAAATGATTCCATTGTAAGTGAAATAGTGATGCACAAGGGCAGGACCTCTGATCCACGTGCATTTGCAAGCCTGTCCTACACAGCAGTAAGTGTCTTGTGTGGCTGCTTAGTCTTACTATCCTGTCTAAAGCTTCTTTTAAGATTTGAGTGGAAGCACTGCTCTAACAGTAGTATCAAGGATTTTAGATTTATGGCATTAAGAGCTAATGGGAAGCACATTTGCTGTACATTCACATTCCTAAGCTGTTCTACTCATGGCACTTCAAGGCCAAGTGAGGCCTAGGATAGACGAAATTTAAAATTAAAAAAAAAAGATAAAACCTTTTAATATCAATAATTTGAGAAATGGTGTAAATACTGTCATCAGCGAGATCATAATGAAACAGGCTGGGGGCAGCTGTGTAGGAAGCAGCTCTGCAGAAAAGGATCTGGGGGTCCTGATGCACAGGTTGAGATCCCAGCCATGTGCCAACCTGTTCATCTGGGACTGCATGAGCAAAACGGCTCAGAGCAGTGATCCTCCCTCTTCACAGCACTGCCTTACAATCACAGAATGGTTTGGGTTGGGAGGGACCTTAAAGCTCATCCAGTTCCAACCCTCTGCCATGGGCAGGGACACCTTTCACTATCCCAGGTTGCTCCAAGTCCTGTCCAACCTGGCTTTGGACACTTCCAGGGGTGGGGCAGCCACAGCTTCTCTGGGCAACCTGTGCCAGGGGCTGACCACCCTCACAGGGAAGAATTTCCTCCTAATATCTAATCTAACTCTGCCCTCTCTCACTCTGAAGCCATTCCCCCTTGTCCTGTCACTTCAGGCCATTATAAGTAGTCTTTCCCTGTCTTTCCTGAGGGCTCCCTTCAGATACTGGGACAATGAGGTCGCCCCAAAGCTTCTCTTCTCCAGGCTGAACAATCCCAGTTCTCTCAGCCTTTCTCCACAGCAGAGCTGCTCCATCCCTCTGATCAATGATGTGTCCAGTTTGGGAGCACCCTTGTGCAAGAGAGGCACCAGCACTGTCAGAGCTCCAGTCAGACACAAGGAAAACCTTTTAACCAAAGGGTGGTCAAAGGCTGGAAGGGGTGCCCAGAGAGGCTGTGGATTCTCCATCATTAGAGGTGTCCAAGATTCAATTGGGTGTGTGCCTCAGCAACCTGATTAATTAGACCTGCTTTGAACAGGAGGTTGGACTGGATGCTTTTAGGGGCCCCTTCCAACCTGGATTATTCTGTCATTATTTGATTCTTTCACAACAAGGACTAAAAAAAACATTGCAGACTTGGACCACTGAAAGACCAAAAAGGAGCAACTTAAGTTCCTTAGGTGGAATTAATAATACTGTACATCTGCCCACTCACCTTCTGGGATCAAAGAGCCAGGGGTTTATGTAATGAATAAACATTTTTCTGTATGGCTCTGCCTAAAGGGAAATCACAACTTTGGTACATTGTAACAAAATTCTTACTGATTTCGGGAGGCTCTGAATTCTGCCAGCTTGAATGGGCATCACTGGAGAGTTCTTTAAAGTCAGATAATGGTTTTAATGTGGGGAGAAGTTCAGAGAATAGTTCTGAGTTTTTCTGAAGGTGTATTTCACAACATCAGACTCCTTTAGCATATACACATTAAGTTATGCTAGTTTTGGAAACAAACAAAAGGTATTTCTCTCAGTCTGGAAACACAAGTATTTAACTGAGTGGCTGAAAAAAAAAGAGGGAAAATTGCATGGAAGAAAAGCTTCCCTATGATCACCAAGTAAGAAAGTATTTCCAAGCTTTGGAAAATGTTGGCCAGCTCTGACATTTAGACAGCTCATCTTACAGAGAAAGACTGTGTAAAAAAATCTGAACTTTATCATATGAGCTTGCTTACACCCTGAAAAAGCCTGGTTTTTACAGCCAGGATAAAACATACAAACTGCAGTATAAACATACAGTGCCCTGGTAGGGCATATGTTCCTTTCCTGCATTTCTCACAAGGGGGAACGGGTTTGACATTGCTTAGGCTGGCTTTATGCAATGGCACTTGGCAGCAGAGCATATAGAGCCCTGGTACTGTTATGTTTGGATGATAAAAAATGTCCAGGATACATTTCCTCTTCTTATCTAATTCTGGTAGCCTGTTCTACTTCATAATGTTGTATATGCTAGTGATTACAGCATTTTTGATTGTCTGGATTATGTGTGAGTACAGATAATGATAAATGCACACTGGAGTCTACTCAGCCCATAAAAATTTTATGCAACTCTGAGGAAAAGTTACTGTTATTAAAGAACCATTTTGGAAACCAAGGTGACTGTTTCAACAGCCCAGCCTTAATCCTTTCATGGACTCAGTGTTTTTTGGATGAATGCTGGTGTACGTGTAATTACGAATTTAAAATGGTCCACGAATATTTAAGAACAAAAATACTGCCTATGCAGTAGAGGTTGATTTCTAGAAAATAATGGCTACAGAACCATTTGGTAATTTTCTACCCTGCCCATCCAAAAGAACAGTCTGGATCTAAGGAGTGTCTGTCACATGTTATTGCCAGTTCCAGTGTTTGGCATTTGTGGTGATTTTATACTAATATTAATAAAATACTTGTGGTTTTCTTCCTCATATGTTTTAACCTTCAGAACTTGTTTTCTTGGCATTTTTTCCCTGTAGTCATGAGGGATTTTTACATATATGTAGAGAATCTGATACAATACATTTGTCCAGTAGCTGGAGCATTAAAAAGCAAGAAAGGTAAATCTTGCAGTTCTGAGGACTGATAATACTGCTTTTAGGATTTGGGAAGACTTTTTTTTTAATGGAGCACTTACATACTTGTATGTGACTCCATTACATGACGTACACCATGGTTAGCAACAGCTTTTGTGTGTCATGGCTCAGGTTCCCATACACTCCTGACAGTTTATTAATATTCATGAGATCCATGACATTTTCCTGCATCTGCTCTTATCACAGATTTCGTTTCAAAGCAGCACTTCATTGATGTAGTACACTGACACATTTTACATATAATTGCTTTTCGTCTGGTTGCATGATTATTTTGTGACACCTAGTGGATAAATTGATAGTGGTGCTGATTTAAATTGCCTCTGGTTTTTTTATTCTCCTGATAAAAGTTCTGGCCTGGAAACTCAATTCACATCACAAACACATAGACTCTCTTGTTTTCTAGCTTTCTTCTCTTTTTTTTTTTCCCTCTTTAACTTTGCTCATTGAATAACTTGCTCATAGGCAGGTGAACAAATACCCAACACCAGTCTTGAGGAAATTCCAAGAGTCCCAAAATAATACAAGGTAGTAACCATTTGAAAATGCCATGCTATTGTTTAGTCAGGCTCCCTACCTGTACAGTCTAGGATCTTCACACAATAACTTTTTCTACTATATTAACTGGTTTTGAGGTGTGCTTCAAGCAGGCAGTTCCATTAAGAACAAAATGTGCACTACATAAAGTTGTAAAAGGTTGCAAGAAGTACTTATTTCCCTAAGAGGACTCCTAGAAATATCTGTTCCTTTAGTGTTCTTAGAGAATGAAGTCTGATAAATAATTAAAATATTATTCTATACACACAAAAATATTTTCAGAAGATATACGTCAAGAGTCTAGAAATGCCTTAAATGCATGACCTACTTTCACAACTAAGATATGTCTTGTGAAGTATATCTTAATTTACATGTCATGGATTCTGTGCCTAAAGCTTATTTCTGCAACAGGAAAATATTGAAATACTGTCCACTGTGTTTGCTACAAATGCTGTGAGATAGAAAAACAGGCACTTTTATATGGCTCTTATCTTTTGTGTTGATAAGGGGAAGGGAATCAATTATTTCAGTTGCACCAAGTCTGCTTGCTGTATTTCTCAGTTGATACTAGTAATGTGCATGTTTCTGTCTTCAGAGAAGGTTTCATCTGCTCCTGGCACAACAGATCTTAAATTCTGGAGTCTGTCATCCCTGAGCAAGCACAGAACAATAGCTTACATGATAGCCAAGGTAGAATTTAGTAGATTATAAACAGGAGCTAAAAGGAACTGTAAGGTAGATGAATTTGGAGCTAAGAGGATATGTATTTTTCATATGTGGGGAATTGGAATGGAGTTGTACACAGAACATGAAGAAATTGATTCTAAAGACCATCTACAAGATTTCAGGTTTCAGCTTCTTACTCTTCAGAGAAAATGTGTTGCATATTTTGATTCCCAAGAGGCTTCACAATCCGAAAATGTAATACTGAACTGTGTTTTTAATGCTGACTGACAAGGCACTCTTTCCCTGTGCCTTTCCTGGTTGCTCCTTGTAACAGTTCTCTTGTGACTTCCGTTTATGTAAAATTAGGGCCTGTAGCAACAGCATCATGAATAATGGACACGGAGAGCCGAACGCACCGTGGAGCTCTGGCAGAGATCTGCTCGCTCTCTACCCCTTCAGCCCACTCATGAATGTTTAACCAGTGAAAGCTTTAGCCTCAGGTACACAAACTTACACTGGTGTCCATCTATGGAGGGCCTCAGTCACCTGAGAAAAGAGAAGGCTGTGTGGAGCTGAGCACAGGCAGTGCTGTGTGTCTGAGCCCCAGGCCTGGAATTCATGAGGAATTCTCTTGTGCCTGCGAGTGCCATGTCAGCAGCACTGCCCACTCACCCCAACGCTCCAAAAGCCTTCGCCCCCTCAGCATGCAGGCACAGGCCGGTGGGCAGAAGGGCCCTTGTGTGCAAATGGCAGTTTTCAGTGCTCCCCCTTGCTTTTGAAAGACTCGTGTAAAGCTGGGCTGGGCGAGTGTGTGCGTAAGGCTCTTGGCAGTGTCGTTGGAATGCTCCGAATGGAACATAACTGCTCAGAGCAGAGGCAAAGCCGTCGTAACAAAGCACAAGTGGGTGCTTCTGAAATCATAACACAGCTTGAGACAGCATCCCATCCCAGGGTGATAACAAAGCTGTTGCAGTGCACAGGGATCTGTGCTGGTGACCAAAGAAAAAATAGACGCTAAAAGAAGACAGGGAACTCGGTAACTGGCAGTTTCGCTAGTGGCAAAGTCCTGGAGGTCCCCTGACAGGGACACAAAAATGCTTAACAGGGTTAGGGACAACACTTGCTCTTGCAAATATGCTTGTCTGATCATGTCTATAGCCTCACATCCTCCCCAAGCCCCAAAAGTAACCAGAAACAAACTGCAGCTTGGGTTTGCAATGCCTGTACAAATGCTTTCTCCGTGTTAATACACGTGGACTTCCAGGCCTCTGCTGGCTTACTGTCAGGTTGAACCAAGCCCACTGGCTCAACCCCAAATGCAGTCCAGACTCCAGAACATTGTTCTGTGATAGAAATGAATTTTAGGCTTTTAACAATATTGTAAAACAAACGTATTATACAGAACAGTGATTTCATGCCAGCTTTCCATACAATGTTATCCGCAATTTCAAATGCTGCAGGCTCTGAAGTGATCATCACAAATGGAACAGCCTGTAAAGGATGGATTTTGCTTGTCTGCCATCATATAAAGCTCCTTCTTCAAGAACACTCAAGTAACTTTATCCTGTTTGTGGTGATGGCAAATCTAAGAGTGCATTGATGTAACTACAGAATTTTAGTCTAAATCCACTAACACTGGCTTATTTGGAGCTTTGACCTACTCCTGACTCCGAGACCACTGATTCCTTCACTCCTACTTGTCAGTTCCTTGATCTCACTAAGGGCTAAAATTTAAAATGAAAGCCTTATGGGAGAAAGGCCAGAAGCCATTTTTCTACCAACTATAATTATTGGCATGGCTGCATTCTGCAAAATGAATTTTAGTTTCTTGTTGAGGCTTAACCTGACAGACATTCCCTCTTGGTGCTTAATTAAGTTAGGATTTGCGTATACTAGTTTATTGCATGTCTTTTTAAACAAAAACAATTTTCAAGGATCCGAATCAATTTCAGAGTGAAAAATCAGTTTTCCCAAGAAGGAATTAGTGGATTGAGATTGGGAATGGCATTTTTTTAAGAAGATGTGACTCTATTCAATTTTTCCTAGCTTCTATAAGGAACTGAAAAAAACAGCACTTTCTCAGTGGTGTGACATAGGTTAGGTGTGAAACTGTATGAATTGCATATACTAAAAAGCCAAGTCGACTTGACTTAAAATTCAGATGGCTTATTTAAGATTTTCTGTGTAGTAAAGATGTTTCCATCCAAAAAGAATTAAAAATATCACTCAAATAATTGCTGGTGAGATGGCTGAGTATTTAGCTGGAGAGACAGAAGACTGTGATTCTGACTGTTGTCTGCATCATTGACTGTGCCCAGTTTTTATTTTCACAGGGCTTTAGGGGGAGTGGGAAAGGTGCAGTTTTGGAGAGCTGGACATCACATATCAAGTCAAAGATGAGGGTGATCAGTTTAAGTGTCCAGTTTTGTATTCAGAGATGTTAAGACAAATCCAGGTGATGTCAGCTGAGTTAGGTGAGCTCAGCTTTTTCAAATATAAGGTCCATTGCTCAACATCCTAAAATTAGTCAATATTTGTGGGGGTTGTCATTAACATTTCATTTTTGTGTGATGTGCATGAATACAATCCTCCCAGGAGGCTGGAGATAACTGAGGAATGTTTAGGAAAAACTGTAAGAGAGGTGTTCTATGCCCCTTTTACTCTAGCTAACTCCATCTGCCAAGAGAAAATAAACCTGACACATTCTCTTTGTTTTTTTCCTAATAAAAACCAATCCCTAATTTGTTACAGCTTCATCTCCTCTTGCTGGGTTCATTTCCCAGATAATTCAGCCCTTGCACTTTTGCTTTTACACATGGAAAGGTAGCAAGAATACCTGTAAAATTTGTTTTTCATAAGGTGTATCTCACTTACCTGATGGATGTGCCGTTTCCACGCAGGTTTCACCTCCCCTGGACTCTGGACTTGCCCTGATTTCTGAGAATTAGGATCTGGGGGTCCTCATCTCTGCCATGGAGAGCTCAGGGATACAGTGGGGGCAAGCACAGCAGATCAGCTGGGAAGCCAGGAAATGGAAAGATTATGCCAGGAAAACAGGAGATTGATATTTAAGTCCTACAAAACTAATAGTTTGTAATACATTGAGCAGTTCTGTTGTGTCCTTCACAGCTTATTTTTCAGAAGATAGATCTCCTTAAATGTTTATTTGTGTAAGATCACAAGTGCAACATACAGAGCTGCCAGTGCTTAGCCCTGGTTTAATTTCTGTATTTGTGGAGGCTTTGAGACATCAAGTGTTTCATCATTCTCTGGAATACCAGCTTTTGTGCTTTTTAGCATTCAGACTAGGACATAAGCAAAATGCAGAGATAAATGCAATAGAAAAACAACTGTTTTGTCAGTGTAGGTACTGCAGTTTTCCTAAGCAGGAGACATGATCCCACCTCTAAGAAAAATGAGGTGTATTTTGATGGAAAACAGTCTTTCCCCTAATGCATGTTTAACATTCCAGGCATTTCACAGGACACAAGGTGTATGAAATGCTAACATAACACCTGTAGAACATGTCTGTGGTGATGCAGAACACCTTTGGTGCACACCCAGCCCCAGCTCCATGGATCTGCTGCTTGTCAGACCTCCCTGCACCCAGTCAAGGAGTTAGAGCAGCTGGCATTAAGCACTTCCCATTTTCTGATAACCATTGTAAAACTTTTCTGGAAGGTCGTTTCTGTGGAGGAACTTCCTTGATTTTAGCATGATTCCACACAGGAGTGAGGAAGTTCCTGTGCAGGTCTGCCTGGTAGTCAGGCTACAGTATGGGAGATGGACTTATTTAAGCTGATGTATTTAAATGTTGTTACATTCTGTTGCCTTTTTTTTCCCCCCCATACATGAAATGTTCAGACTTTAGAAACATAGAAAAATTACTGCAGAGCTCAGAGACATTTAGCCAGAGAGTTCTGACTCATTTCACAGCTGCTCCTTTTTCTCAGATACTTGCAAACAGTTCAGTAATGACAATGGCTTCGCTGAATACATAAAACTGTTTATTATAAAGAGCTATGTTGCACTGCCTCTGATGTTCTATGTAATGAAGAAAGGATGAACAAAATTTATATAACCTATTTTAACAGATAATTAAAATAGTCATTGGCCCCTAAATTCTTCTTGATGCGTAAGCTTGCTACACATCCAAAGGTGTCATTTTGAACTTCTGTGTCTCATAATTTGTGCTCTATTGGGTAATCAGGGCCTCCTTCAAAGCCACTGAGGCCAAGTGAGGGTGTATGGTTGATCTCAACAGTGTGTGAACGCTCCCCTTCTTAAAAGAAGTCTCCTTGATCTGAATCTGAGGAAAAGGCTTCCCTGCAAAACTGTGCCTATGGTTTGTACAAAGCAGGACAGCACATCTGACTGCTCAGCACCAAGCTCTTTGTGGATGAGCAAACGTTTGTCCCCCTTTTGTGCTTTACCACAAGGGACGGAGCGATAAATTTGCTCCCCTAGTTACAGCTTGGCCTCGCTGATGCCCAGGTGAAGATGTGAGCAAGCTGCTGGACACAGCTAATGCTCTGACCGACAGACGTTTGTGCAGAGGAGGAGCCCTGCTGAACTGAACCTTAGAAAATCCTGTGCATCTCTTCTGAATGGAGGAGGCTGTGGAGATCTGGTCCTGTGAGTTTTTCCCATTGTACCTGCCTGAAGTTCTGGCAGAATCTGGCCTGTATTATTAAATTACAGGAAAGTTTCACAATTGGGGAAAGAGCTGTTGTTTGCCATTTTAGAAACAGCTGTATTTCAGTAATGAGTGAGATTGCAGTACATGTTGTATTGCAAAGGAGTCACAACGTCTGTGTTTGTAGTGTTTTTTCTTCTTGAAGTTTGCATGCTATATGAAGGCAGTGTGTCATTTTTGTTATATTTATATTTTAAAATACACTGGATGGAGTTTATCATACATAAATCCAAGGAAACTGAATCCTTCCATCCTCTAAGTAATCTCTACCTGAAATCTCTAGGAAAGTTACCTGCCACGATACTGCTTTGCCACAGTCCTGCCCCAGAAGAAGGGTGTGGCAGTTCTGCCTGATGCAAGCCCTGCTGAATTTAGTCAGGAGGCTTCCCTCAGCTGCAGTGTCCACCTTGGCATATCCTCAGCCATTGTCCCCACAATGCTCTTCCCAAACAAGTTGGTGACATTTCTAATAGTGAACAAACAGTCTGTAGGAGCAGAGTGGGGACTGTGCATCCCTTGGGAAGCCAGAAGATCATCACTGCATGCAGAGAGATTGGAAACTGCTGGTCTGGCCTGCATCCAGACCCCAGACCATGCTGGGGAAGGTCCCAGCATGGGCCCTGAGAAGGGCTCAGAAGGCCTCCAAGCCCTCTTGTTCCCTGGTAATTGCAGTGCACTCCAAGAGCACACAGCCGGGGTATTTCCTTCTGCCTGGAGCCAGGGAGGCTTAGCCTTTGTAAATCCTCACAAGGTTTTGGGGGGAAGGTACCTTGAAATCGCAGAATGCTTGTTCTGTGCTGTCCCAGTCTGCTATTAGTAAGGCTTTTAGTGATATAACAACCCTGCTTTAAAACTGTCTGCTTTCCTGTAACATCACAGAAATAACAGACTTGGCCCCCTGCCTTTTGAAAAGTGACTGCTGAGGTACTTATTAACATCAGTTCCAAGACGTTTTTCAGTGAGAGTTGGAATATGGAAATGTCATATTTTTCCTAGTATTAAACAATTGTTAAACTAGAAACATAACTTTTGCCAGATAGCTCTTTCTTGTGCCTGTCATCTTCGTAGAAGGAAAATGAACATGCATTTTTCTTTCATTAAGTATTTTAAAGTTCATCCTTGTTTGGTGATCTAGTCAATTAAAGTAAGTTTATGGGCAGCTTGTGAGAGCAGAAGACTAATTAATTTTAGGTGTTGGATAATGTACATTCTTTTCCATTTTTGTTTGCTAATGAGTACTACTAATACCCATAATAACAGATCATATAGAAAATAGTGTTACACAGTTATGGTACTTTACAAGTAATTATCTCAGTATCATTATGAATTAAAAAATTACTACTTTTGTGGGGAAATATACATTAAGGCAACATTATATCAGCACAGCACCTAGAGAAAAGAATCTCTAATATCATTATCACAGAAAATAAGAGCATCCTTTAGAAATGGTTAATTCAAGTTCACCATTTTTTCAACAGGGATGAACATTTTCCAGTATCCCACCCAGTATTGCTCCCAAAAGTGTAAGTGAAGTCCAGCTATATTAAAGACAGGCAGTGTAAATCCCTAGAACATACTCCAGAATGTTGCTTTTCTTTCTATCTATATTTCTGTCTCATAGAGTCACTGAGATCAGCTGTAAGTGTAGGTTCTTCATCCAAAATTCCCTGTCATTGGAGTTGGATGGGTCTGTGGGATAGTTTGGGCTTTTCACTACTGTGAATGTATCCTTTTAGAGCCAGACTGGTTCTTTTAACTGGTTTCACTGGACCATCCAGCATAAACAGTTGCTATTCTGAAAGGCTGTGTTGTTTTTATCCTTCCGCTATGAAGTAGATGTTTACAAAAAGTCACACTTTGAAGTCACACAATACTCAGCTTTCCTCCAATTATATTATGTAACATTTTTCTATTGATAGAATCACAGGGTTTATTTTACACAGAAAACACTTTCTGAGAGGTGACTGTGCAACACATCCAGCCTTGCTGAAACTGCACAGAAGTTTAGTTCAACCTCACATTTCGGCTCTGAGGAAAAATACTGAGATCTCTGATTGCATGCATAAAGAACTTGTTTCTTTTTAAATGTCTTATCTAAAAAACAGAGGTAAAGGGTAGGGTTATTTTTCAGAGGATTATTGGGAGAGTAATTGACCATGCCAAAAAGCAGGTACTCAGATAATTCTGATATTTAAAACCCTTACGTACATAGAAAAGACTATCAGGCTTTCTGCTGGAGAGCTTTCCAAAGGGGTTCTTTATAGAGGCTAGGAGTGGCTTCTGGTACCAGTATGGGGGGGTTTTGCACTGGTGAAATGTTGAAGTCTCTCAAGGTATTCCCTTGGTATGGTGTTGAAAGAACATCACCCTTTTTGGCCTGCAAGGGCTTTGAGGTTCCAAGAGGTGAAATACAAGGCTGGACAGTGTTTCCTTCCTTGCAGTGATCTCAGCATGGTCAGAGTTGCACCTGTCCTGTTTTGTCCAACAAATGGCACCATGTGCAGCTAACAGCAACCAATGACCTCTTTCTACGTGGTCTCAGCCCACTACAGTGAAATTATCTTTGACATTGATGGCATAACATTGTCCTTTATAGATTAACACATTGATATCCAATTTGTTTAAAAGTGTTTGTTCCTTGAAGGTGAACTACCTGATACCTCTCTCTGCCTGCCTCTGCAATGCTCCTAATATTCAAGTCAATCTAATAAAAAATTATTCTCTTTTCACTATACCTTTCTCTTGCCTGTCTCTTTGAGTCGGGGTCCCCATGGGCTGTGGTGTACTTGTAGTAGTACCAGGTGAATGGGAAAGCTGGTGCTGTACGTGGAGAAAGAAGCTGCTCTCTGCTTTGCACATGCTCTCACCCACCTTGTAATTGTTTCAGTGTGCAGTGAAATGCAATTGAGATATGTGTGTTTTGTCTTGTTCCTCTCTTTTCAGATCCCCACAGTAGTGATGCTGAAAGCCAGGACAGATGGCTTCCGTCCCCCTGCAGTGTGACCAACTGACCTCAGGGTGAGACTTGCTGAGTGCAACAACTCTCCTTGATCCTTGTGGGGCTGATGGATGCAGCATGTATTGTGCTCTTTAATTAACTAGCAAAAGGTTCATTCGCTGATTAAGGTAGGGTCTTTGTTTTAAAAGTTGGCTTATTTATTAAAGCTGCATTCATATTAGAATACAGACTGATATCTCAGTTATTCCCACTTCTTTATATCTGCCCTGAGTAGGAAGTGTTGTTGTCTATCAAACCAAGTGGCAGGAATAACAATCCCCTCAAACTCAAGCATAAGTTTGAGGCTACAGAAGCTGATGCTGTAGTGGCAATTCTGCTAATCCCCCTAACCAAGGTCTGTGTGGTACAGTGGGGTGTGTTTAATTTGGTCATCAATTCAGAGATGGGTTACTGCTCAGTTAGGAGTATTGCTGAGTGGGCCACAATTCCTCACAGTCTTGACAAATTCATTGCTCAGTCTTTGAGGTTTACCTATGCAGAACTTGGGAAATTCACTTAGAGAACCTCAGCTCTTCCCCATCTGGAGGCATGTTAAACAATCCCTCTAAGTCAGCATCCATTCTAAGTCATAGTGATGCCTTTCCCGAAGTGACAAACTGGTTTGATAAGGTACAGTCATGTAGGAGCTGGAAGTACACAAGTGCAGTTATTAAAAATGAATGCTGTATCCTGTTTCCCTTGTATATCTTGTCAGTGACATGACTTCACAAGTTGCAAATCTATTAAACATTTCAAACGTGGAACTGGAGCTCATTAAGCAGAACGTTGACTGGTATATAGCAAACTGTTTCAAATTCAAGACTGTTAACATTTGTCTCCAGAGTTTTTTGTCTTCTAGGCTGTCACTAAGCAATCCAGCTGTCTGGGAATACAGCCTGTGCTTCCTGTGATCAGAATGTGACTGTCCTTTGGGGTGAGGTAGTAGGTTGTATAGTTTTAGGGCTATGCCCTGCCTGTCAGATAACTATACAATCTACTGTCTTTCCTGAAGTGGCTGTGATGTCGGCGCTGGATGTCTCCAGAAGACAACACAGATATTTTTCAACTGTACCATTCTCTGGCTCTGTCTTCATGTTTGGTTCTTGTACACAAATGTCCTTAGAGTGTTTAGATTCCTGTATTTCCCATTCAGGCTCAAAAGCCATTTCCTTCTGGCATTTTTGGAGAGCAGGTGGGGTGTGAGTGCCAGGACACAGAGGTGCAACCCAGTCTGCAGTGGATTTGTTCACGCAAAGCTGTCTGGGACTGCCACGGGAGTGGCCACTTGGAAAGAGCTGATCCATCTCTCCCTTGTTTTCTGGCATCTGTGTTCATATTAAACATAAAATGGTACTTTTGATTCAGCAGCTGTTTAAATCCACTTGGTGTAGGCTGTTTGAGAAACTCCAAAGGGATGAACTGGACAAAACCCTAAGAGGATGTCTTCCCAGTCAGTCGTGTTCTGCCCTGAAAATGGTAAATTCTTGAACCCTAAGTAAGAGGTCTCTTCAGTCAGTTTTGGGCACTGATTTAACTCACTTTTTTATTACATATTGCTAGTTTGGGAGGGACAGTGTTTGCCACTGCAGTTCTCCTGTCTCTGCAGTCCCTCCACCAGTTCTGTCTGACTCCCAGGTAGAGCTGTGGGGAAGGGCTGAGGTCACACGTGGCCTTTCTAAGGCTAAGAAATGTGTGGGCTGGAGAGTGATAAGGTAATTTACTTACAAATGGTGAAATGGTTCCTTCAGAAGATGCACATGATGCTCTAACAGGATGAGGTAGTAGGTTGTGTGGTTTCAGGGTAGTGATTTTGCCCCAATCAGGAGATAACTATACAACCTACTGCCTTCCCTGATAGGCAGCATAACAACCTCAGTATCTTAATTCACAGAGAAACAAGAGCTAAAATACACTCCTGAAATATACTTCTGAGACCAGCAAAGTAAGTCTAGATACAATTGTTGCTATCCTGTCCCTAATAGCTCTAAATTTAGATTTTAAGTGTAGATTTTTGATAACTGCCTGCAAAATAGTTACCCTTTTTAAAGTCTTTATCATGAAAAATTGAATTAAAGAAGTTTTATTTATTTCAAAGTTTGCCTGCTCTTGATCTGTTTCATTTTTGGTTCATTTGAGTGGGACGAAGTTACTGGGTGAAATTATTCCAAAAATGCTGCAAACTTGCATTGAGGAAGTATTTCCTTGACATCTGAGTTTGAATGCAACAAATTTTACTCACAATACCCTGGTTTAGTTCAACCTTACCTCTGCCTCAGGAATCTTGCAGTGTTTTACAAATAGTACTGGGTTAAATCACACAACATTCTTCAGCAGGTAAGGTTTACATTGCAAGGGAAAAGCTGTAGCAATGAAAATCAAGAATGAGAATTAAAAAACCAAAACCAGACATCTCTTTAGTCCCTCAGTGTCTCATAACGCACTCATTTAATGATGTTTAGTGCCCCGAAAGAATTCTCTGCTATCTAAAAAGTACAAATTGCATCTGAAAAACTATGGACAAAAAATGTTTGGTCTTAAAGATATTTTGAGAATATGAACTCTTGAGTCTTACAAGAAAAATCGGTGGAAGAAAGGGAATATAACAACAAGGTGCTGAGTTTGGTTGTAGACATAGAAATCGTTCTCCCAAGCGCAAAATACACCCAAAAATAGGAGTCCTGTAAACCTTAAGGTTACCTTGAGACCAGAGGTATCAGACTGGTTTTGTATAACCATTAGGATATATTTTGATTGTATAGCAGCCTGTATAATCTGTAGATTCTACTGTAGACTGGAGTCAAAGTTGAAGGTAGTTGTAATCCTGTGTTTCTGTCTGCCATGCTAACACAAAGGCAAGCCCACCTTGCCTGAGGAGCTTTCCCTCTTCTCTGTAGCTGGGAGAGCTGTGACATGCACAGTGAAAGCAAATGGAATAACTCATGGTACAGTCAGAAGCTAAAGTGGGTATTTTATTGCCTCTCTGGTCCAAAAATACTACACATTATCTTGAGTCAGATGGTATTTGAGGTCATTCAACACCTCGAAACAGGGCCTTTTGTTCACACCTTTACCAAAGGTTTGAAGGATTTTTGACTTGGCTTCATAGAGACAGATAAAGGCTGTTGGTACAGGAGGAAAAGGTGGTACATGTCTGAAACCCCCACAGGAGAACAGGCAATACTGTGGCTGGTTTTAATCTTCTCCATTCTCTGGTTGTGCATTTCTTAATGCAGCACTGCAGGTCCTGAGCTCTTTCTTGCAGCCTCAGGGCTGCAGTGTGAACATGAGACAAGCTGGGGCAGTGATTGCTTTGTGTGAAGCCTAAAGCATCCTGCTGCTCTCCAGGATGCAGAACAGGCTGGATAGCACAGTCTTGCATTCTGTAAATGCAGAGAGAATGTTCTCTCTGGTACAGTGGGGTTAACAGAGGAAAAACACTGTCTATGTTCTACAGCAGCCTGTTAGATCTCAGCTCTGAAGTAGTTTTCAAATCTTCTGGCTCTGCCTGGGTCAGCATTTTGCTCTTGGTAATGAGCTGTGAGTTTTCAGATTCAAGTCATTCTGGCAATGCCATTAAAATAAAGGGCCAAAAATATCTATAGTGTTCTCCTCTCTAGGACCAATTGTAAATGCAAACCCATGTGCCTGTACTTGGCAGCTGGTGAGCCTGCAGATAATCAGGGCTGTCCTTAGCAGTGGCTGTCATTACAGCTAATGACACTCCACCAGAAACATGAAAGCACAACTCAGGGGCACTGAGTATTTCCCAGAACTGCAGACTGAAAATGTTTGTATCCAAATGTAAGCAGCAGCTTGGCCTGCTGGAATCACAAGGGAAGAACAGCTGGGTTTTTTTGAAACTCCAGTCAACATTACCACTTCTTGAGGTGTCAGGCTGTTTGTTGCATACATCAGGTGTGAGGAAAGAGCTTAATCATGATACACATAACATCACATGAGAAATGTGTATCGTGGCATGCACTTCTATACAATGTGTGTCCACTTAAACACCTCTCTTCAATTTAGTGTGCCAGCAAGTATTCATTGACAAGCAGAAGCTTAATACATCTTGCTGGAACAAAGCTTGTACCTTTGCCTATAACAGGCCAAGTACAAATTGGTGGGCGTGGGATTTTCTCTGAGGCCAGGATTTCAGTTATTAGCTTCCCTTCTGTGCCCTGGAGAAAGTGCATGGTGTTTTGAGAGAAGGTACAGAGAAGACATTAAGCAGCTCTCTGACATTGAAGCCACCATTGAACTTTGGATCTCCACTGTGTGGATGTGTGAAGTGTTCTGCCTCTTCTACCTTTTCAAGGATCTTAAAGTTTTGTTGGGTTTTTAAACATGAGCAAACCTCCTTATTCCTGAAACCAGTTATCCAGTGTAAAAATTTTCACCACATTTGGCAAAACACGAAAGCAAAGGTAGACATTTGCAGATGACACCAATAACTACCCTATGACATGTGCAGCCAGCCCCACCTATGAACATGCAGCCTTGCCCCCAGGTGTGAGTGCCCTGGAGTGCAGCTGCTGGGGCTCTTCCTCCATGGCTGCAGCAGAGGCAAAACCACAGAACACAGCAGTGGTTCCTGGGCACTCTGCTGAAAGGGAGAATTGCAAAAGGGTATTTTTACTGGGGGAAGATCCAAAAGCCCAGTAAGACTGTAACTGGTGTGCCAGTCCGTGCTGGTGCAGGTGACATGGCACACCCCATCTTGCTAAACAGGAGGGGCAGTTGTCGTTGCAGGGAGAGAGCTGGCGCTCATCGGGAAATTCAGAAAGCCCAGCCTTGGGCTCAGAAGGGGCTCCCACACAGGGCCTGCACCCAGCCTTGGGCTCTTACTGGGAGGTAAACAGTAGACTCACAGAATCGGGGCATATCCTGGGTGGGAGGGACCCACAAGGATCATCGAGTCCAACCCCTGGCCCTGCACTGACACCCCGACAATCCCACCCTGTGCATCCCTGAGAGCGTTGTCCAAACGCTCCCGGAGCTCTGGCAGCCTTGGGCCGTGGCCATTCCCTGGGGAGCCTGACACCTTCTGGGGGAAGAACCTTTCCCTGATATCCAGTCTGACCCTCCCCAGCTCCAGCCATTCCTTCAGATCCTGAACCTTGTCCCAGAGAGCAGAGATCGGAGTTGCCCTTCAGGAGGAAGCTGCAGACTGCCATGAGGTCCCCCCATCCCCTCTTCTCCAGCGGAACTGACCAAGTGCCCTCAGCCACTCCTCATATGGCCCCTCCAGATCCTTCACCATCCTTGTGCCCCTCCTTTGGATGCTCTCTAAGAGCTTTAGGTCTTTCTTATTGTGGTGGCCAAAACTGCCCAGCCCTAAGAGCGGCACTCTAATCTTGAATGACAGGAACATTAACAAAACATTTTAAAGCTATATTGGCATTGCTCTGATCCATGTGACTCATGGATGGTTTCCCATGAAGGCATCCAGGTATTAACTTCCATTACAAAAATGGGGAGATGAGAGCCTGGGATGTCTGTGTGGATCTGAGATTCACTGACATTCATGCTCAGATTTCACCAAAAAATCAGCACCAGCACTGCTTAACAAAGCAAGACAAAGGTATCAAAAACCTAGGCCAAAATATCCACTGGTTTTCAAATAAATCTGTGTTCCTAAGTCATATGGACACTTTCAATTGTTCTATAATTAAAAGTAATAAGCACCAGTCATGCTAAGCACTTGATGGTATAAAGACTTGTTTGGTTGTGGGATAGTGTTCATGCCTAGTCTGCAACACAAATCAAATCCCAACAAGGAACCAGGCTGGGTTAAGAGACAGTTGCAAATGAGTTCTCTAATGTGTCTTATGTTCATGTTCCAGACATTCTTGCTCTGGGTTTTCCCTGTCCAGCTTGCTTATACAAATGTAAACAATAATATTTCCATCCTCAAGGAGCCCAAGTGAGATTTTATAAAGCAAACAAAGGGTGTTAAGGTTTCTCAGTCAGCTGAAAGTCAGCAGCAGTTTACACATTAATATCTGGTGTTAATTAACACTTGGAAGAGAGTGAGAAACACTTGATGCACTTTGAATAACACAATAATAAAATAATAAAAGTACCACTCTTAGATGGTTCTTAATGTAAACATCTAAATTGAAAATAAAATTGTTCCTGATACGATAAATTTGCTTTTCTCTTTCGTGTAAAAAAGGCAGTTTAACCCTTCCTTTACACAGTAAGACAGGTTCTTTGAACACCTTGCTTTTGGTGACAAAAATGTCTCACTTGTGGTGAAATTATGAAAACACATTTCACAGCACTCAGGGATCTGGGAGGTTTCAGTCCAGTCTTGGACTTTAGAGTCCTTCCTGAGCAGATTATTCCCGTGTGGAAGGATACACTCTTGTCTCTGGCTTCTGCCTGGATTTGGTACTGTGTTTCTCACATCTGGTAAAAAACTACCCTGCAAACTTGACAAATGATAGTGTAGCAGTGACTATTTGAAAATCAGATGGGGAATCCCACAGGTCCTGTTTTTATTTAGGCTTGGCTTGCTGGCTCATTCCAGTGACCTCCGCTGAGGTTTGGCATAGGATACTCATGGTTGCAACATACTTTTTTCCTCCTTTTTATTCAACTTTTTCCTCCAAAGTTGCAACATGGCCACAGCTTTGGTTGTATTTTCTTTTTCTCTCCTCTTTTTTGCTTTTTACCATGGGTAGAATAAAATTCTTGATGGTCCAAGATTCAGTGATTTACCTTTTATTCCTGCATCTTAGCAGGAATAAAACCCTTAAGTTTTTTAGAGTCTGAGTTTGGATGTTCAAATGGACAAATATGTTCTCATTTCATTCCCCTTTGCAATTCATCTTTTCCAAAATTTAGTAAGTTTTAACTGTAGCACAAAGAAACTTCATAAAAATATTACATCCATCATATTACACTAGCTGGCAGAAAAACCAAAAATTTATTCACCATTTTTTTTAAACTTGAGCAAAATTATTATTAGGAAAGTCTACCTTGGAAAACTTCCACACTTCAAAGTTTTTTCCCACTAGAGCAAAGGAAAAGAGATTTTCCTGTCTAGAATATGGTAGCATGTCCCTAGCTCCAGCTCTTCCCAAATTTCCAGTGGAGGAGCTACATCTCCATTGGTTTGGGTGAGAGTGTGGGCACACACCCTAAACCATCCATTGCTCACCTCCAGCTGTGAAAGGCCCACGATGCTGGTGGAGCTTTCCCTGACCCAGAGCCATGTCTGCAGCTGGGACACGAGAGTAGCTTGGCCACAGGTGAGCCCAGCCAGGTGTGGTGTTTGGTTTCCCCAGGTGATACCAGGTGGAGGCAAACCTGGACCCGGGCCCTGCTCCCACCTGCAGCGTGTGGCACATCCCACAGGGCATTCCCACCAAAGGCAGGTAGGTGCACTTCTCCCCAGAGAGTATTTGAAGTAGTTTGATCACTCTTCAAGTCTGGAGACTTCAGAACTCTTTATTTTTGAGGCATTTGTGCTCACCTCAGCCTGAGGGCAGATGGGCTCCAGTGGCAGGGGCCAGGCTGCGGCCGCCTTCCCAGCTTTCCCCCCAGTTCTCCCATCTAAGGCCTCTCCAACCTGATTTACGGCTCCCTCCGAGTGCCTGGGATGGAATTAGAGCGCCTTGGATTACACAGTGCCTTCCCTGTTATTCTTGCTGCACGGCACAGATTTATGACGGCTTTTAAGCCGGGCAGCACGTAAAGAAATATGATCTTAACAAAATATAGAAAGGACCGAAGGAGGTCAAAATGTGGGAGCTGAACACTACATGGTGATCCAGGATTTCCTTTTATTTACTGCTCACACCTTTTCAGTCTCTAGTGGATTTGGGCTGTCTCAGGCAGCCCTACCCCACATAATCCTCTGAGCCCAGAGACTTGGCCATCAGCAGATGTCTTTCGTTATGATTTAGCACATGTAGGAAATCCCAAAATGCCGCTGGTGAATTAAATGAGTTTTAGACACAGAGTGCCAGAAAGACACACAGCATCAGGGTGGGTAGGAACCCCATGTTCATCCAAGCAAGCTTTCTGTCTCCTGACATTTCTTGCTGTGGCAGCAGCTGAGGGTTTTCCAGGTCAGTGGTGTCCTGCAGAGCTCCTCTGTTTTCAGTGCTGGAGGAGAATCATTTGTGAGAGTCCTTCATGGGGACATGGAGCAAAAGCTGTGCCCGATTCCATGCTAGGACTGTGGGACAAGGAAAATAATGCTGCAAGCAGCTCTACTTCATAGCTTTATTCACAGATATTCATCAATTATTCCTAAACTGTAGCACATAAGAAAAAAAAGGCCTTGCCCTTAGCCTGCAGATGGACAATGGGAGACTGCAGCAGGTGCAAGGTGTCTCGAGCACAAGGGTAGAGCTGCAGGGAGTCACCTGCAGGACCATGGCTTGCCTTAAACACTGCCTCAAACTGCAAAGTGAAACAGCTGGCAAGGGGGAGGGAAGCTGTAATTACAGCCAACAACTGACTCCTGAGCCAGTGACTACTACTGAGAGCCTGGTCTTGAACCAGAAACGAAGAACAGGAGCCTTTTCTCTCTGGGTGAGGGCTGTAATCCCTTCCAGCTACAGCATCATTCTCTCCATTAGTAAATCAAGGTCTGATGTGCTCCCTTTCATTCAGATTTATTATCATTATTTGTCCATGTGAGGAAAGGAATTTATCTCTCTGCTAGCCTAGGGCTGTAGCAAGGTTCCCATGGTGTGGGGGTTCTGTTGGGTTTATTTGGGGGAGATGCTGGTGGTCTGTTTCTTTTTGGAAGGCACACAACAGTTTGCATAATAATTCACCTGCTCTTCTAAGCTTCCAGAGCAACATCCTTTCCAGTTCTGCAGCTGCTTGTGGCTGCTCACACTGTAAGCCCTGTCTAGAGCAATGGGAGTCGAACCAGGCTGGTCCCCAGATGTTCTTTGGGAATTTCACAGGCCAGGAGTCCACATCTGAAGCACTTTTTTATTAGAAGCCAAGACTCTTATGAGATGTAAGGCAGACACCAGCACTGAGAGTTACCACAAAAGTGCCTCCTCTTAACCAATTTCACAGGTGACTCATATTTATAAAGTAAGCAGCACCCCTTTAGTTTTCAACACAGAATATGGTTAAAACAAATAAACCAGTTGCTGGAAATTATTAGCAGGAGGTTTGTTGCTTTGTCAGTCACCCATTGCTGTTCCCATTTCTTTCCCAGGTGCAGTTCCTCGGAGCCTGGGCTTTGCCTGAGAAGCTCTCAGCTATGGGTGTTCTCCTGAGATTCCTGTTCTCCTCCAAAGGGGCATCCCACGAAGGGTGAGTGATGTCACTTTGCCAGAAGGAGAGATGTGTGGCCTCCGACTGACCTTGGGATCCTCATGTTCCCCAGCTCTCTATTTTCGAACTGATTACTGAATTTCTCGTGCTTATATCCTCACAGCATGTGCTGTTTATCATGACATCAAAACCAATATCTCTGGGAAACACTGACACTACTGCACATGTTTAAGTGTAACACCTAAATCAGTCAGTTCTTGTGTCTTTTGAATAAGCAGTGTCACTGATAATTTGACACATGGCAAGACCTGGTACAATACAAACATGTGACCTCCTTTTTCCTTACTGTAGTTTTGATGACTCCCCTCATGATTCCCTGGAGCTGGGGGCCCAAAAGTGGGCATTAAATTCCAGGTTTATCCTAACAAGTCCTGAGTAGCTGTGGTCTGATCAGTATGTTCATGCAGATACCGGAATAAAAGGATAAAAAAATCTAAAATTCAGCTTCAATATACAGAATTAATGTATTTTTGCCTATGTTTTTGCCAGTGGTTAGTCTTTCATTACTGATGATGCAGAAAAGGTGAAGAGAAGCAACTGGATCCTGCCTCATGCATTAAGAGACCTCGGGAAGGGCATGTTCAAACTGATCAGGAAGAGATGTTTTTTCCCAGGCTGTTGTGATAAATCAGTGGAGATGGTTTCTGTGGAAGGTGCTGTGGTGCCCTTGACATCTCAACAAGAGTGGATGTGGATAAGCTCAGTGTATGAAGCACTCCTGTCTCAGCTGAGGGGGGATCCTAGGAAGGACACAGGCTAATTTTTTGAAAGGACTTTTTCAGTTATGTTTAAAAGCTGTGAAAGGCTTTTTTTTTTTTTTTTTTAATGGCTTGAGCACTGGCTTGAAGGAGTTTTGGTAAGAAGCTGTCACAGTGCTACACTTGCTGTCCTTTAGCTGATTTTCTCTTTGGTATGTTTTCTTCACAGGGATAACTTGGCTTGGGAAGTGTGGAGGAGATTAATCTCAGTCTATGTGTGTGTGGGTGTGGGTTCCCCACTTTGGCCAGGGCTGGACTTCCAGCTGAAAGCATCCCGAGCTGACAGCAGACTTTGCTAGGGGTAATCACTTAGTTTGCTAATTAGTAATTTTTGCATTTTGTTTCCCTACCTTGGTGACACACTTGGCTTGTGAAAGAGCCATGAAGAAGTTCCTCAGATCCCACTTCTCCTGTCAGGAGCCTCTTGCCTGTGCATTTGGTCTGTGTGCTCAATTATAACCATTCCAGTGGGACAGAATTTAAATTTCAATACTCCTATTTTATGATAGAGTTAAAGTATGAAGTCACAGCCTAAACTACATTGCACTCCTTGCTGGGCCGTGTAATGCAGATTTAAATGAAGAAAGGTGAAAACACTGCACCAGCACAGAAAGGGGCGCATGATGTCTTTATCTGTAGAACATGGAGTATCATTTGTGCTTCTCTACCAAGGCTTCAGCAAGCCTAAGGGCACAAAAATGACTTTTCTGTTTAGCAGGGCCAGGAGGTGTTGTAAGAACAGTAAAGGAGAGGATGACTGAGGGGACTGAGCGTTTTAAACTTGCTGTGGCTTTATGCCTCACACTTTCAGGAGAGCACAGCCTCTTCTTTCCTATGCACCCAAAGACAGCCCATACTCATAAAGGAATAACAGAAATTTCTGATCAGCCCTAAGCTTTGAAAATATTCCTTCTTCTGTTGGTGACACATCTAGGTCCAAAAGGACTTCCACTAAGGAAGGCCCCACCTCTTCTCTGGGAAGCCTATTGCTCAATTATTTTCTGCCTGAATTCTGTAAAGGAATTTCCCCTAAACTGCCTTGTGCCCTCAGCCTCCTGTCCTGGCACCAAGAATCCTTTGGAAAACAGTGTCTCCATCTCCCCTAGAACCATTTTCTTTGGGTGTTGAGACACTGACTAGACCCATCCTGGGCCTTTCCTTCCCCAGGCTGAACAAACCCACTTCCTTTAGCCTTTCTTCATATGCCTTCAACCCTCTCTCCAATGGACTCTCTCCAGTTCTTCGGTGTCTTCCAATGTCTTTCATTTTCTTGAGCTGGGGGCCAAAAGTGGGCATTAAATTCCAGGTTTATCCTAACAAGTCCTGAGTAGCTGTGGTCTGATCAGTATGTTCATGCAGATACCGGAATAAAAGGATAAAAAAATCTAAAATTCAGCTTCAATATACAGAATTAAATTTTTTCCATACCAAAACAAGCAAAGTCCTTATACAAAGATAAGACCTCAAAAAAAAAAAAAAAAAAAAAAAGGAGAGTAAAGCAGTGAGAAATTAGTTCAAATCATATAAGAAATCCCAGTATTCAAAGCATAGTAAAATTCTGTAAAAGACAAAATTTAATGGACATTCTGAGGAGAAAATTCTACCTATCTCTTACATTCCTTCTGGTTGAATGATAGAGTCAGTGTACTAAAGTATTTATTTGTTTATCTATTTTAAGTTTGCATTGCCTAATGTACAGGAGATCCTGGAGGCAGAGTGAGGCCTGGATGTGGACTAATGAGTTGGTGTTTTTAATTAATGCCTTGAATGCTGAACTGTGTCCAGCCTGATTCTAAAGCAGATTTTTAGTGGGCTAAAGGTGCTGCCAGCCAAGCTAAGAATGAAACCCTTATGATGATACTTGTCCATTCTCTCTTAAAGGAGAAGAGAATCCTGAGAATAGAAAATCAGAAGCAGAAGGAAGGAAGTACAGAGAGAATGATTCAACAGGTGATGGAAATTCAACTGAGATTGCATATGTGCAACATGATCATGTTGGAAAAATAATTAGTTGAGCTGGGAGCAAAGTGAACCTCTAGTGGAAGAAGGTGGCTTAGTCTGTCAGGACTGATGCTGGAGAGAGTCTGAAGCTGAGCCTGATCAATCTGATTTGATTTTTTCAAAATACAAATTCCTTCTGCTCAGGAGGACATCTTCTAGTTAACAGAGTATACATTGGCTTAAAATAACTCCGCTTGAATTGGTCTTCAAAGTGAGAGTTTGTCTCAAGCAGTATCTGAACTCTTAAGAATGTGAGATTCTGCAAACCAAGCAGAAGGATCTCCTGCAATTCAATATTCAGCACCTGTCAAAGCTTTTCAGTTCCTCACATGAAAGAGGCAGTCATGGAAATCAGGGGAAAAGAGGTTTCAGAAACACAGTTACTGAACTTGCAGGTGTAAACATCCACAGGAGGTGGAGGTACAGGGGAGCTGGCAGGGAGGGCTTGGGAGAAACAAGGGGAAGCTGCTCAGAAGATCATGTTTCAGCACTGCCAGGACTGTCAGTGTGTCTATTAAAGATGGCAAGAATGAAAAATTAAATACTAGATTAATGTAACTTATCAAGTTGAAAGAAACTTGATCTGGATCTGAAGAGAAGCTGGAGAATGATCAGGAACCACAGCAGGGAGGGATGGAGAAAGGGATGGATGGAGGGAGGGATGGATGTGGAAGTGTTATATCTACAGATGCATCCCTATAGTAAATGAGANCTGGGAAAGCTGAGTCTCTCTCTGTTCAGAGGACATGTGAATACCACACATCCCAGCTACAAAACAAACACTTCAGCATCCAGACATCGGGAATCTGGGGTAGAGCTTCAGCTGCCAGACTTGTCTGAGAATCTGGGAGATGCACATGAAGCTCCCTGGCAAAAGGTAGAAACTGAGGCATCTAAAATATGAGAAAATTCTGTTTAAGTCCCTAAAGAAGCAGTATAAATTACAAAGAACAGTATTGAAACATTAGCTGTGACTTACAAACCTGCAGTATGATTCTGCCTTAACATCTTCCTTCCTCCCTTCCTACTTATTTAACAAGTTTTCCATGTACAATAGTGCCTTTATACAAAGTTTCAATTCTTTTGCAGCAAGTGTTACTGACTTAATATAAAGATGCTCTTTGGTAGAAGTTACTTTCCCTTTCAGTACTTCTAAATAGTTCTGATTCGACTTTGTGCTGGCTGCCACTGATCAGAAATGTCCTAAGCAGCAAGGAAGTACAAGAAAACTCGAATGCTTTGGCTCATACCAACAGAGAGAAACTGCAGCAGCAAGGAACTTGCAAAAGGAAATTAAAAGCTGTCAAGATTCCTTGACAGGCTCCATCCAGTATTTCAAATTCTCTTTTACTTTGGATGCAGATGTCAGTTTTTATAGACACCAAAATTACTGCCATAAGAAAGAATGGAAGGCCATTACTATAAAAGTCTAAATTTTCTAGAAGCACAGCATCAGTTGCGATTGAAGAATGATCTTGCTGCTCTTGCTTTGGGAACAATAAACTACAATACACCTCAAACATAAAGAGTTGGAGTGGGGATAGGAAAGATGGAAGTAATTGCTTTACCTCAAAATAGCTAAAAAAGACAAATATTAGCTGTAGAGGAAAATGTCTTATTTCAGCATATAAGAAAAAGCCTTCCCTGAAGTTGTAATCCCTGCCTTGCTACCAGCCAGATGTTCTTCATAAAGGAAAATTCACTAACTCTTCAAGTACCACAGGTAAATGAAAAGCCACTAATTTTATACTGGCTGATTAAGTTAAAATCATTCCATGCAGTCACTGTAATTTAACTCATCAATGCTCTAAAATGGCTGGGATGAGTAGGAGTACCAGTGCCAGACAAAACCCAGGAAGAAGGATGGAGACATTGAGTTTCTGTGCCTGTAAACCCAGCCCCAGCCCACCAGATGGTGGCAGGAGAAGCTTCTGGGGTTGGTCACCACGTACAGTTTTTTTACTCTCCCTTATACAATGCAGAGCAACAGATGATGATGTTTTAGGTGGCCTCACTGGAGGCATTTATGGAGAGAAACCACATTGGGACTGAATATAACAATGAAAAACAGCACAATGTCTCCATGGGTCAGAACACGTGGAAGAAAGTACAATTTGTTGAAGTGCAGTAACATGTCCTCTTTTTCTGGCAAGGCTGCAAAGATACGTAAAATGCAAACAATAAGGACAGTAGAATTAATTTGCTTAACAGATGACATAAAGCCACACGAGACAGGCAACCCAGAAAGGCTGATTTAGTGCAAGGAGGGAGATTTGACAGCTTGTGCAGGAAGAAGGAGTCTCTCAAATTGTGGTGGGGTTTTTTTTGTGAAAAGCTGTGCATGGAGGAGGTTCTCAGAAGTGGCTGAACCAAAGCATTCGGAAATTTGTCTTTGAGGGGACGCCCCTTTGGCCTGAGTGCACAAGGGAAAACCTGTGGTGTGGGCACCTGGCTCAAGAGCTGCCTCCCCTGGTCCCACGTCGTGTTTTGAGATGCGACTGAGATGTCATCATTGCTGTGTCTTTCAGTAGGACACGTGTGTGTGCTCTACCCACCCTGCAGGATTTGGGACTGCTGGTGACAGAAAGCTCAAACCCCTCTGGACTCTCACCACCTCTTTGTACACCCCTAAAAAACCCCAAATACTCCTGCAGCTGCAAGGATTGCTCAGTGTTACCTTGCCAGTAACACACAAGGCGCATCCTCCTCGACTTAAACTTGTGCTCCAACCAGTATAAATATTTGTTAATCCAGGGCCCTTTCAGAGCTGTGTTACAGCTTTACCTGTGAGTCTCATTGGGCAGAACTGCAGTTTGTATCTGCAGTAACATCTGAACCCCTCATTTTCCTGGAACATCTGTTTTCAGCTGGAGAGGAGGGTGGGAGAAGAACACTTACTGACATTACTGTGCAGCTAAAACACACTTCTGGCTCTGAATGTCAGGGAAATGACAGTCCTCTGCCAGCCCATGGCCTCTGGACTATGGGGCATGGGCTTTATCACATGCCACAGTCAGCTGCAAATTAATAGAGAAAATAATACTTTTTGTCCTGTGAACCACATTAGCCACAGAATTATGCCATTATTTCTTTCTTCAACTGCTTTTCTGGTTCAGTTCCAGTTCAGCTCTGCCTCAGCAGAATCCCAGCCAGGATGAATATTAATTTCAGCTGAACCAGAATCTCTGCTTGTTCACTGTTCCTTTCTTGTTATGATACACAAATTAACCAGGAACCAGAATGCAATTAAGATTGATGAGTACAAGGATTATTTTTTTACTCTCACAGCCATATCTGTTCCAGCTTCTAAGTCTTCCTGTCTATAGCAGCAAGAATGAGGGATGAGCAGAACATGTATTCTATGTCAGCAAGTTACAACATCAGAAAGAGAGTAAGCAACCCCTGCAAGCACCTCCTACAGATCTAGGAAATGGATATTACCCATACCAGAGGCCTGTGTAGAGACAAACAAGAGTAGACACTATCAGCTTTGGGTGTTTTAAAGCCAAAACACTACAATCTGACTGAAGCCCTGTGACTCAAATCTTCCTCTACCAAAGACAGGATTAGTTTTGAAAATCTAACATGAGCTGAACCCCAATTTCAATTTACAAAAAGTGAATTTAGTTTTTCAACCACCATCTTGTCACACCAATAAAACTGGGAACAAATTAGCAATTACTACAACACATAATGAAGTATCTTTTGAACAGGAAGAGGTCAACTTTATGGTACCAGACTATATATGATTTGAACACTGTATTTCTAAATGAAATAGTTTTGGAGTTCTCACATTTTATGTGGCTCTTTGTCTGCAAGAGAAAATGAACTGTAGTGCTGATTTCCTCTGAGCTCTCTCAGTTTTCCATACACACACACACCTGTACATATATACACAGTGTAGTGTTAGTTCTTGGTACATTAATGAAATGGCTAAGTTGTAACAGCATATTTTAGTAAATTTGACCAGCAAGTCTACATTGGAGAATCTCTTCCCCAAAACTTTCCTTGGCATTTAACATTACCTGCAAAGTTAGTGAATAAATTCTGACAAAATCCTGTGGTGCAGAGGCAGGTATTGTTACTACTGCTATTAACGTACTTTTTGGAACAGAGCAAAAAGAATTCACTTCGGTCGACCTCTGCTACAGGAGTTACAGCACAGAGAGATTTAGGCCCACATTCTCCCCCTCTCCCCCATCCTTTGGACCTTGAAACCTTTCTGCATGGAGTAATTTAGCAAAGGCTGTGATTCTGTACTGTTGTCTGACTTCTGGGTCACCTGTGCCTGGACACAGCCTGCACGTGGCTGGATGAGAACCAGGCAGCCAACAGTGCCACAGTGTTCCTGGTGTAAATCCTCAGGCAGGGCATCGCTGCTCCTTGGGGAGGATGGCAGAGTATTTTGGACTGGGGTAAATTACAACCATGAACTTTGCGTGTGCCAACTAAAACAGCACAAAAATATAAAATTCCCCCCTGCGCCCAGCAGTGGCGAGGCTTTCACCAGAGCGAGCTCAACCATCCAACTATAAATAGCAACTTCCCTAAAATTAGATGGAACTGGCAGGCTCTGGGCCATGAATGGGAGCACTGTTAATATGCTCATCAGGTACTGGAAGGGCTCCAAATCTGACAAGGCCTGCTACGGCACAAACGTTCTGTGCCTGGAAAAATGAGCAGGAACGGCTGAATGAATGGGGCCAGGGATGTTTTCCTAACTGGATAATAATGTCACAGACTGCCTGACGATGCTGGTTACATTTAAAGGAATACTGCAAGTAGGGATATTTCTCCATATTTCTTACTGCTTTGCTTATGCTAACAGAAAATGCTGTTAAATCTAATGAATAAAGAAAGGTGGGAAGTCATTTAGGGGGAAATTAATACCGAGATACTCAGTAAAATTAAACCAAGCTGGGTAACAGTGTAAATTTTAGTATGTAGCTGCTTTTGGCTGTTTTCATTCAGAAATGGCTAGGGCTTCTCTGCACTCCTCCATGGTGATTTCCTGAATAGTGAATAAAAATATGAGTCAATGGTACACCAGGTACTTGGTACTAATTGGCTGTTCCCCTGCTACGGAAACATCAAAAATGCTGTTTGGCTTTCTGCAGCTCAAAACAGACCCCATAGCATAGAAGGTGCCATTGTGGTCCCAAAATGGCAGAGAAACTTCAACTGCACAGATGATGTATGCTGACCTTTTCTCTAGCGTGGCACCATTGAAATCCAATCACTTCTGCACCTGCCATCAATCAGCCCACACTTCCATATATAGCCTTTTTTTCCCCCTAAAAAAATTAAGTTACCTCATTCAAAGGCACCTTGAGGGCACATTGCATTTCCACAAGGGAAGTCAGAGCACAGCAGCTGATGAATTGTGAATTTACACCGAGCTTATTGTACAGTGTCTCTCCCATGTTGATAAACCATTAGTTCACTTCAGTTTAATTCATTTTGAGCGTGAATTAAGTTAAGGTAATTATGGCCAGCTGACTCCTAAATGAGTGTCCATAGAGAAATTATATATGCTCGAGTTATACTCACTTTAAATTCACATCTTTTTTTGTTAATTCACATTGACATCTTGTGCAGGACAAGCCATTGGGTATCTTGGGCTTGTGCCAGAGCACCTTGAAGGTAAGGAAGGAGATTTTGAACTAGTCTCAAGAGAGGGCAGAAAAATCAGATTCTCAGAGATTAAAAATACAGCAAATTTTTTTTTTTAAATAGAAACATATAAATGGTTCAAACATAATAATATTTTGCACATAACGATGATAATTTAATGCTTTTTATGAGAAACATTAAAATTAAACAGCATAGCACTGTTTCTATGCCCTTCTCAAGTCAGCACTTGTCGGCCATAAGGAAACCCCAAATTTACCCCACCATGCCCCAATTAATGTGATAATTTAAATGGGCTAAAGTATTTGCACAGCTTGCCTTTTTTTTTTATTTTTCTGAAATCATCTCTTCATATGGCCGTATCGACTTGTTTCTACTGTACAGAATTCTTTGAGTCATTCATAGATTCATTTTCACCATGGCTTCAGGAAATAGGAGTGAGTTACTCTAACTCCAACTGGAAAATAATGATGCCATTGCTCCAGTCCTCCTGCAGCTTTGCCACTGTCACATTAACAGACTGTATTGGTGGTCTGAAGGCCTCACACAGCTGCAATGAAAAGTAGGTTTAACCACAGCTTCCAAACAATGGTTTTTTGCTTAGGAGAAATTTTGTGTAAGCCAGCACTTTGAAATTAAATCCTACAGGGGTTAAAAAAAAGACTGTTTTTTCTCTATGAGGGGATTTAATATTTGGGTTAACCACTTGATTAGCAAGGTTATGACCTTTGTTTATGGAATAGCTGCTGTATTTTTAGCCCAATGGGAAGGAAAGCTTTGATGTCCAGAGTGCTGATAGTGAAGTATGTATTTTCACTGGGGAAATGTTCTGTGTCAGTGAGGAGCAGGAATGAAGTCTAATGAGGACTCAAATGGGCTTCTTGAATAATTGTGTGTGCATGGGGGGGGAAACAACCAAAGTGAAAAACTTACCAAAAGCTTTCTATATGAAGATATAAAACTGTTAGGATATTGCTGTAGTTCTTTTGGAAGACTGTGCACACATTTCTTAAATATAGTGATAAACGTGAAGAAAAGTTTCAGAAAGAGAAATGCCCTGGATTCTGAACTGAGATTTCAGTAGAAAAGATAATTAAACAAAAACTGACAAAGCAACTAATGGAAGTTCAGGCTCTACTTCATAGTTCCAGCTTACTCCATAATCCCTTTTTTCCTCACATTTCCAGCTCTCTCCCTTCCCACCGAGCCCGGAGAGCTGCCACTAGAGGTCAGGTGTTTATCGCTCTCCTCACTGCCACCAATCACCTCTGGTGCTGCTTGGTTAGAAACGAACCTGCCTGAAGACTAATTAGAAATCAGAGCAAGGATGAACTGCGAATTTACACCACGGTTATGTGTTCTTCACTAATCACAACACTTAAAATCTAGTTACAGTTTCATGTGAGAAATCTGCAGTACAAAGATGAGATTTCCCAACAGGAAAAGAAAACATTCATTGATTCAGGTGCTGCACCAAAACCAATGGAGAAGCTATCAGTAATGGTGATGAAAATAATGGTTAGGTATAGCACATGTAGGTTTGGAGTGGTGTAGGGCAGGTTTGCTGTGATTTTTACCAGTAATGATTATTCTTCTCACCCCATTAGAGTTTGCCTGACCAATTATTTGGTCTCTGCAAAAGTGAGTGCCAGCTCACGAGCTGAGGGGCAAATCAGCTACTTTGCCCCAAAACGAAGGATGCTGGAGGATATCTAGGGCTGGGTGCTGTTTTCAATCTAGGGCTGGGTACTAGGACATAGGGCTAAAGGAACTGGGGGAGAGGACGTGGCGAGCTGAAGTTCCCATCACACAAAATGCTTGGGAAATCAAGTTTTGCTTGTTTCCTGGCACACATGCAATGTGTTCACGGCTAGGAATAGTTCTATTCATTTTTCCAACGTGCTCTCAAGCTCTTTAGTAACTACACAGTCAGTATTGCTGCCTTGTGCAAAAATACAAATGTAAAATTTTATTGGGTTGGGTCTTTCCCAGTGAATGCAGTGAATAGTCATAGAAACTAACACAAGTAGAGCAATCATTCCAGGTCCAAATGTAGGCCCATTTCACCAATACTTATGTATTTTATGGAAGATCATGATGATTTTCTGAGCAAGAGCCTAAGAAACAAGAATCTAAGAAAAAACAAGAATTTAATTGCTTAAAATGAGATGTTATTTAAATTAACTAAGCCAGCACAGGGTGGTGACATCAGAGAACCCCACTTAAGCTATTGCCTCCCAACTCTACATCACCATAGCGAGATGCATTAAATGAATTTACAGGGATGGATCCACGGGCAAAAGGCATGTGCAAGGGTATTTAGCAAGCAGCAGTTGCAGTCTCCTGAAAACACAGGTCCAGAAATCCCAGCTCACTCATGGTGCTTCTGAAAGGCCAAAATTCAGCCCAGCACGAGGAAGGAAACTTTCCCCTTATCCTTCTCTTTCACAAGGGTGTTCCCATGACATGCCCCTGTTCCACAGATCCAAGCAAGAGCAGGGATTTTGCTTTCCGTAGAAGAGATAAAAAATTATCTGCTATCCTTCCTCTGTTAAATAAAAGGGTTGGGTTCAGTCTTCTATCAGAAACCATTCAGTAGCAAAGAAAGAGCTCTAGGCTATGTGGATGCAGCCCTGATCAGCCCCAAGCATCACTGCCATTCCAGCACTTGAAACTTCTGGTTTTGTAAGTTTTTCACTCAAGGCATCTCCACAGAAAAACCTGGAGAATATCCAACTTCACTTTAAAATGTATTTCACCTGACATACAGAACGTCTTGTGTAAACCACACTGAGATGATCTTCAAAGCCTGTTCTTTCCTTCACTGCCTCTTTCAGAGTGCAGCAGATTCTCTTACAGAGATTTCTCTGATGGTAACAACAATCATTAAATATGTCCCAGAGCACAGTCTTTTACTCATTGGCATCACTATGTTTTCAAAATATTTTCCAGGTGTGTTTGAAATAACTAATTTGAATTTGTTATTTAATCTCTACCTCCATGCCACATTGCAGGAGACCTTCAGTGCAATGCCTTAGAACTGTGACAGGGTGAGAGGTGGTATAAAATTTCAGCATTGAAAAACTCAAAGCACATAAATTCCAAATTTTTTGAGAGATTTAACTTTATCAACAACTGGAAAAACAAAATAATCTAAGAGTAAAAAGCTTGAAGTACCAGTCATACACATTAGGAATAAGGAAGAACTATGTTTATTTAGGTTTGGGAGGGTAGGCTTTGGGGTTTTTTGGTAGAAGAAGTAAGTCTTTTTGTTCAAAGGGTGAGTGGCTACTGTTCTAAGCAGCAATATGGAAAGGGAGCAAGTAGTTTTGTCTCAAGTGTTCTCTATTCTCTCCACCTTGTTTTTACACAGTGCAATCACTGGTACAGAAGTCCACAGTTACTCAATGTCCATTTACTGCATGCAAATATTTTTGTTGTGATAGAAACATTATTTTAGAGGATGGCACAATGGTTGTGTTACTATTTTAAACCAGCTGCTGGTAATATGAAACTACTCCCAGAGTACTTTAAACTGTTACTGTATGGTTTGCTAAAACTGCATTTAGGGTTTGGTTCGTGGCTTTGATGACTCTGTTGCTCAGATCCTGATGTGCCTTGTGCTTTGTCTGCTCAGAAGAGGGACTACAGCTTTTCTTTTCAACCAGAGAGAAATTTAAACAGCAAATATTTAATTTTTAGGCTTAAGTAATTTCCAGGGGGATATTCTTTGTTATTTGTAGATACAAAGTTTTATAAGGATTTAAAAAAAAATAGTTTATGGGAAATCACCTATCTGTGTTCCTGTAATGCCATAAGACAACTGCAAGGAGAAATGTTTTTAAATGAGAGAGGAATGGTTCTATCAAGCAAATGTGAAAATAAATTCAATAAGTAGGCATTCATCCTTATTTTGCAGAGAAGTCATGTATATACCTTGAGGGTAAAAAGGTCAATCTAAAAGATCACCTGTTATATCAAACTTTCACTAATTTGAGGGCAAAAGATCTGCACTCACCGTTGCAGCTGTTTTCTGCAGGGCTGAATTCTTACCAAATCTGATGACTCTAGAGGGTCTGTACAGTTCTGGGTGCAGCCCTGCCAGGTTTCTGTGCCTGCTGACAAATAGAAAGAATAACTTTGTTAACACTGAGTGACTCCACTTTGTAAAGCTAAGCCACTGCAGGTGGTTATGAGTCCTTTCTTTTCTGAAAAGCAGTGCTTTTTAAATCCATTTAATGCTGGAAGAGTTAGCAGGCAGCAAGGTGTTCTCTGCTGCTGCCTTTATCTCTCTGTAAGTTCTGGCCCATGTATTTGGAGACACATCAGTCAAAGGTGAATACATACAAGGAATACGTGCATCCATCTACTCCTGACAAAGGGATAACGTTACTGGTATATGTGGTGTGCAGGAGAACTGACCTCCTATCAGTTGCAGTCGTGCTGTGTTGACCACTTTTACTTTTTGTAGTGATACAAGAGGAAAGCAAGAATGCAATTTTGCTGTTTGTTAGGGTTTTATAAAATAACTTTCTCTTCTACACCAGTGAATCTGGCAAGGCAAAAATAACCACATTATTCTCTCACAGCACCCCCCAAAAATAGGTAAAAACGTGCTCACAAGGTATGGGGTAGACAGGGTGCAGGGTACTGATAGAGACAAAAGGGTGGAAATGTCAATAGCCATCCTGCCTCCCGGCTCCTCTCAGAGTTCTTCACTGTCAGAAAAGTATAATTTTAAGGCCTCTGTTTCTTTCCTCCTCAATGTCTCTGCATTTGTTACATCTCAGCAGTCCACTATTTTCCTTTAATACCAGCTTCCCACTCCTGAGCCTCAATCTGAATACCACCCATAAATTTGATGAAGGTGCGAAGTCCAGCGCGGCATTTACAGAGCAGAGACGCCACATCAGGCTTTCATTGTGACCTTTATTGTGACCCGTGTGTCCTCAGGCTCTCCCTGGGAGTTTGCTGCTGCTGCAGCACAAGCCCCTCTGGGAGGAGCTGCCCTTTCTTTTGCTGCAGAGCACTTTGCTCTCCGTGAGGAACGAAAAATAACAGCAGTGGGTTCCAGTATGCACGGCATGAAGGATGTGGCTGCCAAGAACAAAGGCTCGATCCTCGTGTTCCACAAAAAGAACGGCTCAGTATACTTAGCACATTGCTCCAAGTGATTAATCCAGGGAATAAAGGTGGGGTTTTCTCCTGAGGCACATGAATACCTTTAAAAATTGCAATTTTATTCTCTTGGAGCAGCAAAGCCTTAGAATTGAATAGCCTAATTTCTACTAGTGCTATCATGACATGTGATGAGGAATGGAAAAACAATATAAAATAGTAGCCTACTGTATCAAACTTATTCGTTCAATAACCTTTTTGATATCCAGGAGCTTATCAGAAACCTCGTATCAGGTACAGACTGCACTGGGTACAACCTGCTGGTCTGCTGGAGCAGGTGAAGGCAGATCAGCTATGCAAATTCAGAAAACTGCACATGTTGCAGGAACCATTAGGTATTTTCATACATTTGTACTATCAGCCTTTTCTTTTAATGTAGGGTTTGTCTATTCACTCCAAAGTAATTCTACCTAGAGGCTATTTAGTGAAGAGCCTTGCTGGATTCAGGCCCATTGGAAACTATTTATCACTGTTTACAGAAGAGAAAAGCAGGGCCACCAGATTAGCAACCAAATCTAAAACTGACTTCAAAGTACATTCTCCGATAGCAAAATACACATCTTTCAAATTTATGGACATGAGTGGATATCTGAGAAAAACATGAAATCATCATTTATCCAAAGACAGCCTGACTTTCATGAACCATGGGTACAAATAAAATGTGCATACCTTCCAGAAGCAAACACTGTAGCCAGGTCTCAAAGGTAACTCAAATCTGACTAGATTAATTTAACATCTGTTAGCTGCATTTCTAAATCAAAGCATCATTAGTGTAATACACATACCAGCTGTAAAGTTTTTATTTCTGGAGTCAAAAACCAACATAAGAGCTAGAGACAGAAAAAACAACAAAAAATGGTTGGTTGTTCCACTTGGACTCTGCAAGGATTTACAGAGTTTAGGGAGAAAAAAATCAGCATTGTATTTTATTTTTAATCAGAGATTCACTGGGTCTGGATTAAGTACATTTTGATACCAGTATTCCACTCTGATTTTTGAATGTCTAGTTCACCTTTATTTGTGTAATAAATTGTATTTTTCTGCATATCCCATGCATATAGTTCATGGGATTGATAGTGGGGTAATGACTGACTTTAGTCTTTTCTCTAAGAGCAGATCAAAGTTGCTAAGATGTCTTAGGATCTTTAGCTATGTATAGGCAAACAGCACTTTACAAAATTGAGAGAAATTGTAAGATTTAGTCCCAAAGAACTGAATAGTCAGGTAAACAGAAGCAAGAATTTAGTATAATTACATTAAAAGTAGTCAATGAAGAGTTGGCCAATTGGAAAAACAAAGTTTGCAAAAGAATAGGACTTGAAGGACTGATACAAAGAGAGCAGGCAAGGACAGTGTGTGCTTGTGAAGAGGGGCATTGACCCAATCAAGGGGTCTGAAGATGGGGGAAAGAAAAGAGGAATAAAACTAATACTGGTGCAATGGGAAACCAAACAACCCACCAGGGATTTCAACCACTCTTTGATCTGTTTTTTAATATCCGGAGAAAGTGGATATGGCCTTTACCACCTTCTTCCAAGGTATGGTTTATCAAACAACTGAACTGATGTAACAACTGACAGCTGCAAGGGGGAAGATCTCTCTTCCTTCTCCCCTCTCCCAGTGTCCTCTCCTCACCCTTGTGCCTGCTCTGGTGTTCCGTGGCTCCCAGCTGAGGCAACACAAGTCCCTAACCTACCAACAACGAGCCAGTCTTGCAGGGGTTGAAAAATGCCACAAATACTAAAGCCCAAAGAGGGTAAATGGTGGAGCCTGTGCCTGAAAGAAGGGGTAGGAGGAGGGAGCGTGGTTTTCCATTTTCAGGAGTGCTACACTGATATTACCCCAGAAGGCTCCTCTGCTGCCAGAACACCGTGAAGTGCAGTTGTGTGACACCTGTGACACCTGGCTTTGAGGATTTCTTCCTGACTCAGTTTCCAGTCTGAGCACTAGCCTATGGCATTGCCCTTGATAAGGAAAAAAATTCACTTTTTCACTTTGTGTTGTAATTAGAGTTTTACTGGGTCAAAAATTAGAGTTTTTGTAATTAGAGTTTTACTGGTCATAGGTAATAGATAATCTAACTGTAAAATCTGAGTGGAGACACAGCTCCTGTAACTGCACAGCCAAGTAATCAGGTGATGTCAGCACACTCACACCCTCGGTGCGTCTAACCTCACTTACCCTGTGATAACATAACAGTGCCTTGCCTTCCCCATTTGCAGTGCTACGGGTGCCTCACTCTGTGTGGGGCATCTGAGGCTTGCTGTGCGTGTCCGTGTGCTGTGACAAACCTGGTGATATGTAGGACAGTGACAGGGCACTTTACCTTCTCCACAGCTCCAAAAGGCAAACTCCCAGAATGTAAACATGAATGAGATGTACAGGGCAGGTATATTGACAAGATCTTTTTTCTTTCCAGATTAAATAGAAATAAATTGGAGGTACACTGAGATATCAGAAACATTTGAAAATCCCAGCCTGGACATTAAACAAACACTTGTAATGCTGAACCTCAGGATAAACAGCAAATATTTTGTGTTCTCTAACAAATATTTGCAGAGTTGCACACAGATGAATTAGGTAATCAGAGCAACTGCTGTCAGATAGCAACTCAAAATAGGTGCAAAACTCTATGATACAGCTCTAATTAACCACTCTTCTATGATGGTTCTTGTTCTCAGAGGCTCCCAGAATGGCATCAGTGATCTGCCTGTCCTGTTGTCAGGAAAATTCCCAAGCATTTTCCAGTGGCTTGGGAATTTCTGGGGTCTCCAGCTATGGCTGTAGAAAGGGCAAAGCCAGACAACCAGTGTGTGTGCACCCTGAGAGGCAGGCAGCTGGCAGGAGACCAGATTTGGTGTATTTGCTGCTCTACATTCAAACTTTATGGATATTGTCTGCCAGTTTCTAGAGCCAAAGGTACCTCAAGACATAAACAGGAGGTAAAAAGGGAGAGAATTATATTAAGATATGCAAAAGATAGTAACAAATTTTTTTTTTAAATAGGGGAAGACCTGTGAAATAATTTAATTAAAAACCAAATATCTGATAATACTAGTACACAGAAAAGCAGACTTCACAGGCTGCTCCTTAGACAAGTTCTTTTTCTTGCCTCTTTTAAACTATATATCCAGATTTTTCTTCTGGCTCTTGCTGCATTTGGAGTGAATGAAATGATACGATAAAAGACAGTTTCTTCACATTTTGGCTTTTTTAACTGGAAAGACATTAGCTCAGGGATTATTATGAGAAAAAAAAATGTTTGGAAAATATGCTGAATATTGCAAATGTATAGCCTAGAAAACATGCTGGATTTTCATCTAGTTCTGAACACAGTTTCTATTTCTTGCAGGTTCAGCATCAAATTGTTTCCACAAGGTCATGAGGTTTTCAGAAGCAAATGGAGCATTTCAGGCTCAGTTTCACTAAAGAGAGATGGGTCTTGCTACGCAAGGATCTGTCATGTGCAATTTTGTTTACTTGGGACTGTTTGCTAACCTCCAGCTTCAATGAGTCATGGTATTTTTACTACCATGCTGTCCATTCCATAAGCTTTAACACACTCCTCCACTTAATTATTAACAAAGTCCAAAGGTATCCACCCCTCTCCCACACAGATCTTCCAGCTAAACACAGCTTTGAAACCTCTTCTTATTTAAAATTGTTCTTTACGGTTTGGATAAATACAGTGTTAGCAGTTGATGCTTTCGTGTTGCTGCAATGACGTCCTTCCCCATGAAGGCGCCTGCTGCTGTTTACATTCCTTATGTCCAAACAAGCTGGATTTGCCCACACTCCAGCAAATATCCTCTGGCTTTGCTCCTCGTGATCCAGCTGAAAATCACCTCCTTTCCCAGGGTTCCCTGTAGTCACTGAAAGAGGCTCTTCCCTCTATTTCCTTATCTCTCAGGTTCCCTGCCACAGTCACCTTTTCCATGTCCTTGGTGAAGCTGGACCAGGGTTTGATGCCACGCCGATTTCCAGGATAGTGGAGAGGGCAGAAATTCAGCCAGTGCTCCTCCCAGATGGGAGGCACATGCCATGAATTAGATAATGAAAATATTCTTATTTTCTGCTGCTATTTTCTATTATTTTTCAGTGGAACAGGTTCCCTGATCTGGTTCACAGCACAGCCTTGCAAAAAGCTGGAATTGGGAAGATTGAGGATTGATGCAGCATGGCATGAGGACAAATAAGGTGGTACTGGATGTTGGAATGTTTCTGAGGCCACAGGATCAGAAAACTGTGACCTTTCTTTTGCTGGCCTGGGGTAAGCCTCAATTTCTAGCCAGTAATGAGCTTGTTAATCTGTTTTACAACAATGCGTTTTCAAATCTCGTCTGACCTCCCTCTTCTATGTTTTTTAACATCTTGTTTACAAATTATTTTATCAAACACTTTAAACAATTTTAGAAGTACAGTCTTGCTTTTAAAAACCTGTCTAGGATTTAGTTACGAGCAGCTCCTATTCACATAGCAAAGCTGGTCAGTGTGAAGAGCAGTGAGAAGTACTTGAACAGAAACGTGCACAGTCAAAGTTTAAAGGAAAAACTGGTACCTACAAAGCATCAGCCCCATTATATGTGCTTTTGTTTTGAAGTCTGACTTTTAGATGTGCAACGATTGAGCAGAGTCCCGAAATGAGCTGTGTGATTGTTCATCCCAAGGCAGCTGTGGCTGAGGCTCGGTGTATCACTTGTGAGGGCTGGAAAAGGCTGGGTGTGTATCACAGCGGGTGTTAATCACCGCCTGGAAACAGGGTAGGAAAACAATCGAAGCTCAATGGTTACTCAGCTAATTGCTTTGACTAAGTCTCACATTTACACACCCAAAGCACCCAAACTCCACATTTTTACTTGACAGCACAGTAGAAATACTTCCCCTTTCTCCTGGAGAGATAAGTACAAGCAGTACGAAGGAAAGAAACTGCTTGCATTAAGGACCCCGGAGAACTGCAAATCTGTGAGTAGATGAGCTCTGGGAAATGCACTGGTGTGGACACACAGCACCACTACCACCCGGCAAATATCCTGCTGTGTGCCACATGCTGCCAACTCCGGAAACGGCAGCAACCTGTACTTTCCCTTTAATACCTCAGCTAAAACCAAACAAACCCAAATCGGCTTAGCTTTGAGCTCCCCTTCAGGAGCCACCGGACTTTGCACCAAAACAAGCACACATGCACGATTGGCACTGCATATCCTCAGGTGCTCTGGAAGTCGTACAATGTGTGCACAACCACTGCATCTCCTCGGGTGCTCTGGCAGCAGTACAACCTGTACAACCACTGCATCTCCTTGCTAAAGGTGTGTTTACACCGAACGTTCTGTCTTGCTTCTTTGTTGTGCCGTGTCATGCTCATGGTACAGGCTGTGCAGGGAAGGAGCAGGTTTCCTGCAGGGTTGGTAAAGGACAGTAGAGAGTGCGCCGGAAGTTACAGGAAAGAGGAGCTGGGAATTGGAAGCAGACATCAAAGGGGGTACAGAATTGACGTAAATAGAAAAGAGACTTGAGAGGGGACAGTGAAAGTTAGCTTTAGCTGGAGACAGGGGAGAATGAGGGCCAAAAGATATGTTGCAATAGCCACTCGTGAGTAAGATGTGAATCACAGTTATGGGGCAACAACAGGGACAGATTTTAAGTATATCACCCAAGAAGAGAGTCTCAGTGACATGGATAAAACACTAACTGGGAAACTGAGATTGGGAAAAGGGGGCAACAAAGGCTTCACTGAGCCGACAAAAGTAGGAACAAGCGGGAAACCTGGATCAGAAAGAAACTCTTTCTTGGAAACGGGAAACATTCAAATTGTATTCAGTCCAAAGGACTGGAAATACAGGGATAAATAAATTAAAATGCATTTAACAATTAAATTAAGAATACATTTATTTCCAAGAATAATAGGGAAAAATCTGCCAAAAAAGGAGGAAACTTGTTCCCTCAGTCACCCTATGGCAAGCACCCCATTCATCAAAGAAAGGAAGGAGCAATCCACCTCAGAAAGAGACTAACAAAACTTCTCCCCAGTTCAAGATACCAAGCAGTGATTTGTTTTCTAAAAATGTATATAGTTATTATATTGAGCTTAACTGATTTTTAGCAGTTCTTGGAGACCAAAAACAAAACACACAAATAAACCTGCTAAATCCTGCTGAATCTGGTAATGCAGTGTCCAGCACAAAAAGAAACATATAGAAAAGGAATACTACACTGGAGAAAGAAATTATTCAGATGAGAAGGTCGGAAAAATTTGGGAAAGAATAGCCACAGCTGAGTTTCAAGAGTAATTGCTTATTGCCATAAGGTGTTTTCAAGTCAGTAATTTTCCCTCTGCTTCCTCCCCATCCAGCATTGGCTCCCCCTCAGAAGAAAGATTTGGGATGTCCTGCTTTACTGTAAGAAAGGTGCTTGCTCTGCTAATAGTTTTCTTTAAAGAGCTTTTTTAATTAAAACAAAGAAATGAAACACACTGGCTGTAATAATGATGAGGGGGTAAACGTTAAAAAAAATTAATTAACCAGTTCTCAGCCTGGCTGGCAATCATGTAGTGAAAACCCATAGCGACAATGACAGCACCAGCATAAAGAGTAATGAGAGGAACTCTAAACATTTTGGCTTAAGAAGGGTTAATAAGTTTAAAGCACCATGATCTTACATGCAACTGTTCTGAAGTCTTTTTGACACAGGAAGAGATGTATGGATACCTGCAATGTTTGATCTTGATGCTCTGACAAGTTATGAATTGTTTCAGCAAGTGAAGAGTAATGAGCAAAGTAACTTTCAAACATGAAAAGAAATTATCTGAATGACCAAGCCTATACCTTATATAGATGGGGTGGTATGGTAAACATCTCTAACAGAAATTAAATGTAAGTAACAGCTTCATTGCTTATTTTGTTGGGAAATATAATCTCATCTTAGGTTTTTTTAAAAATTGAATGCCTAAATAGTTTTGTGGAACAGTAGGCTTGTGTAAACCTGTAAGTTGCATCCTGCTTCCATCCAAAACCTGTCATAGTAAAATGAGGCAGATGAGTCTCATGTGACTTATCTAAATGTTTTCATTTATCACCTTTAGCCTTAGAGCTTTGTTCTAATCCAGGAGAGAGGCATGCATCTAAAAACAAGCAGCCCTCAAATCCAGCCTGACCTAAAACCAACAGCAAAACAAAGCAGCACAGATATTTCTGTACCCAGACTGCTATGCTGAGAGAGAGTTTCATAAGGAAAGCTAAGAGTGGATACATCTCACTGATCTCCTCTGCTTCACCAGTTTTCTTGGCTGTTGTTTGGGTTTTTTTAAGGGGTTTGATTTAATGAGAGAGAATTGTGCTTTTAACAATGATTTGTATACTGTGTATATTAAATAAATCAGGTTTAATCCTCTCCTGTTCATTATCACACGGGACTTTTGGCTTTGACATATTTTGACCAGGCACAAAGGGGCAGGATCCAGCATGCACAAAGTTTTACAGAACAAGAATCAAATTACACTCTGAGTTTTCTAGACTTCTGCTAGTGACCTCTGCTCATAAAACTTGTTGCTTTCTGATTGTCCAGCCTCTTCTATTCTTTTAATAAGAATGATTCAAAGATTAATGTAATTAATTTTCCATTAGTACACGTTAGTTCTGTAAGGCTTCAGTAGGCACTCATAGAGAAACAGAACCCTATGTAGGCTGTTTCAGCTGATAAAGTGGTGGCTACGATACCAGGTCTCTGCAGTTCCCACTTCAAATAAATACTCAAATGGGAAGGCTCTATGGCTCTATCGCCTTTGTAGTGGAAGTATTTCATGATGACCCAGCAAAAAACAAGGCCCATTGTCTGTTAAAATCTCTATCATCAAATCAGCAAGAGAAACCACAGCAAATATTTGAGCGCAGGGTCAGCCCACTTCCTGCATTCTGCCCGTAGCTGGAGGAGGTGGCGAAGGCCCTGCCAATTTTCCCTGGTTTGGTCTGTCCTCCCAGACTTCTGAATGAGTCTGTGCTGACTTGGAGCTGCTCATCTGCTCTCACAGAATTGTTACGAGAGACTCCATATCTGGCCTTTAAATAAATGAAAAGGCATTTCTCTTTTGCAAATGAAAATGTTTTGTGATAGAAATGCTGTGGATGGCCGTGCAGGCCTCTGACAAAGCCAGCTGGCTACTGGAAAGATGGAAAATCAACAACTGCACAAACCTGGCTGCTTCTTCTATAACTGTTGAACTGTTAGGCAATTGTAATAAGGTTATTGCATATTAATAGAATATAAAACTAATTGAAGGTTATTCCAGCTAAAAACCTAGTAAATAATCTAACTTCTGATTTCTAAAAGCTTGCACATTTAAATAGCTAATGGACTTTTATATTTAGTATTGGATTAAGATTTAAACTGTGATACAAATTTACACAATCCAGTCAGTAATCTACACTTTAAAGGCTCTTTCAGTACAAAAGGAATTACTGCAGTCTCCTGTGCAAATATTTTAAGCGTGGAATAGATTCTCCTCCTTTACCACTTTCTGCAACACCAGTCATTTTCATGGACAAAATGTTTCCAAGTTCTTCAGAAGAATCACTTCCAGAACAGGGGTTAAGAGATCTCTCCTCCGTGCCTGGAGTAACAGCCCTCCTTGCTGCAGACAGAGCTTGTTACATGTTTGGTGTAGGCTGAGGAGCCCACAGCTCATAAACAGGAAACAACCCACAACTCATTTTGAATTCCAATAAATATTTTGTGTTTTACTGCCTTTGGGACAGCGCCTGTGTGTGAGTCAGGACAAGATGAGGTGTGGATTAAAAGCTGAGTCAGCCTGGCATGCCTCTCACTGGCAACTGTGGCAAGTCCCTCAAAACGTGCATATTCCCCGGGCAAAAGCCTGCATCCATTCCAACATCTTACTCTAGAAAATTGTACTGCAGCACTTGCATCATGTCACCTCACCTGTGGTGAAATATGTAGGTGTTAAACCTAGGAATTAACCTGCTAAATAAACTGATTCTTGTGGCATTGGGTGTTGGCCCAGCTTTGGACAGATCATGGAGAAGCTCTAGTGGTTGAGAAGTTGAACTGTGATCAGAATCAGTTTGAAACAGTCTGAAATGCTTTAAATCAATATAAGGCTTTTAGTTACCTTTTGTTTTCCATGGTCTTTTCCATTGCCTTTTGCTGGCTGGTCCTGAGCCATGCCTTTGGGGACTTTTCAGCCTCCGCTGTTACTGTTGTTTCTGCACTGAGTGCTCTGGTGTCCAGGGCCATGTGCTAAACCCAAATTTATGAGAAATTTATGGAATTAAGTGTAGTGCTCGCTGTGTTATGGACCAAACCCCCCAAACAGTGCTCTCTTACCTTTCTAGGCCTCATTTAACTTCATGGAAACATCTGAAGTGAGTCTTGTTTCATCATCCCGGTACTGTGCCATTGACTACTCAACTCACTAATTAACTGGGGTTCCTGATTAAATTTTGGTTTTGATTGGTTGGTTGTTTGGGTTTTTTCCTTCCCCACATGGAATGCAAACGTGAAGGCAAACACGCATTTATAGATTTTTGAGAAGTGTTTCGTAGAGCGATGGATGGGCACAGCCACGGNTGAGGGGTGTGAGGGCAGTGAGGGGTGTGAGGGCAGTGAGGAGTGTGAGGGCAGTGAGGGGCGTGAGGGCAGTGAACGGAGCGAAGGCAATGAAAAGTGCGAAGGAAATGAGGAGTGCGAGGAGCGTGAGGGGTGTGAGAGCAGTGAGGGGTGTGAGGGGAGCGGGGCCGCCCCCGCCCCGCCAATGGCGCGCGGCCGCGGCGGGAGGTGTGTGCCGACCTCACTTCCGGGACCTGTCACC
>VXBC01005972.1:64991-119893 GCA_013399945.1 Ploceus nigricollis | reverse complement strand
CTTCCCCGCCGGCAGCCGGGGACGCGGTTCGGCCCGGTCCCGCCCTGCGCAGCCCGTGGCAGCGATGCACGGTACTGCCTTAGGGGCGGCCTCTGCCCGCGCGGAGCCGGTGTCCCGGCCGGGGCGCCGGCAGGAGGCGGGAGCGCCCGCCCGGGGTTGGGTGACGCCCCCGGCTCGCTAAAGCGGCGGCGGCTTTGCTAATGACCTGTCCTTTCTTCTCCTCCCCTCCCTTGCTATTCGCTATTACTTATCTCTCCGGCCTCGCGGTGTGAAGCCCTCGGCGGAGCGGCGGCGGACAGCAGGAGGAGGTAGCCGGCCCGGGGAGATGCTGTAGCGGCTCCCNCTGTCGCGCCCCCCGTTGCTCGCTCGGAGCGGCGCCCGCCCCCGGCTGCGGGAACGGGGCCGAGGGGCTGCGGGACGGGCAGAGCCGGCCCGGCGCAGGTAAAGAGCCACCCGGGAAGCCCCGGGGGAGCGGGATTTCGGGGCGCTGGAGGTGGGAACAGAGAAGGGGGTAATGCGAGGGGCTGTCACACGAGGGGCTGGTTGGCAGCTGCCATGTCTCCTAAATGGAACATCTGGATTGCCCTTAACCTGGAATGAACTCGGGCATTAGGCAGAAAGTGCGTGCTTGGAGGTTCCCGCTGTTGGCTTGGCTCAGTCAGGCGGGTTGTGCTGTACCCGGTCGGCTGGTCAGAGGAGGGTCCTCTGTCCTGAGAGCGCCGAGCAGGTCAGCGGGAACGCCTCCGGGGCTTGCTTTTGCGGTTTGCCGCGCTCTTGGTTGTCCCTGTGGGGCTGGATACTTGCTTTTCGAAAAGCATTCCAGAAGTAACAGAGGAAAGGAGTGCGAAAAACTGTTGCCTTGTATTCCTACTAAGGTTGGCCCAGTCTCACTCAATGACACGGGAAGCTGTTCCTAAGCTCTCTGGTGGAAGTAGTATGAGCACAGGATTCGTCACACAGGATTATCTGGAATGATAATGTTTGGCACTTTTGGCATTGGGTGTCTTAGTAGTACTGCACTAATAAAGGTGTTGCATAAGTTTTGTTGTGAAGGAAAATCGTGGTCAAGCTCCTTGTATTACGGAACATGCACAGACTTTCTCATTGGCATCTGGCACTGCTCACCTATTAAAATTTTCTTTGCAGGCAGCAAAATGGATCAGCTGTAAAAACTGTTTCCTTTGTAAATCCTGAATCATTGACTTAGCATTGAGGCTGCTACCTGGTCTCGTGCTGGGACTGAGGCACTTGTGGTTCATGTGATGTGGTCACACGTCTGCTAAACCTAAACCAGTATCATAGCTTTTGTTGGCTGGCATGAGCTACCGAGCGGCCGTCAGCTCGTAGTGGCTTTGAGTGGCAACTTTGGGAATTTCAAAGGCGTGTATTGGAAGGATGGGAGCATGCAGACCTTATTGGAGGTTTGTGGAACTCCCCAAACAGCATGCTTGCTGTCTTTTCCCATGTTTGGAAGGAACTCTTGGTATGGTCCAAAAAAATTTCTTATCAAGCTGTTGGTGCCTTATATTGACTGTCATCCTCTACAGTCAGGTGCATAGGGAGTTTTGGCTACCTATTGGAAACACCTTGTGGGTTTGTCACTTGCTTTTCAGTAGTTTTTTAGTGTCCTCATTTTCTGTTAATACTGTAGTCTTCATAAAGGGTATCATGGATTTTAAACCATGGACAGAGGGTTACACTTCAGTTGTGATTTTGTGTTGTTATGCTTTTAATATTTCATGTGTGGAGTGTTATAAAAATATAAGGGACAATAATGTCCTACAGGAGAGTAGGATATATGGCCTAAGATACTAATCTTGTTCTAAAAAATGGATTATAATGCTCACTGTTGTCCCAAAGCAGCCAAGGAAACATAACTTTTCTTATTATTTTTTCAGGAGCAGCTTGTACTTCAAAATTGCAAACAGCTCTATTCTTGTCCTTACTTCTCTATAGCTTTCCTGGTGAAATTTGGGTTCTGAGTTCTGCTTCTATTGCACGTGTCATATTTTTGCAAGGGGGAAAAACAGAGAACACCATACTTATCTTGGAAAATAAGTGAAGTTGAATTCATATTTATTAAATGCACAAGCATATTTTCTTACATAATTCTGGAATTTAAACTTTTTTTTTAATCCACTTTTTCAAAATCTCTCTGCATCTCTAATTTGTCTGATTTTTTTTTAGCTATGTATGCATTTTAAAATATATATAGGCCTTATAAAGTATATAAAAACAAAATCTCTACCTTTGAGATGTAAATCCTCAAAATAAAGATCAGTTGCAAAGACATCTCATGGGGCTGTGTGTGCACCTTGGAAACTATAAGTACTCTAAATGTTTCCACAGAAAGACTTTGTGAGAAAGCTCTTTAGGAGTAAAAGTATTTTTCTCTATAACAGATAATTAAAATAGCACAGGGCTGTCACTATAGTGTTCTCAGTTGAAGTGGTTTTGAATTCTTTTAGTATGAAGGAAAAAAGATCTGAATTATATTGGGATATACCAGTTATATTCCCTAGTTAGCTAGATGTCAGTGTGGTCCTGCTGTAAAACTAGGGACATATTAAAAAACTCAGTCATTTAAAAATTATCTTAGCCCAAGTGAAATGAAAGCTTTTTTTTTTTCAGAAGAAGCATAAAGAAATACTTTTCTTAAGTTATATTACATCATAGCTGTGTAAAATCAGTATAATAAGCCCTGGGAATTTTTATTGACACTTTTTTTTTTTTTTTTAAGGCTGTCAGCAGCTTTTTATTGATGAAGAACTGCTTGTTATCACCAATCTGCACATGAAATGGAAGGGGAAGAGATTCTGGAAAACAACTTCTGTTTCAGCCTTGCAAGATGCTGCTTGAAGGGGTAAGTACATACATGGACTGGGCATAGAATCTCTGTAAAGAGTGATTAATGTATAGTCAAATGACAAGGAAAGAAATCTGAGCATGTAGTGGCAATAAATAATTGATAAACAGAAAGTAGTAGCACAAACAGGAGAACAAAGTAAAACTTCCTTATAGTCTGATATCTACTGCTGTCTTAGGTGCTAGTCAGTAGAATTCTGAATTCTTAATATTTTAGAAGTAGAGTGCTCAGCATTTCAAAGGACCAGGTCTGTTAAATTAAATATTGAATGACATTTTATGAAGTAGAAGGCTGAATTTTTCCCTGCAGTAGAAAGCCTGGTAAGATTAGGCTCTTAATCATCACAATCCTCAAAACTAAAATCTATCCAAGAGTGTGATATTTGACATGTTTTAAAGATACTCAAGTAATACAAGGAGACTGTTGTGTGACCAGATTGCATGTGGCATTGAGATGTTGCCAAATCTGACTCCACTTCCTCATACCACTTCTCATAGTTTCTGCTTATGAAACAATTTTTATTTATAAGTGCATTGCATGTGTCTTTAAATATCCAAGAAGTGTAATTTCTGTGTCCAGTGAAGGACTTCTCGTGCACAGGTTGCTATAAATTATAAACCACAACTCCTGGGCACTCTAATCCTGACTGAGGCTTGAGTTGTTACGTGACTGCTTTGTGCATCTTTGCTAAGTCTTAAAATGTGTGTATGGTGTTAAAATTTTTTATACTTTGGAAAGATGTAAACTACCAAAGAGGCATAGTTTGTTCTGTGGTGCTGTATTCATCTAAATGTATTGGTTTAAGTTCAAGTTGTCTCATGCCTGTGGAAACACTAAGAGTAGGAGAGATTGGCAAGCATCTGGCAAATTACCTATCCCTTTCTAAAAATGCTGATACACTGTCACGGTTTCTAAAAGTGTATAAACTGGGAAATTATTCACTAAATCTTTCCAAATAGTAAAAGAAACTTGTTCCAAAATCTGTCTGCCTTGAGGAGCTCAGAGCAGTGAGCTGAAGTTGTACTGAGGTTGTACAGCTCTTTGGCATGTTTCCAGGCAGATGAAATACATGTGAAAGCAAGTTACTTGTCCAATACTTTCATATTTCATATTTTTGTATCTCATTAGTTTGTTTTCATTTTGTTGAGAAGTACATAGAAGGAAACCAGAGCTGCTGTTTGGTGTGCTGGTTGAGCAAATCCTTACTCATTTTTGAGTGTATAACATCCTGGAGCTGAGAGAACTTAGCGTGGTGAATGGTTTAGGGTTTGATGTATTTTAAATGGAAAAATAATACTGCAATAACTTAATATTATTTACATTTAACAACAACAAAAAAATGATAAAAGTGGATCATTTGAAACTATTCTACAGCCTGTGGTTAAGATTTGGAGGCAGGTCTTACTGTTTTGTTGTGTATATCCATGCATCCAGCACTGTTATGCTGAGTAAGTTCTATTACCTGAATATAGGCTTGTATTGCCATTCTTTATTTTGCTTTGTTACACAAATAAGTGCTACATGCCTGTTTTGTTTTAAAAATTATTTACAGGAAATGACTGATATAGCAAATCACAGAACAAACCACTGAACATACATGTTCAGAAGGTAAGAACAGCTCATGTCTTATTTGCAAAACCGTACTTGAAAGTGAAGACTTGAATTACTGATGATGTTTGCTAACCTGCTGTCAGTGTTACTGCTTCAGGAAGAATGGTACACTGGAGTCATGGGACAGGCTCCCATTAAACAAAACCAAACAAAACCAAACCAGACTCTCTGGCATCTTTATTCAACATGTATAGAAAACATTCCCTGGAGTAGTAAGGCTGAAGAATATAATGTGGAACCAACTGGGGAGGAGGAGGAAGAAAGTGGATGTTGTGTCAGGAGACTGCTTTGGTGGCTCTTGTTTGTTAGTGCCTGGTGGCATTCTGTCCAACAGAGCAGAGAAATCCTCCAGCACAGCTGTCAATTAATTCCTACACTCTGATGTTAAAATACAATTAATTGCAGCATGGGTCATAGTGAGTGCTGTTGGCTCGTTGACAGTTTTCAGTGGAAGATTACTATAGCTATATATATGTGTGTGTGTGTATATATATATATATATATATAAAACAAGTGAAGTTTACATATTCTTGCCCACCTCAGGATAAAGGACATGCTGTGTGCAGTTAAGCAGGCCAGTGTGATCAAATCAGGTAGCAGCTTTGGTAACTATGTAAGTAAGAGACAAGCTTTAGTACCTAGATAAGTAAGAGACAAGCAGCACAGGGTTACTGCCTCTGAACAAAGCAGCAGAACCTGTCGTTCTGTGCTGGAGATGTGCAGATGTAACTGTGCATAAACAGGCCAATATTTTCAAACAGCTGTCAAATTTTCAAGTATACGTTCTGGGCACCTGATTTTCAGCATACTGAGCTGCTGTCATTCTAACCAAATTTACAAGGAGTTGCATTTTCTCAAGATTATAAATCCTGTAATAAATCCCATGGAAATGTAATAGTGATTATCCTCTGAGAACATGGAATTGTTCCATTTGCAGCTATCATTCATTTTATTTCTGTTTTTCATGGCAAGGGGCGGGGGGTTGTGTGTGAATGAACACATAAATGCAAAAAAGAATGGGATGTCGTCTGTCAGTGGTTCCTGGCAGCCCTTGCAAAGACGGGCTACAACAAGAAGTGTGGCTACACAGCATGGCTGGATCTGATCTAGGCTCCTTCTTTTCTTCTCCCATCCATACGCCTCTATCCGTCCTGTTTGCTGCCCCTCAGTGAGTCTGTTCAGCTCTCTGTAGCTGTCTGTGGTTTTCCTGTGTTACCGATTCAGTGAATGGAATTGTTTCACCGAAGCTGTGTCTATGCTGGGGAATAAAACTGGCCAGGGACTGTTCCCGGGAGCTGGCTCGGAGCGTCGGGATTGCAGGGAGGCAGAGTAGCGTGCGGTGCCCTGCGCTGGGCTCTCTCCTGGGAGCCTGTCAGGCTCCTGCGGGCCACAGCGGTGTCGAGGAGGCTCCGGAGCAGCTCTGGCCGCGGGTCATTCCCGGTGCCAGAGGTGGCCAGCGGGATCTGGCAGCGCCAGAGCCAGCGCAGGCACCGGGGAGCAGCGTGGCTGGAGGGACAGAGGGAGAAGGAAGGTGCGGGGCCGGCAGTGCCAGGGAGCTACTGAAGGGTTATCCTTTTGATGTGAGGGAGCTATTACGTTACTTAAGCTGACTTGTCTAGGTACCCTTAAGGTAACCTTATTTTGCAACCAGTAACTCAGCTGTGCTTCGGAGAGGGACCGTGTGCTGTGTCCCCCATAACGGCGCTTTCAATGTCTGATTCAAGCCAGCTGAAATGCCTTACAAAGTGAAGTAAAACTGGAATATGAAAGTACATACATGGCTTTTGAAAGAGGTTTTCTTCTCCTGGTTGTTTCACTGGACTCATTCTCCCTCCACCTTTCTGCAGTTCAGATGCTTCCCTGGTTAAAAGGAGTGGCATGGCAGATGTACAGCAGTGCTGGTATTGCTGTTAAATTGGGCACCAGATACCCTTCACGTCATAGAGGATGAGCAGGGAAAACGTGGCAGGAAAATAATTGGTTATAGTTTGCCACTTTTTGATCACGTAGGAGTGTGAGGCTTGTGATCTGTATACTGTAGTGAGTGACCTGATTTAGAGCTGTGAAGTCATGTGTCCCAAGTATATCCTCTATCTGACACGTCAGGAGCTTGCAAGTACAAGTAGTTGATGTCCATTTGCCAAAAAATGTAGATTAATTGCATTCATGCCTGTTGCCAAGGCTCCTGTCAGTAACGCTAACTCAGTGTAAACTTTGTTTTTCCGTGGTGCATTTATCACAAAGAAAAACTTTTAAAGGTAGGGATGTCTGAATTGTCAGAATAAAACTGAAGGCCTTTTTCTTAACAAAAATAAAACCCCAAACCAAGCCAAACCCAACCANAAAAAAAAAAAAAAAAAAAAAAAAAAACCCAGCAACAAAAAGTGAAAGAATTTTGTTTTGCATTCCACTCTGAGTTGTGGCATGACATTCAATTGAAGTTAGTTTATTTTTAGCGGGTTTCATTTGTTTATTTACTTAAATGTAATAGCTGAGCAACAAGAGCCTGTAAAAATATTTCTAATGAATGAGTAAAATTGTAGTACAATAAAGAATAAGTAAACTACACAACTTCAGGTGCTAGTTACAGAAGACATTGAATTTTTATGTGCAGGTAGAAGAGTATGAAAGCTGGCCCATTGGAATTACTCAATTTTCAAAAAGAAACTTTTTGCAAGCAGAAGAGGCCTAAATCTGTAATATTTTGTTTGAGGGTCATTATTTTTTAAAGGATATAAATCCCTCTGTTAAGCTGAATTTAATTTATCAAAAAAGTCATGTTATTATGTCTGCACAAGGGAATAAAGTTTATCAGTGAAATAAAACCACTGAAAATACACAGTGGTGGTGTTCTCTGCTAAGAAGGCAAATTCAGGCTTCTTGAATGTCTTCCAGAAACAGATGTAAATTCCACTGTAGCTTTTCAAACAGTGAATAATCCTGGTCTGTTATGTTTGGTGATGAATCATGCGAGGAGTTGCAGATGGTGAGGCGGGTGCAGCTGTGCAGATGCTGGAGGAGCTGAGATAGGAGACTAGAGGACCAAGGGGGTGAAGGAGGTGATTTGGGGATGGGTTGATATGGGTGATAGAGGAGAGGGGTGAGACAGCTGAAAGAATATTGGAAAGGACTGTAACCTGAGATTTGGGATAGGGAGTGAGCTGGTGACTGAAAGGAGGTATTCTTGAGGGAGAAACATATTTTTTGTTGTTATTGATCTTGGAAGCAAAAATTGCAGTGTCACATACCAAAGCAACCGGACTTTTGTCCTCAGCCAAAACAATGAGGAGCCCAAGCTAGAAGTTTGAGCTATAAATGAAAAGAGAAAACTAAGAGACTTCATGTCTCTTTTAAAGGAATACTAGTCTTTAGTAGGAGAGCTTTTGTAGGAAAAGGTACAGATGCAAAGTTGTGGGGTTTTTTTATTTCTATTTTTCTGAGCAGGACGTGTAATGAGATCAGTGCGGCAAAATTTGGGAGTTTGTCAGATGGAGAAGTTGTATCTGTCTAAGTCAAAATCCAGTCAAAATTTAGTCCCACTAAAAATGGGAGGTTGCAAGGCCTAATCATTAAATGGCAGGTAAGACTCAAATATAACTTTTCACAATCTTAAATCAATTTGTTTGTTTGTCCTCAAACCAGGACAACACACCTTTCAAATTTTTGCATTAAGTGATTTTAATTTTCTTTTTTCCCTCTCCTTTTAGATTGACAGTTTTGTTCGAAAACAATAGCTCTTTATTCAGGAAGAATGTTGCCATTAAGATGTCTGCAAGACTTAGGGGGTAGTGCAGGCAAATGTCCAGGTCAGTCTTGGAAGGGAGTTTTGCTCCAAAACTGAGAGCAATTTTCAGGATTGTTTTCTCACCTCATCTAGTCTAGTTACCTGTCAGGTATATGCAGTATGGTCTGCTGTCCTGTGCCCCCAGCCCAAAAATTCTGAGCCTGCAAATCTTCTCAAATTAGAGAGAGCAGTAATAGCTGCAAAGGCATTAAAGTTCTGTCATTTTCACGGAAGGTGGTGACTGGGAAGAAGAAAGGAAAACACATTATTGACCCTGCTGAGGAAGTGATGCAATATGAATTCAGCAATTGTCTGTTCTGTTTGGCCTGTCAGTTTCCGGCCAGCACAGGAGGACAAGCGAGCTCAGGCTGAAGCAGCCACAGTGTGTTTGTGATGCTTTGGAGGTGCCATGTGGGCAGGGGGCAATAGTAAACACCTGTGTGAATGGTAGTTCTCAAATCTGGGTACTGCCTCAGTGCTCCCAAACTTTTATCATGCTATTTAAACTCACAAAACCATATGCAGCTGCAAAAATTTCATTGCCCGTCAATAAACTCCAAATTAATTGGCATCTGTCAAATATAATGCGTGGCCTTGAATGAGGTTGTATGCAGCTGAAGTATTTATGTCGTAGCAACAATCCTTTGCTCTTCTCTTGAAGAATAAGCAAGGTTGAAATAATACAGGAAAGTTAAATATGCTCAGAAAACAAAAAATTATGTAATTATTTCTTATCCTTCTTTTATGACATTTCAGCTAAAGACAAGTATTTTTATTTATAACACAGCAAGGATTCTAATTTCTAAAGAGTATGTTACTGCTATATGTTATGTTATAATATATATTATATATATATTATGATAACATACTAAAGAATATGTTATTATCAAGAATATATACCACTTGCTATCACACATAAAGGTCTGCAAATAAAAAACAAAAGGGATTCCTATATCCTGTTTTGTAAGAACACATTTGAAGTTGTCTGTACTTTCCCATGAACCCTAAATATTGTTGAAATACCATCAGTTTCAGAAAGTGCATCCAAGTGTTTGTTTGACTTTAAGTTAGTGGCAATTGGCTTTTTCTTTTCATAAATATAGTATGTCTGAATTTTCACGTTTGTAAGGAAGAGTTACTAGACAGTTATGCTTGTAAAAGTTATGATGTTTTCCTTGACAAAACAGTCATGTATGTTATGTTTTTGTGGGTGTATTTGGTTTTAGGTGTTTTTATCAAGCATGTGAGCAAGTAAATCTTCTGAGTGAGAGGTTTATGTAGCAGCACCATCGATATGACAAAAATTTTGCCTTGCACTGTATCTGTGTGTATTAGATTATAATTTTAATTGACAATTTCAGTTGCACAGATGTCTTTAATTTGTTACCTCATGAAGTTTATTTTTACCATATGTAGTGAAAATGTATTCTGCAAGAGACTTAGCAAGGGGTTTACATTTTATTTACTTCAGGAATTGATTATATTCGAGATAAAAATTTAGGCTCTACTCTAAAATGCAATTTCTATTTGCCTGTTACCCTCAGATGTCTGTGTCTCTTAACAAATGAGGTCTCTGTAGAATATCAGGGTATAGTTAGAAAATTGTCGAGCACGCGCTTTTCATAATCTGAGATGCAGTAATCACATGTATAAGGAAACAATTTCAGCATTCCAATTTAGTCTTAAGGATCTGGTTCCCAGTGAGCAGCATGTTGGGGCAAATGCGTGGGCTGTTTGTAAATGCTGTACATGTTGTAATCAACTTTGACTTCACCACTCAAACTTATTGTTACATATTAATTTTAGGAAAAAAAGCACCTGACAATGGCTTAGGACATCTAATCTATGTCTGCAGTTCATAAGATGGAGTTTTTGAGGGATTTTTGGTTTGTTCCTTTTTGTTAATTCTCTTAATTCCAGCCATACCATGCAATCAGACTTAGCCTCAATCTGAGCTCTGATCTCTGAAATTAAGGTGTCCCTAACTGTTAATCAATTCAAAATCGTGGCTTATGTAATTAGCTCATCAGACATTTATACAGTATTGCAAAATTTAGAAAAACCTGGCAACTTCCAAGTAAATGGGCAAGGAGTTTTTGGGGCACGCCAAATAAATGGGTAAGGAGTTTTTGGGTCACGTGAGGAAAGTAAGTAACTTTAAGTTCATCAACGAGGCAATAAAAATAAAGCAAATCCTCAGATGACACATATGTGTGAACGTGACCTTGGCTCTTGGATCAAATAGCAAATATATGCATGTCGTGTTTGTCTGAATGTGACCTCTCCTTGGTTCAAATATCAATCATAAATCAAACCCCAGCTTTTCATGTACATGCAGCAGGAGCAGCCTCTTAGACGATGCACCAGATCTCCATTTCTCAGCAGTTGTGGTCTCCACATGTCAGTGTTCAGTGTGTGTCAGTATGTTCTGTCAGCTTCATGGCCTGCCAGGTGTTGTCACAGAGGCTTTAGAATCTGTAGAACTTTGAAGCACAAACTGTTGTGATTAGCACGTGTAGTCTTTTGAATCTTCCTCAAGCGTGGAATAATTTGACTGAAATATAACAGTGACTTGAAGAGAAACTGACATTGAAATGGATTGGATAAAGAGCAAAACCTGGGGATTCATTTGGGAGAGGAAAGGAAAAGGAGGAGTGTGTTGCAAGTGCAAAGTTGTAAATGTAACAGTGGAGTGGGGTTTTCATTAGAAGTTCTGGTGAGCTGTGAGCACTATTGGTGGAACTGTAGTGAACCTGAGAGGCAGCACATGGCAGAGAACACAGACTATAACACAGAGGTTACTAAGATGATGCCATAGCTTAGTTTCTTGCAGAAAATAAATTCTTACTGTCCTTTTGAATCTCTTGTTAATAAAATATACTTTCTTCAGTGGTTATGCCTCAAAAATACTGGATATTATGAACTGCAATATGAATATTTGCTTTAAGTGCATTAATAACTAATGTAATAAACTGAATAACCTTCCCTCATACTGCTTTACAGGCAGAATTTTTAAAAACCATATTAACAGTAGCATCTTGATCCTATAGATTAGGCTGATAGTCAGTTTGATTAGAAAAATGGAAACAGACACCATTACAAACTGAGAGGTTTTTAGGCCTTCCATATATCTGGACTATAGGAGTTGAAGCAAGGCAAAAGACTTTTTAACACAAAGTTTTTCACTTGAGTCTTTGGGAGCGCTTGCTTGGGCTTAGTACTATCTAAATTTCAGACTGGATTATAATGTAGTTAAAAAATACAAAATCCTAGGAACTCAAAATACTCAAAGCAACCAACAAAAAAAATCCTCAAAGCCCACAAACAAAAAAAAAATCCCAAAGCAACAAAGACCCCTCCAAAAACACTTCTTGAAGAAAACAGTAAATTGAAGGAAAACATTACAGGTTTTTCAATAACCCTGAGTATAGTATTATATAGTTTGTTAATTTATATTACTCTTGACTTATTCTGAAGTCCTGAGTAGACAGCCCTTTAAAGGATTCAGCAGATTTAAGAGATTTGAAAGCTTTACTTTGACATACAGCTATTTCTGACTTTAGTTTCAGTTCAGGATTCACTAGACAGAAAAGTCAAGTCTTCCTATTCCCAGCTAAAGAAGCCTCCAAAGCACTTACTTTTTGGATATGAAAACTCACATTTAGAGGAGAAAAATCCAAACCAAGCAACCAAAAAATCTCAGTCATGCTGGCATTCTATGCAGACTTGAACCTATTTGAGCTTGAAGGCAGTTCAAATAACACCTCAATCTCCACTCTTTACAATATGGGATTTTCCTTTTATCAGAAGGGCCTCGATGCAAATTTGAGTAATGCCATGTTTGATACATCCATTTATGTGGAAGAAAGCAAGCTTGATTGCAGATAGGTGTAAACTTGAGGTGATAGACCTGTAAGTCTTGTCTTTGGAGCCTGGAGGCAAAGGTTGCAAAACCTTCCTGTCCTGTTGCTGATGAAACCAAATCTGGCTCCTGCTACCAAAGGGATTGCAGGGGCTCCTTTAAACACAGGCTTCAGATCTTACTGCACCCATACCTGGGAGCTGCGGTCTTTCGTTACGTCTGCAGCTGAGCTGTCTGACACAGGCTGACTCGTCTAATGGTGTGGATGAAATATGGTGAAACCTATTTTCTTGTCTAATATGAAGTCAGTGTAAATATGAAGTGTTCTGAATGGAGTTCCTAGTTACCAGAGGGGCTTGTTGAATTCAAAATTCTCCTTTAGAAAGCCACTTGATGCTAGGATGTTGCTTTATTCTTTACAAGCAGCTGAAGTCTTTCTTTGAGCTAGATTCTACTCTCAGCTTGAGTTTCCAGCATTGGAACTTTAATTTCATTTTTGTTATTTATTTATTTATTTATTGGAGCATGTTGTGTCACCTCAGAGTAAATGCCTGGATCTTCAGGCATTACTAGATTTCAGTGGCAATTTTACTGCTGGAAGGTGAGTATCTATGGGATGTGCACATAGCAGCCTGCATGACAGTTCCATAGCCCTGCCAAAAGATGGTAATACCCCTTAATCTAATAGAGGTGCTGTCTGATCTGTAAAGCAGTTTTCACCTCTCACAGGAGACCAAAGAGGCATTGGCTTCTTCACTTCAGGCAGTGCAAGTGCCTGGTTTGCAGACCCAGCCTGTCCACACAGTCACTGGATTCTGCAGAGGAGATTCAGGCTGCACATGCTGTTATATTTTGGCCATGCAGCACGTGTATCCCTCTTCCCAGCTGCTTATTTCTACTCTCTCCATTGAGCCAACACTAATATTTGTAAGGCTTTGCAGTGAACTGGATCGGGGAAGTGGTTGGATTAAAAAGTATCACGTTTTTAGTGTGTAATTATGGCCTTGAAGATCAGTCATGGCTCTGGAAATTCCATTGAGCTCCACTCAACCCAAACATGTTAAGTGAGCTGTTTGACGTTAGGTGAGATGAATTACCTCTCTTATTTCTGTTTGCTGAAAATTAATTTCCTCTTTGTAGTTTTTTCTCCATTATTAATTGCATCTGTTGTGTGAAAGTGAGAGGGTATGATATTTGAAAGAAATAGTTTCATTATCTCCTGAATAATTTTGTTGCTGCCCTGTTATTAGTTACTTCTTAAACAGTAATCTTGGCAAAACAAATTTTTAAAACTATTTAGTGTATAATAAATGTGTTACATAAGTGAAAAAGCATTGGGGGAAATAATGGATATAGAGTCTTGAAGGTCTAGAAAGCAGCTGAATTGTTTAAAGTGGGAAGGTCAGTCACATTTGAAAGGAGGGTTGAGTGGTCCTGTTCAGAGACACTGATCTGTAACATACACTAGACAATGTAATTTAAAATCCACTGGGACAGGAAATCCTGGGTCCAAAGAAACAAGCTTCCTAGCTCAGTAAGTTCTCCTTGAGTTTGGCTGCGCAATATAAACAAACAAAAAAAAAAATTTCCATGTTGTTTTTGTGATTTTGACTGGGCTTAACCCCAGGAGGCAACCAAGACCCACTTGCTCACTCACCTGCCATGGGGCTGGGGAGAGAATTCAAATCAAGGTTGCATAGAATTTTTCCTTGTGTGACTTTTAAGATCCTGACTTTACAGCTTTGCTGTCAATTTTCAAAATTAGGGTATGTGAATTTTGATTTCTTTTAAAGGCAAGGATACCTATATGTTGCATATGGTATCTTGGAGTACAGCTGAGTAAAGAGAAGAAAAGATGACATTTTTCTGGGTGGGATTTTTTGGAGAGGGGGTGTGCAGCTGGCAGTCTTGATGAAGGGTAGCTTACGGAAATTTTTCATCAATGCATAGAAGATATTCTCTGACTTATGTTATTAATACTTTTTAAAATAAAAAATAGTACGAGTATGTAAAGTTGCAAACTATGAAAACTGAATCAATTGTCTTGTGATAAATGAGAAAATATGCATCCTTTCCCAGGTGGGAGTCTGGGTGTCACACTGTAGGTGCCAAATCCTGTTTTCCGTTCTTTTTTGTGTTGAATCAGGATATTTGAAATATTCTACAGCTTATATATTCAAGGTTCTTCCTATCCAGTGAAGTTTTCTAAAAATATCTATTGCAATCACGAGTTTACGTGTGCTGTTTTCAGCCCCAGCATTCTCAAAATGACCTAGAGGTAATGACTGTTTCAACTTTAACCCTGGTATTTGCAAGCAAGCCCTTTACACGATCAATTTGTTTATGCAGTAAGATCAGACTTTGTTACTGCTTCCCAGAGACCTTTGCATCTCAGAGACCTGTTTCCTTACAGAGATTATCCCTGGTGTGGCAAGTATTAAATGTGGAAGGGCTGGAGGTTTAGTGTCCCTCCATCCCTTTCCAAAAATGAAGCAAGTAACTGATAGCTGCATGTTGAGGTGTTTTTCTTTAATAATCTGACTGATTTCTTTGGGACCAGTTTCAGGTTTATAGGTAAGTTACTCAGTGGGTATTCACAGTGAGGTGGTGGGAAAGGACTTCTTGTGAAAATAGACATATTTCAGAGATAACAGGATGTGAGAGAGTAAAACATGTTTAACCTTAAAACCATAATTACGTTAAATGGTGTCCTTATTTTTCTATATTCTATTCTCTTGTTTTCAGTTTGTGTGTGTTGGTACTTGGGGATAAGAAAGGGGTTATGGAGACTAAAGTATTGTATGGGAAACTGAGAAAATCCTCTGCTGATGTCTTTGTGGCACAGAATTTTTGTAAATACTTAGAAGACGCAGATCTTTGAGTGGAATCATCATGCTGCATCTACTACATCTACTGTTGTAACATGTACAGAGCTTTTTGTAAAGCAAAATTCTTTCTGTGAATATTAAATGAGCTTCATACTCATTACCCATTTTATTTTAGAAGCTTTTTTTCATTCAAGCAAGGATCAATGCATATTATGCAAAACCTGCCAGTGAAAGCATATGCATGTGTAAACATGCACAGAACACAAGAGAAGTCAGAAGGCAGTTTACTGCATAAATACTAGGCATATTACTTATAGATTTTCTGTGCTTATAAAAAAATTAATTGTCAGTATTGTGAATATTAGTGTATTTTGAGTCTTCAGAAATTGTTATGTTGTTGCCATGCTTGCTTAAGTACCAGTTAATCATTGACAAAAGCGCTAATGATTAAGCAGCTGTAATTTAATTGTAGTGTTTGAAAGTACAAAAGGGTATGTAATTTAATAGTTAAAACAAGAAGCACTCCATTTATGTTTCACTAGCTATTAGGTTGTTTTTACAGAAATTTAGCTAAAAAGGCTGCTGAATTTTACATATTGATTGTAAAAGTGGAAAGGTATGGTGCGGTTTGTACGATACCAAGCAGCTCTTGCCATGTTCAGAGGTCAGCTCTCAAGCCTTTCCTTTGCTTTCCTGACAGATAATGCCTATTTTGATTGAGGGTAGTCTTCAGTGCTCGCTTAATCTTTTAAAAATATGTGTGCTGGATGAAGAAGTGGTACTTGGAGAGATGTATATGTGATTCAGCAGGGAACACTGGGTACAAGAAGCCTGGTGCCTACTGAAACCTCCCCAGCTATCCTGGGGCTGAGTGTCTGCAGAGGAATACAATCCTTCTGTGCTGAACAACTGGTTTAGCCCAGGAGAGCTTCATGGAGAGCACACTGGAGGAGCAGTGCCAATCATATGCTCTGCCATTCCTCTCTTCTTTTTGCTAATGGCTCCTTAGGGAGACAAATTTGGTGGTCTCCTTTGGGTTCCTGGAGGTTTGTCTATACTTTTCCCCCATCACCAAATAGATATATCACACAGATAGGAATTTAACTTTATTTTCACAAATTACATACAAGGGATTTCTCTTTTCTGAGTCTGAGTATGTTCTGCTTATGTCAGGGACTTGAGTAGATAACTAAGAGCAAACAGCACAGTTAGTTCCAGGTGTTACTGGGCTTATCCATGCTGTGTGTCCAGCTCTCACCCACCAGCACAGTGGGTACAGTAAGGTCTCTCTTGTCTGTAACTGGAACTCATGGATAAATTCCCATACTTACCCTCCTACATATTCTTGCTTGCTGCACTATGTGACATAGAAGTTATTTTCCTTTTCTGGTTAAAACTATCCTGTTTCAAAGAAATTGGGCAAATAGATCTGTACTAATGGTATTTGTAGAATGAGATGGCAACTTAAGTAGTAATGACAGCATTGCCTTTATTTTTCCGTCTCAAGAAGAGTGAGTAGAATATTGATGTTTGTTATAAGTTTCGATGGGAAGTGCATAATGCCTCCTGTAGAAGCACTTTTCTCAGCAATGGAGAGAAAACAACCATCTACAGATTGACCTTGTCATACCTTTCATTCATCTTGAAGTCTTTTGGGGAATTTTCCTCACCCTGTGCTCTTGATGATTCATGTTGCATAAAGCTTCCAGAGCAATAGAATGTTGTATAATATTTCATTTTTGGATTAGAAATCCTGTATTCTGTGTGCTATAACTGGTTCAAATATTTTTTTTAAATATCTGATTTTTTAAAAAAATTATTCTTTCACCAGTAAAAAGAAGTTTAAGTGACTGCTCTACTTGATCAAAATGGTGGACACTGAAAACCAGCTCTATCCCCTTACTCCCTTGGAGGAGGAGGATATAGACAGCCCTTTGTCTGGAGAGTTCCTACAAGATATGGAGAACATTCAAGACCTGTCCCAGTCTCTAGGTGATGATAGTTCTGGAGCTTTAAGTTTAACAGAATTCCAATCACTGGGAAATGGTCCAGGATCTGATGGATCAGTTATAACAGGTAAGAGTTTGGTTTAACATAAAACTTTCTTTTATAAATAGAATGGTAGAAATTAATGACTAATTTAATGCAATAATTATTGTTTATGATGAAGTGACACTAGAAAAATATCAGCTGATTATGGCATGGTCTTAAAATAGTTAAGGCTAAAGTTAATGTATTAGACAAATGTCACTGAAGAATGACTGTAACATAAAGTTACATAGCCTTTAGTCAGAGGCTTTGGGAGATCAGAATGGGAATCACTGCAGTGGTGTGGGACACTGTGGAGTTCTCAGTAAGGTTTTCCTGTTGAATCTGGGTGTTTGCAAGTCTTTTAGCAGGAGAGCCATTTGAAGTAGTTTACTGTTAACCCTTTGGTTGGTTTGCATTATGCTTTGTTTTGGGGATTCTTTAGATCAATATTTATTTATTGCGTTAATTCCCAGCTTGTGATGCCTATTTTGCCTTGGAATAATAGAACTGAGGCAGTTGAAATGAACAGTGTGGGTTTGAAGGGAATGGGGAGAGCTTCCTTCTGGCACTATGGACCGAAGGAATGTTTCTAGAACTATGATTTTGTTCCCTTCTGGTTGCAGACCTTCTCATGAGAGAGATGCCTTGTACAGGAAAAGTTATGATGTGCTTTATGTATGTGTGTATTTGTTTGTAACGTGGTCCTTCAGAGGCAGGAGGCTTTACAATTATTTGAGTGTAGGTGTGTACAAGGCCTACAATTAATCTGTATTAATTAGATCACCTTCTACTGTCACCTTCTCATGGAGTATTCAGTGCTCACTGCAAAATGTACTGGTTTTGTGATCAGAGAACATGGAAAATGTAAACTTCCAAGGCTCAAATTCCATAAGGCAAGTCAAATGAAGTAACACTTTAAAAAGTCCTGGGGTTTAGGCTGTTCTTGATGACTCTGATGCCTGTGGGCTTGGCAGTGCTGGCAATGGAGACTCTGAGTTCCGTGCCAAGGTTTTTTTCCAACATAATGCTTGCTGACCTACATTCATGAGTGTTTCTTAATCTGTCTGTTAAAATAACACACCCATTAATTTGCTGAAGTCTTGTGGTGCAAGTTGCAAGATGGAAGATAAAAGAAATTCTGGCCCAAGAAAATATTTTCCTCAAAAAAGGTGGAAATATTAATTGAAATAATTAAGGTTGGAACGTGTTAGTTTTGTAATGTGTTCATCTACTGGTGGCACGTCTGGCGAGTTTATTTCATTGTATGATTCAGAAATGCTTTGCCCATTAGAAGAAAAACACAAAATATCTGAGCCAGGCTATTTTAGAAGCAGGCATTTGTGTTACCTTCCTTTTAACATCTGTTCAGCCTTTCTACTGATGTGCAGGACTCATCCATCTGCTTTTCAGCCCTCAATTTAGATTGTAATTTAAAATTATGAGTGGCTTTTCAAAGGTCAGGGGTCCTTATGTGTATATGGAGTGTATCTGTGTGAGGTAGGAATGTGTCTCTTGTGGTACTGCAACGAGATGCCCTGCTCATCCCTGCAGCACAAGAGATGGAATATGAAAAGCCAAGATGAGCTGTTCACAGCCTTTCTGCCAAGAACAGTGGTGTGGTGTGTATTTATTGGGTCCATTATCACCCAAATAGCTCTTGTTGCCAGAGTCACTTCAGTAAGGCCTTTTCCTTCTTGACATCCCATGTTGCATCAGAATTAGCAAGATACACCCTGTATTTTGTGTGTGTTTGCACTGGAAATATGAATTATTTTTCAAAGACTTATGTTTGAACTGTTAGTTCACTTAATGACTATTAGCACAAGATTATTTTTTAGAATAAGCTAATTTTTGGTGTGGTTGTTAGTATAGAAACTGTATCAATCTTGATAGTATAGTATTTATGAAGTGTTCCTTTTTTTTTTTAGACACCCTTTCACCAGCATCAAGTCCTTCATCCATTAATTTTGCCACAGCTCCAGGTAGCATAGATGAATCACCCAGTGGAGCACTAAACATTGAATGTAGAATTTGTGGGGATAAAGCCTCAGGCTACCATTACGGAGTACATGCTTGTGAAGGTTGTAAGGTACAGTCATAATTTTCTTCTTAAGAACCTAAGTCATGTTACTTTATTTATGGGGTAATATGAAGATAAACATTTCGTGCATAAATGTTTAATTACTATAGCTCTAGCCATTACAATTCCTATCTGTGGTCTTTTTTCTGAAGTAAGTCATCCAGATACCATAACTCAGACCTTCATCAAGCAGGAGCAATTCACAGTGATAATTTTAATGCTGCTTTTCTGCGTGTAGTTAGTGAAATACTAAAACAAAACACTAAACTGTGACCAAAAAAAAAAAAAAATCAAAGTCTTCTTGCTCCACTAGCATTTTATTTGTGTTGGGAGTATGGCTAGGAGGAGTATGACACATTCCTGTTATAACAGCAACAAATCCCAGATTTCTCACCTTCACCACATGCTGCCTGAATCCCTTAGTCTTGTACCTCTTGTAGTTTTGGGGCCAGGGCATGTCTCTGGTGCAAATTACTCTTATCATTAATGCATAATTCTTGAGATGATATGACCCATGAAGTATAAGATTCTTTTCTTTTCCCCCTAATGTTTTAGATTTCCATCTTTTTTCTATATTAGAAGGTAACAGGAGAGAAATAACAGTCTTTGTGTACAGCTTTCTTTCATGCATCATGTCACTATGATCATTTGAATGTAAATCTTATGGAATAATACAGAATATCTATTAGAGATGGGGAACCAGTTCCTAGCCAGGTGTGTCCCACAGCCTAAATGACATGTTGCTCTGTGATGTGACACAAAATGTTGAGATGGCTCTGGATTTGCTGTGGTTGTCCCTGTGGATTTGCTCTGGATATGTCCCTGTAGTTGGGCAGTGTGTGAGCAACCTTGCATTGCAGACTGGAGACATCCTGGAAAGAGCATTTGAGGTAGAGGCTGTTCTACAATAAACAGTAAAAGAAAAAAAAAATATCTGTATGATTGAAGCTTAGTAGTCAACATTCATTAACATTACATTTTGTTTTTTTCAAACTTTTTATAGGGCTTTTTTAGAAGAACAATTCGTTTAAAACTCATCTATGATAAATGTGATCGCAACTGCAAAATTCAGAAAAAAAATCGTAATAAGTGCCAATACTGTCGTTTTCAAAAGTGCCTTTCAGTTGGAATGTCACATAATGGTAGGTAAGAGTGCCCTTAACTTGTTTGTTCCTACCCAGAGTCTGCTGCTGGAGGCAGGCACTTGGATAGCATTTTTACTCACACACATGAATTGAACCTCAGATTTTTCACAGGGTAGGTCACTGCGAGGGACGCCAGTTTCCCTGATGGGTTCATGTGGTTGATAGAGAGCTTCCATATGTGCTGAGATGAGCTTTACACAGTTGTGCTATGTCTCAGTTTGTCCCTATGAATGTTCATTTATTTCCTTTCTTCACCCCAGAACTTTGGCACCAGTACTCCCATTGAAACAAATTTCAATACTTGAAGAATTCTGATCGAGGGTTTTGTAGAAGAGTAGGAGGAGAACAACTGCTTTCATTGTGAAGGGGAGTGATGTAGGATAGAAATCTGTAGGAAAGCAGCCTTCATTATTTTTCAGGTTACAGTGCAACAGCTTTTGGGCAGATGATTCAGAGAGTGGGGAGGGAGGGCAAAGGTCTATGCTGATTGTGCAACAGGAATTTGGTAGGTTGTTTGTTAAACAGAATGGTTAACAATTCAGAGCATTTAGATATCCAGTTTAAAAGTTATGTTGTTGTTTGAGCTAGTGATTTAAGATAATGGTGGCAAGCTTGTGGCTTACAGACCAATTTCAGCCCACGAGGCAGTTCTCTGTGCAGGACGTAGCTTGCTGAGCAACACCAGTAAAGAGGGAGAGGCCAAGCCATGAGAAAGCACATCTCACCTGGCCAGATGACAGTAGTTTTCCCTGCTTGGCTCTGATATTGTCCAGGCTGAACCTGGGGGTAGGTGCAATGTGAAAGCAGGTAAAAATGCTGGGGTAGGTGAAAAGCTGTGGGTTAGGAGACAAATTTCCTAAGGAAACTATGCAGTCGGGATAGGGGGGATGGGAACATGATTGGGGCAGCTGCTTGTGACATTGTAGCCTAGAGTCCCAGCAGGAGGCATTGTGAGAGTTTACTTTCTGTTTCTGCAGAAGCCTGGCTCTCTTGCAGTGAGCCTTGACTAGACTGAGGTGCGTTGGAAGAGGGTTGGTAGTCTCTGCAAGACTGGGGATAACCATCCTCAAAAAGTGTGCTGGACAACAAAGTGACATCTCAGGTTGGGAGCTGAGCAGGGAGCCATGCTGGTTGGCAGGAACTGACATCCATGTGAAGCTGTTTCATCCTACGAAAAACACTGTGGCCACCTGTGCTCCAGTTGAAGGGAATAGCCACAGTTTTATTGCAGCAAACATGGGGGAGGCAGCAGGGGAAAGGGATGACTGCTAACTTGCTGGCAATGCTTCTCAGGAAAAGCGCTACAACAAAATTTACGCCCGTGATCTTAAAATTCTTAGTTTAGAGCAGGTATTCTTCCACTTTTTTAACAGGTTGGTGTGACCACCCACCCTTAAGGGGAAGGAAGCACCTAAGCCAGATTCCAAACAGGCTTTCCTTGTTGGACTTCCATTGAAGTCCACAGCTGCATTTCAGATTATGCCTAGAGTCACATCCTTATGTCATGAGAAGACCCCCTGGGCACACTGAAGGGCTGATGGTGTTCATGCCTTGAATTGCTCAGTGTAGGCAGTGAGGTCCTGTCCTCGCTGCTTGGATGCTGAAATGCACCATGTCAAACCCTTGCACACCTCCCAAGGGTAAAATGGGGCTGGCTTAGCTTGAAACTGAAACTGAGGAAGGATGTGGACTTGCCCGTGAATGGTAAGACCACTTCCAAATTCAGAAGACCTTCATACCCAGAGGTGTTTCAGACTTGCATCTTCTGCCTCTCGGAAGAATATCCCAATGACTAGATTGGGTATTCAGACTGTTCTCCTCTCCAGTCTTGAAGGACTAGTCTGTTGAGAAAGCAGTGTGGAGTGTTGGGGGTAGAGGAGATTTTGTTGCCTATAGCCTTTGAGCTGTAAATGCAGGTCTTTGGGCTGGGGTTCCCACTGGCAGTACAGATGTGTTGAATGAAGAACTGGGTGCCCCTGCAGGTTCTGAGCCAGCACTGGGATTCAGGCCTGACTCCATTGCAGCTTTCCAGCTCATGTGTGTGCTTTCTGCCAAGCTCCTGTCATGAGTTTACTTAGTGTTTTAAGAGCTCCCAAGGTGGACTTTGAGTTTGACACTGGGAGCTGTAGAACTCAGTAAGGAGAAAACAAAATACAAGTATATTTAGGTAATGTAGAAGGGAAAAGGAATGTGTTCTAGCCCACTGCAGATAGCACTTTGTGTTCTGAAACACCTGATTTCCTTCAGTTTAGCATATTAGTCACTGACTATGTTGGGAAGGGGGCAATGTCTTCACCTCTATCTCAGTTCTTCTAGACAGAAAAATTTTACTGCTCTAATCAGCAATAGTAAAAGGCTTAAGTTCTTGTATAATTTGTGTTTGTTTTACAATTATATCTTCCTATCAGCAATACGTTTTGGACGAATGCCGAGGTCTGAGAAGGCCAAGCTCAAAGCAGAAATTCTAACAGGTGAAAATTATGTAGAAGATTCAGAAATGGCAGATCTCAAATCACTTGCCAAAAGAATTCATGATGCCTACCTGAAAAACTTCAATATGAACAAGGTTAAAGCCAGAATCATCCTTGCAGGGAAAACCAATAACAATCCAGTAAGTACTTTTTCTGTTACTTTAAAATAAAACTGACAGGTATGTAAGGCGATTGTAATAATTTGGTAGATGCTCTAGCAAATCTTTTAGAAAATAAATACCATGGTAATACAGATGTGAAATATTCAAAGTAAATATCTGTAGTAAATATAGTTGCTTTTAACCACTCTCAGAATAGTAAGAAGCTTTAGGAAAATCAGGTGATTACCTTGTAAATGAAAACTCATAACCCTAAATTATTGTCCTTAATCAAAAATGAAGTGATATCTGAATGTGAATACCTCTTGATATGGGGAGAATGGTTCAAAATTATTTTCCTATTACAACAGTGAAAAAAAATGCGTTTTTCTGTCACAAATGCCAGGATAAGTACTATTAGCTTGTAAGGTGTACAGGTGCTCTGCATGACTTTTCCTTTAATCAGAATAATATTTATAGCACGAGGGGAAAGAAAACTTGAGTTTGTAATTTTTTGTTTACAGTGCTGGCCATTTCCTCACCCAGCCTTCCTGGTCTTTTCTGTATGGTTCCTTTGAAAAGCAGAAGCAAGCAAGGTTGTGAAGACACATTTGCTGTAGAAGTTATTTTTCTTTCAGGGTAATTTAGCCAAGGTCTACCTAATTTGATAACTTCTTTTTTTTAGTAGCACATGGGAGAGTATAATCAATGTAAGGACTCACTTGTTTTACTTTATGCATATTTATTTAAGCTCCACTGTGATTTTTGTTACTTTTACGTAGAAGATAAGTATCTTATTTTATCAGCAACTTCAGTTTCAGTAAAAATTTGCAGGGAAGAAACTTTACATATGCCATAATAGAAACCATGAGTGTTATCAAAATTGTAAGCAAGCTGTCTTCTACATTATGGAATTTGGCATATAATAGTCTAGTCTAGTCTAGCCTACAGCTTTCTGCATTAGAAGAGAGACACATGAATTATCCCAGTCTTTTTCGTTGCACTAAAGAGGTGTGTAAAATGAGGCACAGGCTTAAACATTTTAGGGGTACAGGCTGACGTGAGCCTACAGTAAATACCACCTTTAGCTTCTCAGTGAGTGGGCTTCTGCAGAAAATCAATTTTGTGCTTGTTACCCTGTGTCAGAACCATAAGCCACAACATGTGTCACACATGCAGGGATGGATCCTAGAGCACTTAATCCCAGTTCTTGTATTTGAATGTGTGTGGCCACAGCCACGGGACTGACCAGCCAACAGTGACCAGCACGCGTGTGCCTGGGTGAATATGCACATAAAAACTAATGCAGAATCAGCCCTGGGATGTTGCAAACAGGCTGCTATCAACTTTTTCCATATGCAGGGAAGAGCAAAGGGGTTTTCGGCTATTTCATCATCTCTTAAGAAAACAAATATTTTCATTTTCTTTTGACTTTTCAGCAAAGAAGCAAATTTTAAAAGAAGGGGTTTTTTTATTGTAATTAGCAGCCCACCTGTTTCAGAACTGTGTATTAACAGCTAATTTCAGTGAATTCTAATTTTTGGCAGCACTACAATTAATTTCAGAATGAATGAGCCTTTTTCATGATGACATGGTGTCATTTTTTAATTTAGCTCCCAAGTCCTTAGCATACCTCTTTTTTGCATACTGAAATGATGTTAAATTAAAAAAAAAAGTGTATAAGATAGTGTACATCTTTTAAAGGTTTAGAGATGTGTTGTGTTTCTTGCTTTGCCACTTTCCATTCATATCCACCTTCCCATGGAAAGTTCTGCTCTGTGTAACTGTGCTGGAGTGAGATGGAATGTGCAGTAGCCATAAACATTTTAAAATGGAAAACCATAGGAACCTGACCTGTTGGACAGTTTTCTGAAGGAAACAAGTGAATCCTATGAGTTGCTGACAGAACACTATGTGTTCCCCATGCTGTTTAATCTGAGCTGAGCAAAGCAGCACAAGGAAGGTGCTTGGTGTGTATGGAAACAAGTTTCTGTTCCAGGTCAGTTGCTGTGAGTTTGCTAGGCTGGGAAGCACTCAGGTTTGTTGTTTTTCTTTAGTGGATTGTACTTCATTTTGGTTGTTGCCCTGCAGATATGTATCAAAATATTTTTGAGTTCTAATTGATCGTAAGAATGTCTGAATGCTGCTCTTGATAAAGATGTTTTAAGAGAGTGGCTCATCTGTTTGTAAAGCATGTACCTTTCAAAACAAATGGGATTATGGAAAAGACCAAATTTTGTGCTTGGCATTCTAGTGGGATTATCTGTTTAGAGATGACTCAGAGCACCAACTGCAGCTAGAAAGTTGGGACAACTGGGACATTGTCTATGAGAATCTGATAATAAAACACAAGAGAAGGGCAGGGTTCACATTCTTATGCAAATCTGCTGCCCTGTATTGAAATTGCTGTCTGTGTTCCCCCTAGGGTACTTCAGGAAAGCATCATGATGTGCATCAAGTGTAGTTAGTTTAGGAATCAATAGGAGTGTAGGCAGAATAACCTGGACCTCTGGAGAAGGTAATACAAGTGTTTTGTGGACCCTCTGGGACTGGCTCTGAGATAGATTTGTGCATCCCAAGCACAGGAATGCTGGAGCTTCGCTGTAATTATTTGATAAAACTAAAGATATGCCATACATCTTTACATTTGACAATTTGCATTGCTGTTTGCAGAGCAGACTTGTTAGACATTGCAGTTTGTCATACACTGTTTGTCTTGATGAGAAGTATAAAAGAAGTCAGGGTTTATTGATAGTTGAGGACTGATTAGCATGGAAGTTAACGTTTAGCAAAATTCTTACTTTTTAGGAAGAGAACGATTGATAACCGTTATTTAGTGACTGAACTAGTGGGTTTTTTCCTCTGTAGCCATTTGTTATACATGATATGGATACCTTGTGTATGGCAGAGAAGACCCTGGTGGCAAAACTGGTAGCCAATGGGATTCAGAACAAGGAAGCAGAAGTTCGAATCTTCCACTGCTGCCAGTGTACGTCCGTGGAGACCGTCACGGAACTCACGGAATTTGCCAAATCCATCCCTGGCTTCTCCAACCTGGACTTGAATGATCAGGTGACACTATTGAAGTACGGGGTGTACGAAGCCATATTTGCCATGTTGGCCTCTGTGATGAACAAGGACGGGATGCTGGTGGCTTACGGGAATGGATTTATAACCCGGGAGTTCCTGAAAAGCCTGAGAAAGCCATTCTGTGATATAATGGAGCCAAAATTTGATTTTGCAATGAAATTCAATGCACTGGATTTGGATGATAGCGATATATCCCTTTTTGTTGCTGCCATTATTTGCTGTGGAGGTAAGAATTACCCGTTTGTTCTCTAAGGTAGTAAATTTTAATATTTCCCTCTCATGAATTAAAAATTTTAATGGAAAAGCTTCTATCCTCTGGAAGATTCAGTTCTACCACTAACTACACTTTGAGGAATCATTATAAAATTATGACATGTATTCTTTTGCTTGTTTTGAGAACAGATCGTCCTGGTCTTGTAAATGTAGGACACATTGAAAAAATGCAGGAGAGCATTGTGCATGTACTGAAACTTCACTTGCAAAACAACCATCCTGATGACACCTTCCTCTTCCCAAAACTTCTCCAAAAAATGGCTGACCTCCGACAGCTGGTCACAGAGCATGCTCAGCTTGTTCAGATAATCAAGAAGACTGAATCTGATGCACATTTACACCCTTTACTACAGGAAATCTACAGGGATATGTATTGAGGACTTCTAGTATTTTTTTCCACAATATTTAAAGACAGAGAAATACAGATGGGAGCAAAACTACTTGTACAGTTATGGGCTGTTCACTCAGCCCAGAGCAGGAAAAATCTAAAACTGGGGAACTGGAGCGTTACACTTCTTTTGGTTTGGGATCTTTTGTCTTCTTTTGAAAAAGTGCTGCAGAAAAATACTGGTCAGAGTGCTCAATGAAGTGTCTTACAATGGTTCTTTTATTTGGAAATTTGAAGATTGGTAAGGAATACATATTTGTATAATAAATCAGAATGTTAAGTAACAGAAATGAACAAAATTGTATTTCCTCTTGGCTTAGTCATTTTAGTATTAATATAACAAATTCAGCACCTTCCTTCCAGGTATCTGCACAATCAGAAAGACAATGCACTTTTGCCTAATGGTAACTACTGAGAACCAGCTAACACTTTTTCTTAAAGCATTCAGTCTAGGTGTAGCAAATGGCTGGATATTACTGTCCATACACTTCTAAAAATTTGGAAAGATCTTTCATCCGTCACTGCTTTAATTCCATGAAATGATGTACAGCTTCATCTAGTGTTACGTTGGCATACTTAGGGTTAGCATGTTTAAAAGACAGTTCTCTTATGAAATTAAACAAAATCCAAAGAGTTATCTAAAACACAGCAGAGATGCTCCAACAGGTGTGTCTTGAAGAGTAAACATGATAAACTGATGGGACCTTTTTGTTTCAAAAGTCTGTTAAGGAAATGTGAAAATATCACTGATGAAAAAGATATCATATACCCTGTATTTTTGTAGAACTTGTAATAGCTCAGGATGCAGTTTTGACATAAAATACAATTTTGAAATAGCAAGAGTTTTGGAGAGACTGAAAAATCTGATCCTACCCTAGAAAAAAGAAGAATTTAACTTCCCAGCAATGATCCTGCACTCTACTGCAGTGATAGATGACTCCAAAGGAATGATTGGATAGGAAAGGCACCGGCTTCCTCTAAGTGTCTTGGCAGTATAGTTGTGTTTGCTTTTTTGATGAATACACTGCTTCCTTTTTCACCCACCTGGATATATTTCTATTCCTTCTTCAGCCTCATGGATAGAAGTATTTGGTACTTGTTTTCACCAGATTTTGTCTTTGTGGATAAGGTGACAGTAATACCAAGAGTAGTGTTTGCAAGTGTCAGACTGAGTCATAGAATGGAAGGCAGCACAGCTGAGAGTAAGTTTATTGTGTTCCTAGGAGTAAATTGGTTTTTACAACAGCACTTGCTGTACTCCTGCTGCAAAAGAAGCCACAATGAAATGGCTTCCTGACTTTGCCACTTCATGGGCTCTTTTCTCAGAGAGCTGCCCAGAAGAGCCAGCTGCATGCAAAGCACTCTGCTGTTTCTCTTTCGTTTCTTTGATACGGTAACTTCACATTATTACCTCCTAATTTTACTTTCTGTTTCACAACAACCAGGTCTCAGGAGCAATCCCAGCATTTTCACTACAGTTACGCTTTCAGTGGCACAGGAGGACACTTTGTACTTTTATTGTAGCACATTTGAAGACACCAGAATCTTCACTGCAAGGATTGAGTGATGAAGTGAGAGAACATCACGTTGTCATTCCTATTTCAGTGGCAATGCTTGTTTCTGTCCAGGCCCACAGGCACAGCTGGACACTGGAAAAATTACAGGTTTAAAGGCAACTTGGGGTTTATCTGGGCAATGATTGTGGCAGAAGTTATAGATAACTATAGATATATTTAGTGTAAAATATTGAAGCACAGGCCTCAAATTTGGTGAACATCTAGGGCAGGATAGAAACAGTAACTGCATGTGCACAAAACTTCCTCCCCTTCTCTGTTGCCAGCAGGAAGAACACTCAAACACTCAGAGAGGAATGTTGGTCTTGCCAGGAACCTTCAGATGAGAAATGGGCTGCCTTTTGTGTCCCAGAGCAGCACACAGTGTGCCCTCAGAAACAGAGGATTTTAGGAATGCTGCTGCTTTATTCTTCCAGCCAACCCCATTTCACTGAGGAGCTGTGGGGTTTAGGCCATGGAAATAATTGATCTGCGATATTGCTGATGCAAGAAGTTGTCAAAATATCAGCCATTCTGGGATGGTGTTCTGAAACTGTAGGAGCCAACTGTTAGTTTATCCTCTAAAAAAAAGGATAACTTGAAATTTTTTCCCTCAAAGGTCATATATTTTGCAAAGGGCAAATTTCAAAATTGTATTCCATAGTCTAGGTGTACTGTAGGTTCTCAGGAAAAATCAGACACAGTCAGTGTGCATAACTATATTTCCAGCTCTTGTTCTCAAAAGTAGTTAAAACACTTTAGTAACACTTAAAAAACATGGAAAATTAATAATAAATACTTAAATTCTCAGCAAAGCTAGAAAGAATTGCAAATAGAGTAACTCAGTGAAAGACATAATATTTAGCTGTTTTAGTAGTAGGTGCTTGTAACAAGGTCCTGTTATTAGCATGAGAAAAGTGCATAATTTTTTTGTTATTTGAAAACCAGCAAGAAATTTTTGACTACTTCTTTGGACATTAAAGTTTTGATTTCTGTTTTAAATTAAATTGCAGACCCCTAATGAGAAAAAAAAAGAAAAAAAGAGAACACATCTCTGAATTATAGAAATATGAACAAGATGTTAACACAGCCTAAAATTCTGGATGGATTCCACTGCCCACACTGCTGTCCTGTGCACATTCCCACAGTCACTTCAAAGAGTGGCACAGGGCAGACAATTCCCTTCCCAAGAATTAATGGGCAAAATAATTTTTCATTTCTACATTACGCTTTTAAGGAATTACATTTGCTCCTTCAGGAGATGACTACAGCAGGTTTTGGCCAAGGAGATTTTAAAGTTACTCAGTTTATGTCCATTTTTTTTAAAATTTGGAATCCAAACTAGTTTCAGATCTATTTCTGATTGACTACTTCAGCATCTCCCCTATGTGCAGATAAACTAATACTTTAAAATACCCCATCTCTGGAGGGAAGCAAAGTGATCAGATTTTAGGATTAAAATGGTATTAAAGATTTACTGGCTCATCAGGTACAGTTTGGATCTGATTCTTGCCAACATAACTCATTTTACTGTCATAGCATGGAAAAACTCTGGTTAGCAACCAGACCCCACAAAGAGCTTAAGGCAAGAGACAGCAGATGGATGGAGAAATATCCTGGGAAACAGTGGTATGACTTACTTAAGTTTTCAGCAAATCTGAGCATTTTTGAGCATTGTTTGGGGGGAAAATATTTATTTATTTATTTATTCTGGTGCCCTAGATACTTTTTGTCAAAGGGGAAGGGGGGAAGAAAAGAAAGGCTTTGTGCCAAGTATTAGGGAAATCTGAGATTCATTCTTCTCTCCTCCTTAAATATTTCCTTTAAAGCTGCTGTTTAAAAAAAAGTTAATTACTTTGTACCTTTCAAAATTTCTGATCCCACTTTTGCTTTAAACACAAACTGACACCCGATAGGAAAGTTTCCACTTACAGAAACTACATCTTCGGTTGCATTTAAAGAAACCATATTTTGTGTTAACTGCCATTTCCATGTGCCTTTGTGCTTCGGTTCCAGCAGCTGCTGCAGAGCTGAAGTGCTGCCAGAGAGCAGAGTTTTGCATTATTCCTGTCCTGTGCAGATCTCGGAAATACCAGCAGTTGCACTAAGCCCGTTCTCATGAGAGAGCTGGCACAAGGCTGCACATCAAAGAGCTTATAATAAGCATCTAAACATTTGTTTGTTTATTCAAACTGCTGAAACTTGGGGAGATTTATTCATCACGAGAGCTGGGTCACATACAATTGAGTTTGAATTTCCTCATTTCTGACGGAAAGCCTGGACAAACTTGGGCCCCATCTGAGGCAGAGCAGCTGGGGGATATCCTGCTGTGGCTGCAGAGGAACAGTTTCAGTCTCTCCTAAAAAGCTCCCTGTGACTTAACTGAAAATCTGCAACTGCATTTGACAAATGCATTTGCAGCTGTCATGGTACTATTTAAGCATAAGGTCTGCAAATAATGGTCCCTCTCAGAAACACCTCGTCCTTTAGGAAGTGTTGGAATGTAAGGTGGAGCGTGGTATCTGTGCTTGCTTATGTCCCAAGTGCTTTCCTGATAATTAGTTGCATATAATTTTTGTATTTAGGTTTAATCAGCTTTATTATCCTTCTTTTACTGGAGATTTAAATTATATGTGGGTTTGATCTAAGATTATTGATATTGTTATGTGTTGTGGGATTTTTTTAATTTAATGTAATACCATTTCTTCAAGTTTCAATTTATAAAATACAAGAATATAAATGCAAGGTATAAACTTTCACTAAATTAATTGCAGAGGTGCTTAAAGAAAAATGTGTAAATTATTTAAATTAAATATTTGTTACATACTTTATCTTGTGAACCCTTTGTACAGTGAGGAAGTATTTCCTTTATGGGCTAAGGATGAAGAGGCTGATGTCAAAGACAATTTGCTATTTATTCCTGTCTGGTCTTTATTGCTGTATCATTTGTGAAGAACTATCACAAATTCTTCGAAGATATCAGTGTTTGGTGTTGACGATTATAACAAAACTTTAAAATATATTTTCACATAGAACACAGACTTCCTTTTATTTAATTTTAATAAAAGGAAGTCTAGTTGAGGAATAGCTGCAATCCCAAATCAAGTTTATAACTCATGTTCACCAATAGGAAAAATAGTGTGTAGAACTGAGTTCATCTTTGTTATGCAGCATGGCAGCTCATTTTCCTTTGAAAAGAGCTGAAAAGAAGCTGCATTTGGTTCATGCACCGGTGCTGGTGTTTTCTGCAGAACTGACTTGTGGCTCACTGGGAATAACAACATGTACTCAGGATTATTCCCTGCCATCTGCCCTGAGGGCAACCTGCTGCTTTTATAGATGTATTTCAAACATGATTTGGCAGCACAAAACAAAACGTTGAAATGGCATTATTGGCTTCCCTACAGGAGGGATTTAAATAGAATTCAGAGTCTGCTCATAGGGATTCTGTGTCTGGTGCATGCAGGTGTGACAGTCTGTGCCTGCAGCATCCTTCTAAGGAAACCTGATATAGGGAAAAAGGTACCTTTCAAAGGTATCTACCTTTTATTTTGCTGTGTGAATCACCAAACACAGGAGGTATCACAAGCACAATCTATTACAAATGTTCTAGCTATCATTTGTACTTACTGCTTTTTATTTGTAACATATAACACTTTATTTCCTCAAATCGCTGCAGCTTGGCATTTTCACTTCATCAGTGTCACCACACAGGTATGTTGTCTCCTAAGGTGTTTGTGTCATGTTTGCAAAAGCTCTGCTGGACTTCCCTGTGCTAACCTGCAGCCACTTCCTTTACACTTCATATGACACAAACCCACTGTGTAACTGAGCCCACCCTGAGGAAGGCTGTTTCCTCCTTTGTTTTTTTCTGTTGTGCTCACAGGTTTTTAAAATCTTTTTCAGCTTCTGAAGCTGGGGTGTGTTTTTTCTTGAGCTCCTTTATTGCATCAATCTTGTCAGATTCCATTGCTGTGGATGTTTCGAAACAGAATTCCTGTTGCAAGGACCTCAATTTCAGATGAGCTGCCTCTGCCAGGGGATAGGCAGCATGCACAAGAGACCGATCTGATTACAGGCTGGACCTTAAATAAGGACTGCAAGATCAAGCATGAGGTACTTGAAGTAGTTTCAGTACTTGAAGTAGTAGTAATATTTTGGTGTATTTTCTCACGTTGGGTATGCAAATGATCCCTGTTGTGGTAAAGACACCAGCTCAATGCCAGGAGTTTCATGGCATTCTTTCTACTTGAAAGAAAAAAGATTGGCAGGATGAGGAAGTCCTGAGCCACTGAAATCCCAGTGGCACACCAGTCCTGTGTGGTACTCCAGGTGTGTAGGAGTGTAGTGTCACCAGGCAGCCTGTGTGGAACGTGCTGCAGAGCTGGGAGCAGGTCACCGCCCCTCCTGCAGTGACTCACTCGCAAACAGCCACCCCTGCTCACCCCGGCCCACGCAGGGGCTCACCTGGCTCATCCCCACACACACAGCAGCTCTCTCCATTGAATCACAGTGCCTTGGCCCTTTGGCAGAGGAGAAACGTGCATGGTTTAGTTACTGCTTTAGTAGTAACGAACCTAACCAACGTTTCAGTGCTATCAATGTGCTCCAGAACCCCCTCTGAGTGGTTTGACAAAGTCTGGTTTAGCAGCTTCTCAGGGGACCTGCCTCCTGAGCAGCTCCTGCTGTTCCACAGCTCTTACAAACAGTTCCTCAGAGTTTTCTCTAGGAATGCAGCACCACAGCTTAAGTGCCCAGGGATGCTGAAGCCCTCCCTCACGTCTTGAATGGTCTGTTATCTGGTAGGACACAAAAAAAGCACAGTGTTGTTAATGTTGCCAAACCCTAATCAATAGAGCTAACAAATGTTTCATTAAATCAAGATATCAATATTAAAGACAAAACAAAATAGCTTATTGTTTCCAGTCAGCTGTTTTGGGTACATTTTACTTCGGTAAATACAGAACTTAGAATGAGCACATTTCTTGCAAGGAGTCGTCAAACCTAATTCTCATGGAATGCTTGTTTCCCAGTAAAAACCACTGATTCAAGCCAAGTTCCCAAGTTTCTTTCTGTTAGAACAATGCAAATGACACTTCCAAGGATGAATGGATGCCCTGGTCTTGCAGGGATTTTTAGGAAGGACAACGTATCTTGCACTTGTGAATGTTAAAGTCACATCTAGCTACACACAATGATGCATTCTCAAATGTTACCAGCCTACTGATCTAGGAGGAAAAAACTTGAACTAAACATTTTTTTCTTTTTTACATTCTGATTTTTTTCCGCCTTCTTTAAAAACAAGAGGTTGAATTCACAGTGTTTGTATAGAGACTGGTAGGAACCTATGTGCTTTAATCCTTTCAGACTGAATGTAAACCAACTTAATTTGAAACACGGTTTTGCCTTAATGGTTTTAAAAAAATAAAATATTTTTAAAAGTGAATTTAATGACATGTGCTGATCTTTTATCTCCAGGAAAGGAACTCACTGCAATGTGACATTCAAATGGCAGCCTATTTGAAGCATCTTAAAGTGCTGATGCTTTCCTGTGTACTGTTAGATGCCTTTTGAAGCAGGAGTGGGTGTGTAACATACCCAGAGACATTGCATATACATTTATTTATATATATTACCTAAGTTTGGTGCTGACCCACCATCCAGCTGTGATCTTTCATATTCTCATGGGTTGTATGGCTGATTTGAGACATCCATGGAATTCAACAAGTGCCCTTCTGTGTGAAATGCAGCACTGACTAATTCAATGAGCACATCTTCAATTAATCAGTCAGGGACGTATGTCACAGGTAGCCGTTTTCCTTCCAGAATCTGGTGATATTTTAAGCTGGTAACAGAGTGCTGAAGTGAAAATTACAGCAGAGGAAAAAGACTCAGGTTTCTTCATCAGCTGTGCTCAGGAGTTCATGGAAGCTCGTGGAAGACCTGGTGTTGAGCAGCAGAAACTACTTGAAAACCCCAATGAAAACAACCGATAAAGGCTGTGCATCCATGAAGAGCAGGAAAGGTTGGGCATGGTATCATTCAGGATGTGAAATCACATATATACCAAAATATGATGATACTGAGACCACAATGCTCATGTTCAGTGGGAATACAAGAATGTGGAATAACTAAGTTCTGACAGCGGGGCACAGATAATAATCCATTGTCATTCCAGGAAATACCAAGAGGCACGTAGGCAGTCTCCTTTCCCTAAAGCATAGACCAGAGATGCCAGAACACATCTGCTGTCCCTCTGTGGTACCTGCTGGTTTTTCTGCACCTGCCAGGTCTTCACAGCCAGGTAACTGTGAAACAGAGGCATCCCTGACTTGGTTTTTCCTGCTGTACAATAAATAACTGAGCTGTACTGAGCCAAATTAAATATTATGTAGTTTTGGTCTGAGGTTCTACTCCCTTTTAATACTGAGAGTGTTTTCCCCCTTCAGTTCAACATAACAAGTACTTAAAGGCATGGAAATTTCTGAGAGCTTTAAATGACTCCTCAGTCATATCGTAAAGGCAAAGATAATGGTTATGAATAAATAACTGCTTTTGTCTTAAAAGGGCACAGAGGAAGCTGAGCAGGAGGGAAAACAGGTCAGAGAGATGAGATCCCAATCTCACTGACATCGGAACTGCACTAGGCAGGCTTTTAAAACCTGCTTTTAAGAGTACAATCTGTCGTGAACAATGGGAAACACAAGACAAAACATATTTCAAGGTATGTTTGCTGGTGTAAACATATCCTGTGATCTCACATAACCATGTTGCTTTGGCAGCTTGATTATAAGACTACAATTCCAAGGTGGGAAAGTGCTCTCTTCAGTTGTGGGTTTAGCACAGGACATGCCTTGGTGTTCATACGGAACAGATACAGACACACCAGAGCTTTTAAACAGTGTTCCTAATGTGAAACTGAAATATAATACCACACATCTTACATAACTTTAGTATCACCTTCCCTGAAAGTGTAGTCTTTTGTAACTGCAAAAAGGAATCTGAAATGTTGCCTCCTAACATGGATCTTTTTTCCCACATTTAGAGACATACATATATTTTATTTATTAAAGCACTTAAGGCTTGAAAAGGCTACTAATAGGTCCATTATTGCTCCTCCAGTCACTGCAAGAAATTTCAGCCCTGAACAGAGAGCACCAATACAGTAAGTTCAGAAAAAAGAAAGATTTTAGGATACTTCAATGTCCTAAACAACTCATTGAAATAACGTTGATTTCTTTTAACAAACACAGGTCCATTCTACTAAAATGATTAATTTTTTATGTTGTCCTATTACAAATTATATGGATGGAAGTGTTGGAAAAAAGAGATGTTCATCAAAGCACTAACAGGTTCTGAAGCAATGACCAGCAGTAACTTGAGTAAAAAAAGATGATTTTGTGATTAGGGAGCATTCTAGACATATCCTTAAGGCATGTGACTCAGGTTTTACATAAAAGCCACCTAAATCTTAAGACAGTCAAAACAGATAACTGAAGAAGCTAATTTTTGAGCTAAACAAACTGCTGTTTCCATAGAACTTTTTACCTTTTTTTACCTGAAACTGTGTTTCTGACATCCCTATTACAGCTGCAGTTTATTTGTCCAGTTCAGGAAAGAATTGAGTGTATTAATGGAACTTTTCTACTTCCAGATTAACTGCTTTGAAAGTGAAAAAGAAGTCACCCTTATTGTAAAGCATAAGCCAAATGTATTCAGGGTCCTCTCCAGTTGCTGTGCTGACATGGACTGGAAGGTTAAGTGAAAAGTGACTGCAAGTGCAAGGGACTTGTAAATACTTTTATTAATTGCAGAAGCACCAACCTTCAGAGTCTCAAGTCTCAATGCTGTGATAGCATTAAGATTACCATATTGAGAAATTTAGGTATTACATTTATGACATTTTCTCACAGCACTTTAATTTTAGACTTAGAAATAAAGCTTTACATTCCCTGCCTTATGTAATCTTACAGGACAGCACTGCCAGATTAACAATTGGTGTACACTGACTTTCTAGGGTATATGCTGAATTAAGCCAGATCAATCTGTTTCAGAATTTCATCACACTGTAGGGAGTGTCAAGAACAACACAAAGCACTAAAATAGCAAATGTGGAAATCTGGACACGGTTCCTATGCTCTGTGCTGTTTGGTTTCTTACTGCAAGCATTTCACATGGTGACAGCAGGCTCGTCTGCCTTCCCTTCTGGCTCCTCAGCACCTCGGAGCCGCTCCCTGGCGCGGCCGGCGCTGCACGGGGATGTCTGAACCCAAGCCAAGGGCAAGGAAATGTGCTGCTCTCTCCAGCAGTAGTGAGCTGATGAAGGTCACTTCTTTAAAAGGAGCAACATGATAGTCTCCAAGCACAGAGAGGAGAAACCCCAGCCAAAGAACTGTCGCTCTTGGACCTTCAAGATTTATGCTTTGTATCCATTTTTTTGCAGGATTTCTGCTGGGGCTTCCTTTTATCCATGTCTTCTTGTATTTCAAACGGAAAGGCCTTTAGGTTTTCCTTCACACAGGGGAGGCAGAAAATTTTGGAGTAGAACAGATAACAGTCCTGTAAAGAAAATAGCATTACTAGCAGGATACACAGAATGGAAATCCTTACATTCCAGTCTCATTAAACTACATTTATATTTAGAATTATTCTAAAATGAATTATTCTTCCTCTAGGCTGAAATATTCCAGCAATTTAACTTTTTCTTACTCAATAATTCTAACACCTGGTTAGAGCCAGCTGGGTGAAAAATAAAACCCCCAAATCAACTGTCCCACTGCTCCTATTAAAAGTGACCTTCACCAGCTCCCTGCTACAGGGAATAGCAACACACCTCCTTCAGCTGCCTTCTCCCTCCAGCACCATGCATGGGTTTCCTGGCCTGCTCACTGAAATAGGATTTCATGGGTAAGCTGCAGCTGGTGTTGCTGATGGATTATACCTGGAGAGTGAATAAAGGTGTTAGAGATTCCATGGGTTTTACTGAAACAGCAAAGTTTTCCTCTAAGTCTCGCTTGATGAAGATTTCTACTACCTGGGAGGATCTTCCAAATTCCTGCAATGTTGTGTGAGACTTGGAGCCTCAGCACACTCTTCCTCACCAATCTCCACAAAAATGGCCTAAAGGCCAACACAAGTACCAAGTACTGGAGGCTCTCACAACAGACCATCTTCCCCATAACTCCCAAAAAAACTATTCTTACTTCCATTAATCCATGCACTTGTATTGTCCTAGGAGACTACTAAAAAGTATCACTATTGTATCAATATCACAGAGTTTTAATGGGAGCAGTTAAATTAACTCCATTCATCTGAGACAATTCAAATGAGATGTCATCCCTTACCCTCAATAAATGTACTCACTGGTTAAAACCTAGAACCACACCTGGTACTAAAGCTTGAGCTAATGGCTCTCCTCTGAACTCTTAACGGCAAAGTATAAAAGCTGTTGTGCACAAATAAGGTATTTTTGCTATCCCTGTTCTGTTCACAGCTCATACAGACTGAATTTTTTTTTTCCCAGGAGCTGTAACCAGATGTTAGTAATTGAATAGAAAGAAGCAAAGCTGACGGAACATTTTAATGTATTTGCAATATAGAGTTTGAACAACTGGAAGAGAAATTAATTAATGTATTATTCCTTTGCTCTGCAGCGAGACTTGACATCCCTGGTTCTCTTGATGTGCTGATCACCAAATTCCAAATAGGATTTCATGGGTAAGCTGGAATTGGTGTTGCTGATGGATTATTCTTGGGGATTTAAGAATGAATAAAGACATCAGTTTAGATAGAACTGGACAAATGGATTCCCTGGGTCTTACCTAAATAGTACAGTTCTCCCCTTGCTATGGTCATTTGCAGCTGGCCTTTCTCTGGGAGCTAGGCTTGGCTATTCCTGTGTTCCTCTCCTTGTTTTTGTTTCTTATGTCACTATCTGGACTTTAGCAGCAGATTCAGATGATAATTATATCAAAATCACAATCAGCCTGCTTCCATGTGACTTGGAAGCTTAGGGAACAACTTATCTTCATCTGTTGTCCTTTTCTGTATTGACTGTCAGGCCCCTTCATATTCAGGAATGAGTGTGAGGCCTTAGTCTCTGAAAAGCCCTGAAAGTGGATTTCAGTTGCACAACCTCCAGAGCCTATTGTTTTTTGTCTCTTGGTATCCTTAATACATTAAGCTGCCAGTTTAAAAGGGGAGATTAGAGTTTAAGTTGGCCTGGCTATTGTTGCTTGCATTGCCAAATGGCACACAGCCCCCCAGCTCCAAGGCTCAGTGCTCCCAAATGTGGCCACTGGGCCATGGCAAAGGAGGGGAGAGGCTGTTCCTGTAGGTGGGATCCCCAATGCAGCTCTTCACAGGTAAAACAGGTGCTCAACTTGCATTCTTTTGGCTGAAATGAGTTGCCAGCTAGTGCAGATTTTGGCCAGCAGGAACTGGGGAAATCATGACTATGAACCAATGCACCCCTGAGCAGGTACTCATAGTCCTGCTCTCTCGGTCCTGGGATTTTCAGCCTAACTCTCCTTTCAGTGCCCTATGAATTAAACTTACCTTATAGAGTCAAGCCCTTCTTTTAAACCCTTATCCTGATACAGTTCTGTGTTTAATCAGATGATTCTTTTATGTGTTTTCTCCCTTCCATGACCAAGGCAGGAGAGGGCCATTTCAATTCCAAATTTAATAGTCCAATTCAGGCAAAACAGCTGCCAAAGTATGCTGCCATAGTTTATTTCTGTTTTGACATGAATCATGTCTGAAAGTAATATATATATATAGGGATGGTATCTTTACCACAATACGTAAAGGAAAGGCTCTGCCCATCCCTATCCAGGATTGACCCCACATGACTGGAAGTTGAGTGGGAAGCAGCTGTAGTATTACATTTATCACTTAATACCTACAATCATGTCCGAGGTCAGTGCTCACTCAGCTTCTGCTGAGGTGAGCAATAAGGGATGTAACTTGCTCCCTTCCCTCCTTTCTTCTCCAAAAGTCACCTTTTTTCCATGTCTTTAGAAAGTGTTGCAATAAAACAGAAGTAACGATTTTAAATTGCTAATATGGTCAGATTATATAATTTCCTCTCCCTTTTTCTGAAAGGGTAATAGGAAGAAGAGCACTCAACCTGCCCAAAGACTTTTAAAAGCATTTCTATTATCTTCCTTTTTGTGTGGTTTTGACATGTTTTAAGACATTACAGATAATTATTGGAATTATTCCCAGTTGGATCAGAACTAATGGCACTTACCAAGGCACTGTGATAAATTACTTGAGCAGGGTGATACAAGCTACAAAATGATTGAAGTAAATTAACTGAGTGAAACTTCAGAGGATATTTGGAGACATTTAAGTTTATGAACACTATACAGAACAGCTGCTAAGTCACGACTTTTATTGGCACAGCAACTGTAAGGAAATACACTTCAGCTAGCATGGGTTGTCTCATGAGAACCCTAAAATCTGATCTGTCTCTCAAGTCCCCTTTAGGTACAAAAGCTAGCTAAAATCCCTTTGCCAAATCCAAGGTCATTGATTCTGCCACACGTTAGCCTAATACTATTCTGAATTACCACAATTTAAAAAGCAGCCTGTCACTAAAACCTTTCCAATTGGTCCAGCTTCTTTGCAAAGAGGCCCAAGAAAGGCCCAAGCTTCAATTCCTATGTTTTAACATTTAACTCAGCTCAGGAGTGAATTGATGTACTTGGGTCAAGCACAAGCAGGAACCACAGCCAATACAGAGATATTATTCTACCTTTGTCTCTATTGCCTTGGATAAGTTTTTACTTCTCTGGACTTTTAATTTTCCCTACATGAAGAGGAATAGTATGTGTTTACTTACTTTGTGGTGTGGGTGTTTAAAGCATTAATTATCATTTCTGCAGATCTCTTTCAATGTTACCTAAGCAGTATTGCTAAATTCATTTTGAAACCATAGTCATATGTGTGATTCACTATCTGCCCTGGCCAGTTCGGTAAGAAATTTATTCTCAATTATTTACAATCAATGTTTTACTTTGAGTGATACCATCAGAGGAATCTTGAAAACTCAGATAACAAACAGTAAATGACTGACAAATTTCCACAACAGGCAAAATAAGCAGGACTTTCAAAAAGATTAGAAGCTTCCATTAGCTCACTGCAAGTATCTTCTATTCATTGCCAAGGCCTAGGTTAACTGAAACAAACACATCTTTTCAAAGAAAAAGCCACACCTTCATTCAGAAAAGCACAGTGTGTACAAAGATCCTGACAGGCTGAAATGCTCTATTTCTGACAGCTCAAACTGCCACACTTGGAAATATCTGCTGAATCCTTCCTAAATTCAAGACACTTGATTTGGGAATGAAAACAGTTAAATGTGCTCAAGTTTGTCCCAAATGTGTCTGTGTTGCCAATCCTCTGCTGTTAAAAAGGAAGGATAAACCTGGCGTGTCAGGGCAGGAATCAAGCCCCTGAGCCCAAGCTCTCTGAGTAGCTGCTCTTGGCTCCTGGTTGGGCTGGGTGTGGGAGGGAGTCAGCCCCTGCCACAGCAGGGACAGCAGGGAAGATCCTGCTCAAGTCAGCTTTGCCTCCACACAACTGCCCTGAGCAACCTGGCTCTGGAAACTTGAGCCCAGCCACCACAGCCACAACCAGAGAGTGCTGGCACTTCACCTAGTCAGAGCCTACTTGTAGCTTCAGAATAGAAAAAAACCAAATCAAACCCTCTGAGCTGCAATCACTTTTGGTGACTTTCAGTAATTTAAATATCAGAAGATACTTCAGAGACAGGATGCTGAGAAATACTCCCAGTGAAGGTAGCTGGGTGTGCAAGCTCCCATGCCAGCAGCACATTGTGCCACGGATGGTAGGAAACAACTGGAGCCCCCAGCAACAAGCCAGGAATGGGCACAGATCCTTTCCCTAACAAAGGGCCCAGGGCCCTGCATCACAGTCTGGGAGAGGACTGGTCACCCTGAGATTCTGCAGGAGCCAGTGAACAGCAGGAAGACCCCAGACCCAAAATTCCCCATGGGAACAGGTGCACAGACTGTAGGGGTATAAAAGCCCAGTGGTTCCTTTGTTCAGGGCCCCTCCCAGAGGAAGCAGCCTGAGCTGTTCTGCTGCTGCACAATTCAATTATTAAACCTTTTTTCCTGAAATTGGATCCCTGACAAACCTGGGTAAGAAGTTTCTTTAACAAGGAAAAAAACTTCCTCTTAGCCCATCCTTGGTGCTGACTGCCACAAGTCAGAATAGCAACTTAAGTGAGCCAAGTGTGCCAGTATCCTTCTGGCTGTGTCTGCCCAGCTCCCAAAATCTGAGACTCACAGCAAACAAAGGGGCCAGTTCTGCACGGAGAAGAAGGAATTAAGAAAAGTAATTTTACACCACCTTTCTGGACTGCACTCAGATTTCATAGTTTAAGGTTGCCTTCCAGCTGCTACTTAAATTCATTCTTCCTCAGAGAGCAAGCATGGCATGGTACAACTCTCTTCCCTGCTCACTTTAAACATTAACTTTTGCAAATATGATGACAGCCCTGTGCTGTGAATGCAAATCTAACAATCCATGGACATTTATATTCCCTTTATGGAAAGAAAACACGATCTACTGTTGTGTGTGATCTATGTTGCCCTTGCATTTCCTGGTGCTAAGAAAGTAGAAAAGAGCACTCCTTGTGCTTGAGAGGCTGGACTGTGCTTATCTGTAAGGAGAACACTCACAGTTGCTGATCATTTTAATTTAATACTGACAGCTTCATCTGGTGGAATCCACAAGAACATACAATTATGTACAATTAACATACATGCAGTGGAAGGACAAGGGGGAATGGTTTGCCTTAAAAATTGATTGTTTGGGATTTTGCTGCTTGATCTTTCTCAGGTCACCAGGACTGGAAAAAAAATAAATTATTGAAGCAGCTTGTTTTGCTTGTTACTTACTGTACCAACACACACTGCTCTGCTACACAAACTGCAATGAGACCTTATGATGAGGAACTTGTCCTTGTCAGGGGTGAAAGGATCCTTCATGACATAGGCTTCTTCCAAAGGCCTGCAAAAGAATAATTGCAGGCTTTTAAGTGTATACTTCACAGTAGGGGATGTTTAAGAGGGGGAAATTGTGGAGGCTGAAAAGTTATCAGCCCTTTGTACTTGATTTGCTCATCTTGCTGTTGTACATGAGGCAATGCAGCAGCTCTGCAGCTCCTTTTCTCTTCAAAACCTTCAACTCTACAGGTGCCTTCAGTCCTATACTGTACTTTCTATCTCTCTTCCAAAAGTAGAGCAACTGGTGAGTCTCTCAGTGTCATCTTACTAAGTTTTTCTCAGTGCCCTACCTTAACTATCTTCCATTTTTTATAACAGGCATTCCTTCACATGGCCAACTTCAGTACCTTTTCAAGTCACCATTTCAATTGCACAGCTTTTAATCAGAAGTTCTCTTCCAAAGCTGTGTGCATGTGAGTATGAAATACAAAGGTTTTACTGCTCTTGGTTATGTTGCTGCTGTAAAGCTGAGGTCCCCAGCTCCTGAAAGCAGGAGCTACCAGCAGAGAGCCTTGCAGTTACCTCTAGTGTGCTTACTTTATGTCACAGATTGTAGTGCTTGCTCCCAGGGTGTTGAGGGAGTGCATTTATTAATAATTTGGCAACCTGCTTGGGAAAAACGAAAGCTTTATTTTTTCTGGGAGCTCCAGGCAAAATAATACAGAAGCCAGTTGAGTGTCTGTCTGCATATGGCATGCAGCAAGGGCACCTGGCTTACTCCTGGGCTTAAGTAAAACTTGGATTATGGGAATAATATGGATAAAAGGTATTCTGTCAACTCGTACTGCCTTCTCCTTGCCTCCACACACACAAAATTGTGTGCAGGAGTGTGTGTCCAGCACTGTGTTCCTCTCTCCTTTTTCTGTCCACTCAAACAGAAAACGATTTGGCCAGAGCCTTCCACTGTTAGGAAAGATCAGGCATCTTATCATGGCAGATCACCCTGTCAACAAGTCCCTGGGATACAAAGACAGGATTGTGTTTGCAAAGCTCCCTTTGCAGGATTCCCAGCCCTCATCAGTGCAGAGCCATTTGACAAGGCCCCCTGTCCAGCACATTTCCTGCAGCACTGCATGTGGGACGTGTGAGCAAGCCAAGAAAGATGGGGTGTGAAGCTGTTTCTTAAAAGCATCTGTAGAAGTGTGATGCTTCAGCATTATTCTTTTGCTTTTGGCACCTGAGCAATCCAAATAAAGCTGGGGTGTTAACTCTGAGATTGGGTAACCTAAATTAAGATTCACGTTCAGGCTCTTCAGGAATGGACCTGATCAAAGGTGAGCCATTGCTCTGCTGAGTGGAAGAGGGAAAACCAGTAGCATTGTGGGTTTTGGAATGATAAAAAGACAGCTGCCCAAGGACAACAGCCCCAGCAGGTGGTGATTAACAGCTGTTTTCATTCTTTAAGAAACTGAGCAGTCTTATTGGGGTGAAATGCTGAATACATGCCTGACTTCCAGCTCCAGAGAGTTCCTGAACATGTCTGCCTGATGAATTTGTTGACCATGATGGCCTCGACCAAGGTACTCTTGCATTTAAAGCAAAGTGCTTTATTTTATGGGGAGTTTAATGTCTGCAGACAAAGCTGTAACTGCATAATTCCTGCTCAAACTATCCCTGCTTAGCAGAGAGAGAGAAAAGGCTTTGGTCCCTAAAATATAAATACATAGTGAGCATCCAAACACTCTGATGTCGCACGGTCTGACAAAGGATTGTCCAATCCACACAAAAAAGCACTGCTATTCAAAACTCCACATCACACCAGATAGCTCTTAAGAAGTGTTTTTGCCATATATTTTTCATTCATGCTGTGTGTATGTATTGCTCACCTGAGGGAGGCTACAGTGAGGGAAGGGCTATTCCCAGAAATACCAGGCTGGCAGCCAGCAGTATTCTAGCAAGAAAATATTGGTACAGTAGAGTTGTCAGTGGGGCTAGGAAATAGGTTAAATACAGATTTTTGCATGGTATTGAAGCAGGGCACAAAAACTGATTGTTGTTTTTCCTACAAGCACTGACAATTTTTAACATTCCTTCCCCTTGGAAAAAAGGAGATCACTTTAAGTACCAATCCTCATGTTCAGGGTCAGTAGAGCACATTATTGGGCTCATGCAGTGCACACTACAAGGACTCTAATGCTCATAGCAGAAATGAAGTCTCTGATCTCAGAGGGCACTTACACAATCCAGTGTGAGTTTGGTGACGTCCACCCATAATATGTGTACGGGGCTGACAACTCACACAGCTCACATTTGAACTCTCCTGGTGTCTGAACTTCTTTGGGACCATCCATTTTTAAGCTACCTGCAAGAAATACACACAAAAAAATCTTTTAGCTTCAAAATGCAATGCTGGGAATGTATCTGCAAGAAGATTAAAGTGACCTGAGACATCTGGCTTTGCAAATTAAAACCCAAAGGAAAACTGACAATTGCAGACCTTGATTAGTAAATATTTTCTCCCAAATCAAGTTCGTTTCCCATGTCCCAGTTAAATTTTCAAATTCCTTAGACAGGTCTATAAACTGCAGACTGGGAGCCTAGCTATAAAGTTCACCTATTAATTTGGAACATCCATGAAATAACTCAGGTGACAAAGCACATGGCTGCAGTCTTGAAAACCCTCTGCTCAGCTGAGGTCTATACTCCCTAAGTGCTTCCCAGGACACTGTTCCCTATCTGCTGCTAAGCAGAATTCCAATCCAGTTCTGCAATGTTCATCTCCTCCCTCAAACTGGAGCCATGAAAGGGTTTGGGACCTCACTCAGGAGGCAGGTACCAGGAAGGTAAGTGTTGCAAAGAAAAGACTGTGTCTTTTTCTTTGCTTCTGGTTCACCTTAGAATAGAGTTTTGGAAGCTTAGCTTTGGAACTCCCTGTTCCCATCTGGCTTTCTATGGAAATGAGGCCAATGGAATCACCCTATACCTTGGTAAAATGTTGGTCCATTCCAGCCACATGGGACAAAGGAGCAGACACCTTTAAAAAAGTTTAGGCATTATAACTCTTATGAAAATAGGCAGAAGGGGAAGACTCTGCTTTATCCTCCTGGAGAATACCCATATATTTCTATAAATATTCTCCTGGAGAATACCCATATATTTCTATATTTTCTGCACACAGGAAAGTTATTGTCCATCCTTCTGACAGACTTCAGGCCTCACTACAAAGGTATGGCCATCAGTCCCACGATACAACACACAGGAAGTCATGTTGCATCAGCTTTGGTGCTAACAGATTACTTTTTTAAAATTCTGGCCATTGATTTACATTTGGGAGCTTAATCTTCACTAATACCACTAATATTAGTTGAGAGTGACACCCTCAGCTTTTTCCAAAACTATAGTGTGGCAAGTAGGCTTTTAGGATTGATTTTAGTCTGTATCAACAATCCTATCAAGCACAGCTAACCATGTGCATGCACAATCCATGAAATAAACGTGGCTGCTTATTTGCAAACTGGGTATCTTCGCTCACCTGCACCATTTTCTTGTACAGACAATTCACCTTGCAATTATCAAAACTACAGCTTTTAGCTAAAAACCCTCATGCTTTTCATGGTACAGTGTTCTGCTGCAAACCAGTCAGCTTTTGGAAGAGAAGCAGGGCTGGTGTCAGGCTATGAAGAGGTGAGCACCAGGAACCTGGGTTTGGGTGGTATCTCAGCAGGTAGGTTGTGTGTGTTCCCAGCTGAGCACATCCACAGCCTGCCAAAGGACAGCAGGGCATTCCCACTCTTCCAGCTCTGCAGCCAGAGCCTTTCCCTGCAGAGCTGATTTAGTTCACTAAGGCCACATCCCTAATTATGCTTCAGCTCAGGGGTTTTCTTTGGGAACAAATTGCCTGACTGTCCCTCCTTACCACACAGGTTTGCACCACAGAGCAGTCTCACAGCACACAAACCAGAGGGGTTCAGAAAAAATAATCCAAAAGCTGTGCTCCAGAAGCACATCCAGAAGAACCTAACACACTCCAACCTGAATGCCCAGCTGGTGGCCATGCAGTCTACAGGCTGGCACCAGAGGTGATCTAAAACATCCCAAAATACAGAGAATGGGCAGCTGGTATCCAACACTCAACACCTTGGTCCATGGTTTCTGTCTTACTAAATCACACTAGTTACTAATGCAGTAACAAAAAACAAAAACTTTTTAATTTTCTTCTTCCAATATTTTTTTCCTTATTGCTTTTAATAAACTAAATTGGCTTGCAGAGGAATCCAACAGCTGCTAACACTAGCACAAGGTAAGAGGCAGAAGTGCAGCACCAGCAGAAAGGCAGGGCTGAGATGAGGGACCTGCACATCCCTCTTTTGGTGACAGTAAGCTGCTATTTCTGCTTGCCCGACAGAGTGAAACTGAATCCTCAGAGACATCTGCTGACAAGGTGAACTAGGGGCAAGGTGAAGCAGAGCTGGGACTACTTGTCATCTAGTGTTCCAGAAGAACAGGGACATCCTCAGAGGCTACAGAGGCTTCATGACAGACAGCCAATTCAGAAAGTCCTAGCCTGTTAAACCCTGAAACCTAATTTTGGAAATAATCTCCCTTACCTCATCATTCCTTTACCACCAGCCTTTCCACTGCCATTCCTGGCATTTCAGTAGCACAGAGTTCTTCAGATGTAACACAAATGGGGCTGGACATTGGATTTATAAATAAATTCACCTTGAGAACACCTTAGGAAGCTATTTTTTCACAAATTATATGACCCTTAGATATGATGTGTTTTCCCTACCTCACAGGGATGACTGAGAGCATTTAATGAACTGAAGTGCTTTCAGCTTTGTCAGGTACTTGTACAGCATGTACATGCCACCCATGTCTCCCTGTATATTGTAATTTGGATTCCTCACACTATGCACTAACTCAGCTAAGAAGTCTACTTTTTGAACCCTGCACTTTAGGATTGCCAGCCAGGTCCTCCTGACATGCCTAACTTTACCTTTTCTGCAGGTACCCAGCAGCAATACCAACACACCTACTTGACTGAATGAGATTCAGATCAACACTTGTATGGAATTTTTTGTAATCAGTCTTCCTTAAAAAGGATACATCATTAACCCCAAAGAAGTAGAGTATGGAAAGTCACTTGAATCCAATTGAGAGGACTATAATGCTGACTTTTTCTTTAAAACAGTGCAAAAGACCAAGAACCACAACAACAAAAAAGAAGTATTTATGGCAGTGAGGGTCATAGACTTTGGAATGAATATGTCCTGATCCCAAGTTAAAATAACAGCCCTGGGTTCAGAGCTGAAGTACATTAGATATAGAAACACCTGCTCTCTCACAGACCATTGGCATGTAGAACAGAATCTGTTCAATGCCTACCACTGGGAAGGAATGATATCTATGTACAAACACATTTTTGGCTATGCCAGTTGAAAAGCATATGATCATGCCTACAAGGCACAGATGAATTTATGATGCTTTACATCTTACTCCCAGCTTATAAGTCACTGGTAGCAGCTGTACCAAGTTTTATTTCACTGGGAACATCATTTGTCCTGAGAGCTTGTCTTCACATCAGCACATGGGGAAGTTAAGGTTCCTTACTAAAGGTGTGAGGTCAACAAATGCACAGATTTCAGAGTGAATGCTCCCATTCAGAACTAAAGTTTGCTATACAACAAAGTAAAGCCATTTCCTCTGAAGAAAGATATTTAATGTCAAGTTTATGCATGTGCTTCACACCTTTAGTCTAAATTGCCAAGCAGACAAGTCCTGAGATGCACTTTCTCACAGAGTGGCTTCCAAAAAGTTCATTTGCTTTGAATAACCATGGCTTTATGCCATAAATCCAGCTGAGCCAGACAAAGGTTTATCACATTGGTCAGCTCATTGGTTTGGCACTACACGCCACCTTAGCAGGATGTGACAGTGTGCCAGGTGTTTGTCTGCCCTCCAGGCACGTGAAGCAGAGTGAGAACTCATTTCTCTCTAGCAAACCAGCAGCAGGATAAAGGACCTCTTGAGGAGAATGTCTAGGGCACTAATCCCTTCTTAATAATGACAGACAAATTTGTGGCCACAAGCAGCCCAAATCATCACCGGGTGCTACCACTATTTTTTTTTTTTACCTTGGAATGTTCTGAAGCAGCACCATTTCCCAGTAACACATCACAAGTCTGTCTGGCTGACACATGCTGAACAGGTCTTTGACAACAGCTTGTCTAGAACTGAATTCTGCCCAAGCATTTTCCACTCTGACTGGAAGCCACAAGGTATTTTAACACATCTTTACTTGACACACATGCCCAGCTCTTCTGGAAAGAACACAGTTACCCACATGCTTGGGTAACCACTGAACTAACACACTCGACAGAAGCCTGCTAGGTCAAGCCTAGGGTGCTGCAGGACGTGTGTGAGGTTGGCTCACATATCCTGGCAAAAGGTGAAGCACACAGATTTCAGTGCCATAGTAAGGAAATAACTGCAGTAAAAGAAAGGCATGGGTTAGGTGGTGCTGAAAGAGTGTTTCTCCGTGCTGTCTGCAACTGATACCTGATATAGACATGGGGAAATGGCTCTCAGTCCAGTTCTCTGGAGACTCCTAAAGACTTCAGGGCAATTCTGATTGGAACACTCTGCTAAGAGGCCTGGAAAGCATGCCAGAAATCATAAATCACCCTTAAATTGTCAGGGTCAGTGGCAAAGTAGTAGCACAGATAAGTAATCTGATTTTCTTTGCTTCAAACCTCATTAGCACAAGTATTTACAATGCATAGGTTAAGCCCCTCTTAATACTCCACAGGAGACTCCTGTATTTCTGAGTCACTGATAAACTAGAGAAACCATACAAGAAACAAAGTACCTATAAACAGATGCAGACTTTGATTTGAAAGGCTGTCAGATAAAACCAACATTGACACACCCTTAATCCTCTCCTACAAAACCCTTGTTTCTTTTACCTGCCAGGATTTTCCTGCCGTATTCACTGTTGATGACAATAATCTATTAAAACATTCACAGCTTGATTTTCTACAGGTAGGAGTGCTCTCTAATAGAAGGGCAGTTCATACCCTGGCATGTGCCAGTGTTTGGTGTGACAGATATTTAAACACACTTCAGCACCAGCAATGCATTTGCCTTCATCAGAAAAGCAATCTGCTGCCTAACTGATCAGGCAGTAGATAAAACAGCAGAACCTTCTGACTTGCTAGTTAATCCCCAGGTGAACAACTTTCTTCCTCCTGTTCCTTCATGCTGCAGCCCCAAAGGCATGTTTAGGTCACCTGTGGCTGCCTCCCTGCGCTTCCTTTGAGGTGACTTACCTTGGGTTCAACATGAATTAGCCCAGGACTGTAATTTCACAAGGTGTGCACAATCAGAACTTTCATCCTTACTCACTCTCCCAAAGATCACTTGATTGAATTAAACCTTGATTTGTTGCAGCACCCTTTTCCCCCAGGCTGGGGGGCTGTGCTGGCATTGCTATGCTTTCTCTGCTTGGAAGGAACAGAGATCCCTGCAGGCTTCCTTTTAGCCATGGGTCACAGAGCAGGGCCCAAGCCCTGCTCCTGATCAACAGCTTCCATGGATTCCCCATGGCAGCAGCAGGATAAACAGCCTAGGTGGTCACAGATGTGAAAGCCAGTGTGTTTTCTGAACAGTTGTAGGGAAAGAGGAGTCACACAGACAGGCAAATCAAACCCCTTCCTTAGTCTGAACACACGATGAATCTCAAAAAGTCATCTATACCTAAGATCCATGATTTAACAAAGCTGAGAAACCAACACTCAACAAAAACTAAGCCCAAGTGCCCCTTACTCAGAGATGCCTGCTCTAAATTAGGCAGCATTTTGTAAGAATCTTAAATTAGGTGGGAATGTAAAGGTTCACACGGGAAGGCTGCACAAGGCATCATTTACCTGTAACACAAGAGATCCAAACACTGAAGTGCTGCTGAAGTGATCATCAATTCTGGATCACAGAACTGTTATTCTTTGCCAAAATGGAAAAACCAGACCTGAGGTCAGATTTCATTGAATCTCCTTCTGGTTCAACCACAATAAAAACATCAGCCTACAGCAATAGTAACCCTCTGTTCTGAACTCATTTTGTCTCCCTTCCAAACTGCAGCTCCCTATTAGAAATTTGTTACATTAACAGACATAGTGGGGAGGAGCAAGTTGCTCTATTAATATATAAGTGATGACCATTACTTTTTAAGTTGTCCTTAAAAAAGTTAAGTGCAGGGCCGCACATGTACCACTGAAAGTATCAGCTTGGTTAAGCACAACCTAAACTTAGTGCAATACTTTCCAACAGAGTGTAAAAATAGGAACACCAAGATTTTGTGGAAACACAGGAGAAGAGGCTAACACAGTATTTCAGGAAATAAGACACTGCCATTTGACATAATCCTGAAAGGAAGAAATACAGCTCCAGTGATTAATCTCCCTAGAGAAAGCAAAGTTGGGACTGTAGGGAAAGACTCAGCCCCATGACATGTGGTTGCATGTGACATGCTGTGGAGCTGGTGCCCACTTTCTCCTGTGACCAGGAAGATGTTCAGCATTCACATACCTGGGAAAGAGAATTTTTTCCAATAAAGCATGACTGCAGCTCTCAGTTTGTTAGGACTGAGCTCAAGTTGGGGACTGCAGAATGAAGCAAAAAAAAAACCTATCCAGAAGGAAAAGCAAACAAAATTACCAGAGGGGTGAGGGGTATGGGGTGAAGAGTGCCAGCTTCAAGAAAGCCTGGGAATAAAGACAGGCATGTCCCTGCTATACCTAAAACTTCTGCATGTACATGGCCCAGCACACCTTCTGCAGCCATACTTCTGGGACATACTCCTCGAGGTTTGTTACCCCATCTGGTGTGAACAGTAAGCACAGAAAAGCAGCAGACAGATCCTCTGGCAGCACATCTGATGGAGCAAAGCCCACTGTCACCCAATCCTTAAAAAGTTATTTTCCGGAGCACTTGCTGGGAATTGTCACAAAAATTTGCAAATTTCCTTGTTTCACAGCTTCACACCAAGGCCACTTCATTGGTTACACTTTACAGTGGAGATTAAGTCTTTTAATCAGGGGTTAGCAGCTTCCAAACCTCCTGACATACACCTATGTGAAATTCCTGTCTTCTAGCCAAGTAGCAATATGGAACAAGGTGAATTCAGGCAGGCACAACACTTCCTGAATTTTTAGCAATGTTTTCAGGTTACTCTGTTCGCCCCTATCAGAAAGACTTGGCTTCCCAACTAGTACTTGGATTACTTTGCCTAAAAAATATAGCAGGTACTGAGGCTGCACTTCTTTCAACACCTTATGCATCAAACAGATACAAGAACCACTTCCATAATTCTCTGTAGGACACAGAGAAATATGTGTTCTTAGACAGGTGAAGACCTGTTTTATCACTGAGTGCCAGGCCATTCCTTTTGTGCATGCTCTGTACCCTGCACAGTCTGTTCTCCAGAGGGTCTATACTTATGCTCTTTCCTGCCAGAAGTTCTTTTGGACACATTTACTTCTCTGTTCATCACAGGCAAAACAGAAGAAAAATGGCTTTTTCTCATATGACAAATGTAATCATGGCTCAAGATGTGTGGATCCTAGAATTCACTACAACCAGAGTGGACTGCTCCTCCTGGGTCACATGCTAGGAAGGCAGACACATAAAATTTTCACAGTTCTGACTTTTTACCCAAGCAGCTCAAAATCCACTAAGAATTGGCAGCATCCTCAACATGTCACAGATATTTAATAAACTTTTCTTTGGCTTTAGATCTCCATCTGTCCAGTAAACACAGACAGGGCTGACTAAGATTTCACTGAGGTCCAAAAAGAAAGTGTGGGCTCAGAGTAGAGCTAATTAAGCAGCAAAGCTGATGGGGTCTTGACTGAAATTGTATGTTGCCCATGTTTTTCAAAGTTTTTCAAAGAGCTGGCTATAGGTCTAGGTAGATAAGGCTTAAAAACACTGTGATGTTTCATGCCAGATTTAAATGTGTGCTGCCCTTCTGCACATACACATGGCTCCAAGCATGGTTAATGAGTAATTACTTCACTCATGTTGGGAAAATTACGACAAAATAAACGAACAGCTGGGGGAGAAGGCGTAGTGCAAAGTTATTATGGCCTGCAGTTAAAAGCAGACTTCAAAGGAGGCAGCATGATTCAGGTGTTAGATGGGCAGCAAAAAAGAAAACAGAAAGAGCAGGTGAAAATGTGTTCACCAGGCTCTGACAAAAGGAGCAAAAAACACTTGCCAATCCTTGCTTTTTCCAGGCCTGGACTAAAGAACAAAGAAGCCCAAACCATTGCAATCACATAGCTAACCCATTCCTTTCTTAATCCAAATCTCAGGTTTTGCCTATCTGTTGGGAATTTTGGGGCTTTTTACACCTTTTTTGGTGTAGTGATTTTTGTAGTAGTAAAAACACTGATTTAGTCAACAGATCAGTGCAAAGGTGATGCACAGACTAGAGAGCTTGGTATCTCAACCAGCCTGGGCTGTAATCTCCATTACAAGTCACTTTACCAGCAGAATCCAAGTATTTTCCTACAACTCTCATCAAACAAAAACCATCTTTGGTCTGAACAATCTCAGACCGCTGCATCTGGGCAGAATAAAACTTTCAGGGGAGCCTTCATCTGGGTCTTGACATAACCTTGTCATTTGTAGAGATCACAGACTCTGCTTGAGGCAAGACACAAAGTGAGACAAAGTACCACTAATGCTTTCATTGTAACAGCTTCTTTGACCGTAATTCACACGGGAAGTTAAGGCATGAGGAAAATATTCCTGGTATGGGACCCAGAAGCATGAAGGTCTTAAATTTTGTTTACATAAAGCATGCCATTTCAGTTGTAAGAATACAGTTATACATCCTTACTAACTACTAGTGCACAGATCCACTTCTTGGGCTCAAAGGTGCCTGGAGCTGGAAGACAGTGGCCTCTAGCTCGGGAACCCTGAGTGTCTCCTGGTNGATTCCCGTTTCCCGCCAGCTCCAGTTCCCTCCGGCGCCCACTTTCCACCCAGTTCCCTGGTGGTCCCCTTTCCCCGTTCCCGGTTCCTTTTCCCCGTTCCCGGTCCCGTTCCCGGTTCCCGTTCCCCCACACGCGGCGCCCCCCGAGCCTNTCAACATGTCACAGATATTTAATAAACTTTTCTTTGGCTTTAGATCTCCATCTGTCCAGTAAACACAGACAGGGCTGACTAAGATTTCACTGAGGTCCAAAAAGAAAGTGTGGGCTCAGAGTAGAGCTAATTAAGCAGCAAAGCTGATGGGGTCTTGACAGAAATTGTATGTTGCCCATGTTTTTCAAAGTTTTTCAAAGAGCTGGCTATAGGTCTAGGTAGATAAGGCTTAAAAACACAGTGATGTTTCATGCCAGATTTAAATGTGTGCTGCCCTTCTGCACATACACATGGCTCCAAGCATGGTTAATGAGTAATTACTTCACTCATGTTGGGAAAATTACGACAAAATAAACGAACAGCTGGGGGAGAAGGCGTAGTGCAAAGTTATTATGGCCTGCAGTTAAAAGCAGACTTCAAAGGAGGCAGCATGCTTCAGGTGTTAGATGGGCAGCAAAAAAGAAAACAGAAAGAGCAGGTGAAAATGTGTTCACCAGGCTCTGACAAAAGGAGCAAAAAACACTTGCCAATCCTTGCTTTTTCCAGGCCTGGACTAAAGAACAAAGAAGCCCAAACCATTGCAATCACATAGCTAACCCATTCCTTTCTTAATCCAAATCTCAGGGTTTGCTTATCTGTTGGGAATTTTGGGGCTTTTTACACCTTTTTTGGTGTAGTGATTTTTGTAGTAGTAAAAACACTGATTTAGTCAACAGATCAGTGCAAAGGTGATGCACAGACTAGAGAGCTTGGTATCTCAACCAGCCTGGGCTGTAATCTCCATTACAAGTCACTTTACCAGCAGAATCCAAGTATTTTCCTACAACTCTCATCAAACAAAAACCATCTTTGGTCTGAACAATCTCAGACCGCTGCATCTGGGCAGAATAAAACTTTCAGGGGAGCCTTCATCTGGGTCTTGACATAACCTTGTCATTTGTAGAGATCACAGACTCTGCTTGAGGCAAGACACAAAGTGAGACAAAGTACCACTAATGCTTTCATTGTAACAGCTTCTTTGACCGTAATTCACACGGGAAGTTAAGGCATGAGGAAAATATTCCTGGTATGGGACCCAGAAGCATGAAGGTCTTAAATTTTGTTTACATAAAGCATGCCATTTCAGTTGTAAGAATACAGTTATACATCCTTACTAACTACTAGTGCACAGATCCACTTCTTGGGCTCAAAGGTGCCTGGAGCTGGAAGACAGTGGCCTCTAGCTCGGGAACCCTGAGTGTCTCCTGGTCGGCAGCGCCCGGCCAGCAGCTCCGGGCTCCGCTGTCCTCCCCCACTCCCGGTTCCCCCTCCCCTGGCTCACGTTCCCCGCCCACATCCCGGTTCTCTGCCCGGCTCCCCTTTGCCCCACAATTCCCTGTTCCCGCCGCCGTCGTCCCGGTTCCCAGCTCCCCCGAGGTCCCCGTTTCCACCCCCACGAAGGGCTCCCAGTTCCTTAGGCCCCCGCCTCCCGTTCCTCGGTCCCCTCCTCAGCTCCCTTTGCTCCCCGATTCCCGGTTCCTGTGTCTCTGCGCCCCCCACACCCTCAACCCCCCCCCATTTCCTGTTCCGTCCCGTCTGCCTCTCGATTCCCGTTTCCCGCCAGCTCCAGTTCCCTCCGGCGCCCACTTTCCACCCAGTTCCCTGGTGGTCCCCTTTCCCCGTTCCCGGTTCCTTTTCCCCGTTCCCGGT
>VXBC01005972.1:42951-57921 GCA_013399945.1 Ploceus nigricollis | reverse complement strand
ACGGGGCTGGGGGGCTGCGGGGGCACGGCAGGATGAGGGGCTGCAAGGTGAGGGCAGGGCTGAGGGGCTGCGGGGGGACGGCACCGCTGAGGCGCTGAGCCAGCGCGGCTCGGTCCTGCCCGTGCCCTGCGCCCAGGGGCGGCGGGTGGCCTCCGTGGGGGTCCCGGGGCAGCCGACGGGCTTTGGGCTGTGGCGCTCGAGGAGCTGAGCCGGGCTCGCTGTGGCTGGAGCTCAGCCTCATACACTCGGGTGGGTTTTGCAGGAGGGAAGCTGCTGTTGGGATCTGGAAAAGGTCGCTGCTACTGGGGAAGCAGACCCATGTCTGAGCATCTCTGGGTCTTGTTCCCAGCGCAGGGGTCCCACGGCACCCACCCGCCCTTTCTGTGGGCCTCAGAAGTGGGTCAGGCCTTCGATTAACTCTAAATCAGCCTCGGGTCAAAGGGTGCAACTTACAGGAGCTGCTTACTGATTAAGTCATTTGCATGCTTTCTTTCTGATAAACTCCTTTTATGGTTGTGTTTTGGTTAATTAGGGCACTGGCAGGTTAAAACAAAGTCTTGAAGATTGCGTGAGACAGGTGCATGATTGACATGGCTCTGGGGATCTATCACACAAGGAATTCAAGAGGTGCCAGCTGCAGCCCACAGAGTGCCCAATTCTCAGAGCCAACTAAGATTCTAGCAGAGGAAAAAATACAAATAAACAGTCACCAGATCTCATGACTGAACTCTAATCTTAGAGCAGGGGAAAGGGCAAGGCTTTGGTCTCACCAAGAAGCAGTGAGAAGAGCAAAGACCATGACTCTCTAATACAAGAGGCAAGACTCTTTCCCGGAGTTAGAGAGAGGGTTTTGGGATATCAGTGTAAGAGAACCCAAAGGCAGCCTCTGTGGGGAGGGGAACTGATGAGCCTTACAGACTCTTGAGGCTGATTTTTGCCCACTCACACTCCCTCCTGGATTTCTTCAGTCACAGGCTGATACCTCACTAGAGAGAAGCCCCAGGACCTGAGTGTCCCAAGTAGTCTGGGCAGGACCCCTTACGTATGTCCTAGAGGACAAGGGGTGCTGCCTTTTCTGGGGTCCCAGTAGTTCTTTAGCTCTCAGTTGGCAATGACAGATAAGGTTTGGAGCACATCTTTTACATCTCTTAGGAGCCAGCAGTTGCTGTGGGGTGGTTCCTCCCTGTAGCCCATTGTCCTGATGTGCTAGTAGTGGCACAGAGTAGTGCCAGAGTAGTGGCATCCCTGATGTGACACAGTCTTGCTGCCATTCTCGTGTTGCCAGAGTGGGAGTTTTCCAGTGAGGAGTGAGTCAGGTGGGCTGTAGCCATAGCAGAACAGAGGCTTTCCAGAGTGGCTGGAAATAGCACATACCTCAGCTAGATCAGCAGTGACCTTAGAGATGGATGCAGGTGCATTTTCCACTAACCCTTGTTCTGCTGGTTTGTTCTGGTGCTCACACACAGGCTTTCCCATTCTTGTGAATCAGCATCAAGTCCTCTCAGAATGGGACATCATTTTCTGCTTGGCAAGCACCTCAAGCTGTTGTGTAAAACGGTTAAAGCAGGCAGTGATGCAGAGACCTGCTCCAAATGAAGCTTGTTTTTGATGACTGATGCTGAGGGTGGCTCCTGGCCTACTTTGCAGGGCACCGTGGAAGATAGCCAGTAAGCAGCAAGCCTAACCTTGCTACCTGCTTGACTTTTCTCTTTATTCTTTTTCCAAATGATAAATGACATAGAGAATAAAAATTTTCAGCTCCCCTGAGGTTGCTGAATAGAGCTTAAAGACTAACTGGCAAAAAAAGATAAAGGGGGATATATATATATGTAAAAGATAAAGGTTTAAAGGTACCCACACAGGATTATAAACATGGCTGGAACCAGTGGAGAAACAGATAAGAAGGATACAGTGGTTTTTTTGGCAAGTTATGTAACACAGAAACAACAGCACATGCCCAAAGAAAAAGTTCAAGGAAAGGTCACCTTTAATATCGAAGCATTCAGTCAATACGACCACCAGAGACCCCTTTTTATGACTCTCCAGGACCAGAAAAGAACTTCCAATAGGAGGAAGATGCATGCAAATTCATTCTAGGAATTAGTTCTGTGTATTAGATAAGAAGCACGTATTAATGAATATGTATGATTGTGATGGGTAAAGACCTTGTTGCAAAGTCTGACCACACCCACAGAACAAGGAGAGTGTGTCCTGTGCAGATAAGGAGTGCCTGCTTCCTACTGCTTCAAATTATGTTAGGAAGTTTGTTCTGGCCAATTCCAGTATCATGGATGTAGTATGAATTGTAAAGAAAATGTGTAATTTTAGATTCATGTCTAATCTTTCAGGCATGTAATTTGAAGACTCAATTGCTTTAGCTGTTGGAATGTGAGCCTTTAATCCAATCACAGTAGGAAAGCTTTAGGATATATTAACAAAGTTGTCTTTGCTTGGTTACTTAAAAATTTTGACAGATTATTATAGCTAGGAAATGCTTTAAAATGTAAAATGAGAAGAGATGAATTCTTGCAGCATCAGGAAGGACTAAGCCCCCATTAGGAGAAGTCTGAATTAGCTTGCCCCAGGTCTGTTTTTATAATAGTTGTCTATCCTCCATATTCTGTGTACTGCGTTAAAGTAATGCTGAAGTGATTGGGGCAGCTTCTCAAATGAACTCTGCTCATTTGCCAGCAGCCAGCCAGGAGATGTGCCTCAGTCATGTTATGTTGCTAGAAACTATGGCAGCCCAATTCTGTTTTGCTTTTTAGGTTTATCCATTTCCCATGTTCTTATTGTTGTCAGGCTTGTGTATAAATCTGTGATCCAAATTTTCAGTTGGTTAACTCCAGAGACTTAGTGGATTTGCTCTGCCAGGCTGTTTGGTCTGCAAGTTGATTCAGAAGAACATTATTGTTTGAAGAAGATTACAGATTTATAGATTATAGGAGAACAGGGTTTTATTTTACCATGTCTCTACTTCACACGAGGTGTGCCTGTAGCAGAGGAACTTGCCAACAGCTCTAATGAATTTAGAATGGTGCTGTCATTATGAGCTGGGCAACCCGTTGAGATCTTCTGGTACGCTTGGTAATTGTTGGCTTCTTTAGTCTCACTACTAGCTCCAACTAACTGAGTCTTAGTGTAACTGCAACTGAACAAAAGGTTTGTTTCTGCCTCACACTGTACTTCCAGCTTTTCTTTTTAAAAATGCACAGCTGATGAAAATATCAGAACAGCAGTCAGTGTAGCCTGGAATATGAGGGTGTAAAAGGAGCACATTTGTGTTTGTTTGTTGTGCAGGCCTGGCAGGATGCTGGACTTGTCCTGTCCACGACCAGCAATGAAGCCTGTAAGCTCTTCGATGCTGTGCTGACACAGGTATGACCAAAAAGCGCAAGAAAATGTGATTTGAAGGGACTTGTGCATGGAACACTCTTTACTGTAGCTGATATTTGAATTTCTTATCAGCTGGGAGAGCCTCAAAATCAGGCCTTTATCTGGCAGCAGGAAACCCTTTTAGCAGAGGGCTGTACCAGATGCTGCAGCCGTGGTGAAAACCTCAGCCAGTGTGCTCATTCCACTTGATACCAACAAATCAGCTAGTTGACAAAAACCCTGTAGAAATCCAGGGTAATTGGTTCTGCTGGTGACTGAATTATATTAAACCCCAGTTTTTCTACCACACTAAACCTTTCCGAATGCAGCATTTGTCTTTTAGTCATTTGCCTTGCTTGTGAATTTTAAGTGTCTGTGAGAACAAAAAGAAAATATCCTCCTTATCATAGAGGATTTCTCAACCCTCTCTTGCTCTGTCTCTCTTACAGTATGCAACTTGGACCAATAATGAGAGTCTTGGAGGTATTGATGGATGTCTCTCCAAGCTAAAAGCAGCAGATCCAAACTTTAGTGAGTGTAACCTTTGATTCTGAGCATGGAAAGGGCTGGGTTAATGCCTGTTGTCTTGGTGTTTAACTGACTTTATGCAAGGGCAAGGTGATAATTTATAGAATTCTTTAAAACTTCCTCAAAATGTAGAGCAGGCAGAATGCTTTTGTGTGGTGTTTTATTCTTTTCATTTCACATAATATTTGAGTAGCTGTCATGGAAACCTTCTGGGAACTTTAGGCTTGGGAGACTTCCTGGACACCTGTCAGGGGGTCAAGTCAGTTTTATTGAAAATGCTCAGCTCCTCTGGTGTTTTGTGGAGCTGGAGGCTCTGCTGTGAGCTCAGCTGGTGCTGTGCTGTTTCCTGCAGCCATGGGACATGTCATTGCCAATGGCTTAGAGCTGATTGGCACTGGAAGGACCGTGAGGCTCGACAAGGAGCTGGACAGCGCCGTGAGAGCCATGGTGGCACTTTCCAAGTCACAGCCGCTGACAGAGCGGGAGAGGCTTCATGTGTCAGCGTTGGACGTGTTTGCCAGGGGGTGAGTCCTCTGTCACCCTGCTTGAGGGACTGTCAAGAGTTCCTTTGTCTACTGCAGGCAGAAGTGAAGGTTGGCAGTAGTGGTGTGTTGTGTTAGCTGACATCTACCAAAGGATCAGGGTGAGATGTCACAGATTGTCCCTGAATTTCTCTCTCCACCCTAAGTGCCATGTCTAGCTGTTGAGCAGCACTGTAGGAAGTAAAGTGCTCTATTGCCACCACTTCCTAGCATTAAGCACTCCAAGTTTAAAATGTGCCACAGATCCATCAGTGTGGTTTAGAACTAGGAAATGAAGTATTTGGCTTCAGTAGGGTCCAGACTCAGATGCACAGAAGGAAAGTTACAGACTTCTCTCTCTTGTCTCCGTATGTCAAAACCTATTTCCCCTGTAAAACAGGGAAATAAGAGTGTCACACGTGCTGTAGAGGCTCACTGCTTCATTCCATATGATAAATCTGCATGAGCTGCAGAACGTACGGGCTAATGATTCACTTTCATTATTTGTTTGCCAAACAAATGGGCAAGCATGGATTTGCCTCACATCGCAGCAAAGGAAATGAGAAAGCTGCTGAAGCCCTGCCACTGGGTTTAATTCCCACAAAAGGAGAGGGAAGGTGTCTGTACATACAAAATTCCATTAATTATGGTGGGTCCCTGTAGGAACTATTCAGCCCTGGAGGAAAATTTTTAGATTTATAGTTTAAGCTTGTTTCATTTTCCTTGTGTGTTACAGTGATTTGGTGTAACCCAACATGATTTCTTTCATAAGATTTCTCAGAAGGTGCCAAATGAAGATAATCCCATTATTATCTTAGAAAAGACTAAAGAATTCCTTCAGGAAAAACAATAAGTCATTTGGTGCTGAATTTTCTATTTTTCAGCATAGTTTGAGTTCAGGACTAACAGTAGGAGCAGGCATGTGTGCCTTCTTTCAGTGATGGAAATAATTTTTTATTTCTAGCCAGCTTCCAAAAGCTTGTGATCTATGGGAGCAGATTCTGCAGAGCCACCCAACTGACCTGCTAGCCCTCAAATTTTCCCATGACACTTATTTCTACCTGGGATATCAACGTCAGATGCGAGACTCTGTTGCCCGTGTTTATCCCTTCTGGACACGTGATGTTCCACTGAGCAGGTGAGTCATGCTTCATTTGGAAATTGCTCTTTACCTGCTGTGCACGGACTACGTGGTTTTTAAGTTCAGACTTACAGGAGCAGGATCTTCTGGAAACAAGACATGTAGACAAAAATCAAGAGTCTAGAAATTAATCAAACTTGATCCCAGATAGAATGTGTATCCAGTATCCCTCTTGACGCTGTTGGTGAGGGATTTTTCTTAAGTGAGCTGTTTCTCACTGCTGTCAAATATAGCACATGGTGTGTAACACATAGGATAAAATCATGTCCTCACCCCAGGCAGTGGCAAAATTTCTTCATTTCTTCCAAAAAATACTATTCATCTTGATCCATTAAATAAATCAGGTGCATATAACATCCCTAATTTTTCTTTATTTTTATGGCTTAATGGGGATGATTTACAACCAGTTTTAAAGGGCCGCTTCATGTAAAAGTACCCTCCTGTGGTTTTGTGTGCACTGGGGAAAATGTAGATTGCCTTTGAGATTCTCAGATAGCGTTGGTGACAGCAGTGTCTCACTTCTAGCCTTTTAATTCTGCATGTTGCAACTGTTACGGAAATCAGCAGCTGGTTCTGTGTAGCTGGTGATTCCATCTCATCCAGAGATGGAAATGTCCATTCTGATGTGCAGCTTGTCACTGTTTGCCACACTGGTGTCTCAGGGTCACTCATTTCCTCTGAGAATTAGCTTAGTAGTTCTGTATCCTGTGAGCTTGAACCCTTGTTGTAAATTGCTCTGCAAGGACTTTTTTGAGTTAAACGTTCTTTCTAGTGTGTTTTTTCTGTCCTGGACTAAACCTTGTTATAAATGGATGATGTGCTGTTTTCCTCCCTTCTATTAGCTATGTGAAGGGCTACTACTCTTTTGGACTCGTGGAAACAAACCTTTTTGACCGTGCTGAGAAGGTTGCCCATGAGGTAAACTGCCTGCTGTTGGTGCTAAAAGGCTTGAGAATTCTCAGACAGGGTGTTGGTTTCTGCCAGTTGTTAGTCAAAGCAGCAAAGAGATACAGCTCAGCATGGAAATGCTCACAGATCTTTGTGAGACTTGTTGATCACTCTTCTCACATCTCTGCCCCACCAAGGCAGTTTCACTGGACTGTATTCCCCTCACTTGTTTATGAGCATGCCCTGTCAGATGGGGTCAGAACACCCCTATAAAATCCATGTATCAGCCCATCTGATACTGCTTCTCACATGTATAATTGGCTGTTTACTCCTATTAAAGAATGTTGGATTGTTTTGATGTAGTCTGCTCTTGACAATCAGTCCTGTTTGGCTTCCTGCTCCCCTTTTTTCCTAGATCTTTGTTCCTGGATTATTGAACAATTAACTGTAGCAATGTTCCTGGGGATCAATATTAGCCAGCCTGTTTCCTTTCTATGAAGATAGTAATTATACTTGACTTTCTCCAGTCCTCAGGATTATCCCTGTCCATAGGAGTCTCAGACACAATTAATCTCTAATGGGTGTTCTTGGCAAAACTTCTGTTACATCAAATTGCTGAAAGTGACAATAGAGACTAAACTCTAAAACTTAACCTTTACTAGGTTTATGACTAACATAAGAACATGCCAAAAGCCTGGTGGGAGTTGTTGGGCCAAGGAAGAGGAATTGGCTGAATACTCAGAGCTGGCCGTTTTTTGGAAAAGAAATAGTTATCTGCAAGGCACTGTGTCATGGGATATATTGTGCCTGTGCCTGCAGTTCTTTCATTGATGCATGTCTGTGAAGTAGATGTCATTTCACAGTCATCATCAAAGCCTGTGTTTTAAAGTGTTTTGCAGGTGTTCATCTCCCTGCAGCAGAAGCTGGGAAGTGAAGTCAGCCAAGAAACATTCTCTTCCTTTTCTGTCCAAATCAGACTTCTGGGCTGTGGTTAGTTGGAGTGGTACAAGGATGTACTTAACATGCAGCAAGTAAAAAGTAGTCTCTTGTTTCTAGATAAGCAGTGATAAATGTCTGTATTTGCAAGTTTGTAAGGCTCATTGTGTTTTCCTGTTTTTCACTCACAGGCTTTGGCTATAAATCAGACAGATGCATGGTCTGTCCATACTATAGCTCATGTAAATGAAATGAAGGCAGAGGTGGAGAAAGGCTTAAAATTCATGAAGGAAACAGAAAAGAACTGGAAGGTAAACATTTTTGTGGCATCTCTGAAGAAGCTATTTTTAGGTTTTCTTTGATTCCTGCAGCCAAGTTCTTGAGTCCTCTGCCTGCAGTTCCTTCCTATCTGCAGACCTGTTACAATCAATGCAGAGTTTGCATATTAGAGGAAATCCTCCTTTGAGGTGCTGTTACTCTCCATGCAGCTTTTAAGCAAGAGACAGGAAGAAGTGGCATGTTATGAGGGACATGGCTGTCCCTATTTGTGATCTGTTGTGTGGTTATGAAAGTAAAGTGACCACTGATTCTTTCACTAGCTTTTTACTCAGGCTGATGTATGCACAGACATTCAGTTGAAGGACCTGGCTAAATCTCCTCATGGGACCTAAGATGAGGTGGAAAATGACACAATCAAATAAACTGTTTCAAAACACTAAAATACTTGTTTGTTTCTGGATGGGGAGGGGATTTTAAGAACAAAGAAAAGAGAAATTATGCTCTTACGTATTTTCTAGTGTACTAATTACTTTCTACATCCAACATGTTTGATACCATCTTTCAGAGTATTGAACAGGTTAATTAGTCTGTTATGTGGTCCTTTGCTGTAAATTAAGTTTTATTTTGTGTTTGATAGCATTTACCCAATGATTAAGTCTGTTATATTCAGAGCTGAGAGTTGTAATGTTTGCCTTTGCTAGAACCCACAAGAGTCTATTTTAGAGTCATCTGAGCTGACTGTCCCACCTCACACCAAGAGCAGGATTGGATAGTGAGACTAGAAAGGCTGGTTTTGTACTTGTTTTATTTTTTAAGTTAAGCATTCAGATGCTTAACTTGGAAGTGCAGACAGAAAACTCTTGCTTGAAGTTCACACCTGTCACTTCCCAGAAAGCATTTTGTCTTTTAATATGTTAGTTTTAATGAAACAGTGATTGACAGTTTGGGTGATACCTTAAAAATCCCAGTCAGTGACTTTTGGATCAATTTTTTTTTAACTCTTGGTTCTTAAATTGTTGCATGTCTCTGTGATTGATACTCTTTATCCAAATAAAATCAAGTGCAAGCCCACTTCTCTCTAGCAGTTTAATCTTTTTCAGAGCTCAAATTTAGCAGCAGGGAAAAGGTTTTGCTTTATTTAGTCAGGTAATTCTGTGATCTTGTTTGTATGACATTTGGAATGGCAGTATGATATTCGACTTGATTTATGCCAAGCACGTAACTGCTTCTGTTGCTTGAGTTTGGTTTGTGATTTAATATTAAACAAGCAAAGATTACCAGAATGTTTATCTTAGAGGCCCTGACATTTATTGGGAACCTTTACCTTTGTGCATCCTGAAAGTTGTTGTTACCGTTGTCAGTATGACAATAAAGATGATTTTTCCACTTGCGAGACCATTAAGTTTAACTACGGAACCAGGAGAGAGTGGGAGGAGAGGGGTGAACCTTCCTGGTATTTTAATTTTCACCAAAGGATTATGGAACTACATTTGTCTCTTTTAATGCATTCACAAAAATGAACTGCAGTTGCCTTGAACTGCAGGCTAGGGAAGAGGATTTGAAGTTCTGGTGCCAGCTGGAAGGGACAGTGCGAAATTGGTGCAGTTCAGCAAAAATTCATCTCACCTGATGAGCTGCCAGTGTGTTTGGCATCTCTTGCAGCTTCTGTAGCCTGTAGTAAAACTTGTTTAAAAAGGGATTCCTCTTTGTCTGAGGTAGGTTCTAGATGGCTGGAATGAATGGCCCTCATAAGGCCTCCATATCCTCCTCTCTCCACTATCTGGCCAGATTACTTCAGATAAGATGCCTAAATTTTAGATGAGACAAATCTTACTCTTCTTATAGATGTGGATTAAATTTCTTTTTTAAAAAGGGTGCTGAAGAAAAGTGAATTCTGAGGCATCCAAGTGAAACTCTTATCTGGAAAATGATGTGGGGGAAACCTTGGGTTTGAGGTGTTGCCTTGAATAGCTGCAAGGACAAGTGTACCAAATGAGAAGGTGTCCTGGCAGCTGATTTAAATTTCTTGTCTCTTTTGTGTCTCCTGAAGTACTCGGTTTTGCTGAAGGAGGAAACAGAAATCTGACTAGATAACTTGAAAAGGGAAGTTATTTTGTAAATATTTTTTTTTCTCTCTCCAGGGCAGTGATATGCTTGCTTGCCATAATTACTGGCACTGGGCTTTATACTACATTGAAAAGGTATGAGATATTTTCATACATGTGCTTTATGGTCCAGATAGGTTATCTAAAGCTCTTTAAAAGGCAGAACTAACATTTACTTGGGGTTGGGGGGGTGGTGGTGTCAGCTATTTGAAGGGATGTTTTTATAAAATAGCACAATTCTATATTTACAAAGTGGCATAGTCCTTTATTACTGTTATTTTGATAATTTAAATTGCATTGGTCAAGACTTTAAGGATCTTTCTAAGAATGTTGAAATATTGCTGTGAGATTATTGCATGTTTGAAGATCCAATAGTCTAGCTAATTACATTTAACACAGTTATTTGGTAGTAAGATGAACTTAGATCTCTAATTTTGAGACAAAGACTAACAAAATTCTTAGCAAATTCAGTACTCATTTTCTGGCCTAAAAATTTGCTGACTATAAAAAAGAGGCCATAAACTCTAAATTGGGTTGCCAATGCTATTAATTATTGTTACTAATTATTACTATTGAAAGCCTTTAAAAATTGTTAAAATTTCACCCAGCCTGTCAGAATTTCCTTGGATTTAATGCTTAGCACTCATGGGGTTCAGCTTAATAGGGAGATGAATGTGGCATCCTTGAGAAGGCAGCATCCTTTGGCCAGAAAGCAGAGTAACACAGAAGGAACATAATGCTCAACAGAAGTCCAATAGTTTATTTATTTTGTCACTTCCTATCTACATAACATTCTTGAAGGATACTTAAAACTGGGTTTCTCCCATCTCTTTGCATACGCCATGGGATGCACTGATTTTTGCAAACGTCTGTGAAAGAAACATTAGAATGAGAGGCAATACCTCCGTGTTTCTCCTTCTTGCTTAACTTGTGCCAGTATTGGTACTTATTCTTAGATGAAACCTCAACATGCTGATCATTTTGCCTATTAAATCCAGGTTTTTCTGCTTTGGATACCTCAAGGTTTCTTTGACTTGGTTTGTTTTGATCAGGCAGTCCTGAAGAGATGTTATGACGTCTGTTAATGTGTTTGTCTCTGGTTGCTGTCTGCACGTTAACCAAGCAGTCCTCCTTTGCTTTTCCAGGGGGAATATGAAGCTGCTTTGACAATTTATGACAAGCATGTGAGTAGGGGCCTTTTTTTTTACTGAGATCGTGCGAGATCACAATGTGATGATGATGTGTGCTTTCTTCCTTCTGTGTGACATTGAAACCTATCACAGTGTGTGATCTGTGTATAAATATTGTTTACATCTGTTAGCACAGTCTTTCAGGGAAACAACTTCTCAGCAGTTCTGGGGAAAGTGCCCCAAGGATTGAGTGTTACATAGTTTGAGTGCTTGAAAGAGCTACAATGGTACTGATTTCCATTCTGCCCATGTTTCTTATTCATACCTTTTAAAGGATGTAAATTAGTCAAGTCACCTTTACAAAGAACTGGTTTTGCATGTTAGGTACAAAGTCAACTGTCTGGATTTCAAAACAACCTTTGTAAATAAGCAGTATCAATTTAGATAACATAGCACATCTTTGTAAGGATTGTAAAAATACTGCAAGCATTAAGAAAGCTGCTGGGCAGATTTCTATCTACTAACATTGATCAAGTGAAGTAATATTTGTGGCAGAATTTTGGAAAAAATAAAATACTGTGGTGACTCCCCATATTTGCTGAGAAAAACAACAAATGTAAATCATATAAGTTTCTGTCATTGCAAATTCCTTTATTCAAGAAAGATGCAATTAGGACTATTACAAAATAAGTAATTTTGAATTAATAGAAGGATAAAATTAATTTAGTACTGTGAAAATAAGTTTGATAATCTGAGGAAGTTTCCACTAGCACATCACTTGGCCAGCCTATGAGTTCTTGTGATTACAGATTGCTCCCCCGTGCCTGGCAAGTGGAAGCATCCTGGATATAGTTGATAACAGTTCGATGCTGTACAGGCTTCATCTGGAAGGTAGGATATCCTCTGGCCATTCTTTTTTATAACATTTTATTTTTCCTTTCCCCTGCCATTCATGTTGGGGAAGTATTTCAATATAATTACACAGCAAGCTCGATCAGTGTTTCAGAAGAAACTTGAGAAAAGCATCAATGTGAAGTTTCTAATAATGTCCATAAGCTTTATTCCTCCCAAGAGCTTCTATTTTCCATGCCAGTGTGGCATAGCAGTCAGCTCCAGCTAGTATAGGTCACATACTTCTTCTCTGACAACTTCACTTTGATTGTTCCTGTAGGTCTGAGGCTGAGCAAACAAGTGCATAAGCCTCTAAAAACCCATAGCATAAACTTCCAGTTAGATCCCTTTTTTTCTGTTTTGATCCTGATTAAAATAGTTGGTATGGGCATATCAGCCTCTGGCTTTTTGTACTCCCCTAACTCAGTGGCATTTCCCCTTTTTAAGTCACCATATATATGTTGTGGTTGGCCTGTGCGGGGAAGAGATGATGCTGAGTCTAATTCAGAAGGCTGAATAGTTTTTTATTATTATAACTATATTTCAATACATTAGTATATATCTAAAGAGGAGTTCTTAAAACTACATCTTAACTTCTAGCTATCATATCTAACTACTGTAACTGTAACTAACTCGTGACTCCCTCTCAGGAGGGAATCCAGACACAGGTGCATACAATTGGCTATCAGAGCTAAACAATCTTCACTGGTGTCTAATCAACCAATCACCTCAGGTAAACAATTCTCTAATGCATTCCACATGGAAAAACAAGGGACAGGAATAGAAATTGTTTTCTTGTCCTTCTTCTCTCTCTGCTCCTCTATGAAACTTTCTTCAGGGAGCAGAGATGTGAGCACTACATTTATACACTGGGGTTCATGGCAGGGGACATGATGGGCAGACAGTATTTCACACTGTTCTGCTAAAACGCTAATGATGTATTGGGGTTTTTATTAAATCCATCTTCTCACTCTATCTTGTGATTCCTACAGATGGCTCATGGTGAACAGCACCTCCAAAACATTATGAGCAATCTCATAATAAAGCCAGAAGCTCACACAATGCAGACTAAAATAATGCCTTTAATCTCCTGACAGTCAAGAAACTCTTGGTCCACATAAGGCAGGCTGCAGCTGGGCATTATTGCTGCACACATTTTGCTACATCAGGAAATGTTCCCTTGAGTTCAGTAGGAATGCTTTTTATGCTGAGTGGCTGAAAGTAATTGCAAAGTTGTCCTTTTGCATGTGGCAATGTTATTGAGAGAATTATTTCTTCTCTTAGGTGTAAAGCTTGGGGACAGGTGGAATGATCTGCTTGGGGTTACGAAGAAGCACACCAAGGATCACATTCTTCTATTCAATGATGTGCACTTCTTGATGTCTTTCCTTGGAGCCAAAGACCACAAAACTACTGAGGAGCTTTTAACAACTCTGCAGGAACTTGCCAGGTAAGCAACAGAATTCCTGCATTGGGTTCAGTGAATAGCCCTTTGAACTTCAGAGCAATGATGTCTCTGGCTTGCTGAAGTTCCAACATGCTNAAACTATATGTAGTTTTGAGGAATACTGTAATTTTTAAGAATACTTATCAAAACAAATTACTTTCAAAGCAAGCCTAAGTATCTCTCACTTAACTAAAGTAGAAAACAGCAAATATATTTTGTTATTTATTCTATTATTTATATAAGTATGTCAGGCTATATAAAGTATAGAAAACTGTCCACCACAGAGGCTTTAATGAACATGTGTTCATATATGCTACTTATTCTTTCACCCAGTGCTTCCTTTCACCTACTTTCAGCCTTAATAATACATGTGTACATTTTTAGCTGTAGTTTGAAATATTATAAAGCTTAATTTAATTATTTGAGAAAGCAGGCTGTGAGGTGAAGGGACTGTATTAATGATTGGATTAATTTACATCTATCACAAATATGTAATGTATAAATGATACCCCAGAGGCGTTTTGTATGTGTTAAGAAATCAGTGTTACAACCTGGGCACAAACATCTGGCATTGCACCGGTATTTTTCCCTGGCCTTAGCCATGGAAAGTTGCTGGGGATTTGTCGGGTGTCCCATGGCGCTCTCTGGTGGTTGGTGGCACAGGCTCCTTTCCATGGAAATGCTGGACAAAACGTGTAAATGAGGAATTGTTCCATCATTTTCATCACTGGCTGTCTCAAGCTGCTTCAAATGAACATCTGTTGTACACTTTTGTCTTTCTAGGATGCCACAGTTTGTTTAAGGAATTATAAACATATAGGGCAGTGTTGCCTACTAGAAAATGAAGGCTGGCCCAGTGAAAGAAACACGAAGTTTTGTAACTTGAGAATGAACTGGCTTGCAAGGTCATGACTGGGAGCTGTGTGCAAGGACTGGTGGCCACATGTGGCCAGACAAAGGACTAGCAGTAGGATGTTCTGGTGGGGTCAGCCGAAGAGAAGCTGCAGTTTTCTTACTGTCCTAGCTCAAACTGTTTATTGCAGAGCTAGGAAGGNTTACGAAGAAGCACACCAAGGATCACATTCTTCTATTCAATGATGTGCACTTCTTGATGTCTTTCCTTGGAGCCAAAGACCACAAAACTACTGAGGAGCTTTTAACAACTCTGCAGGAACTTGCCAGGTAAGCAACAGAATTCCTGCACTGGGTTCAGTGAATAGCCCTCTGAACTTCAGAGCAATGATGTCTCTGGCTTGCTGAAGCTCCAACATGCTCCTCCCTGCCTTAGCATGTCACTAAGGGCAACATCCAGTTAGGAGATCCATATTATTATTTATTTATTGAGTTAATGTCTAGAGGGGCTCCTCATGTTGTTGAGCAGAAATCTTTTGTGTTTGAGGTCATGAACACCACCTGCGCAGTTGCTGTCTGTTTCCTTTTAGTGGGGTCACACTAAGCTGTGTTACAGACAAGCAGTAAAGTATATTAATAAGAATATTGTACAAGATATGTCAGCTGTCTGTGGTGGATCTTTTCTGCTCTAGTTTAAAAGGTTAATAACAGAACATTAGCTGGTAGTGATATTCTAATGGCTACTCTTTGATGTGTTGTTAAGTCCATCTGCAGGAAATTAGGTTTCAAGTACTACTAAAGTAATAATCTAGAATATTTAACTTTCAAATTAAGTTATTTGAAAAAGTTGAATATTGGAGGGAAGAAAGGAAGGGAG
>VXBC01005972.1:30616-42846 GCA_013399945.1 Ploceus nigricollis | reverse complement strand
ACAAAACGTGTAAATGAGGAATTGTTCCATCATTTTCATCACTGGCTGTCTCAAGCTGCTTCAAATGAACATCTGTTGTACACTTTTGTCTTTCTAGGATGCCACAGTTTGTTTAAGGAATTATAAACATATAGGGCAGTGTTGCCTACTAGAAAATGAAGGCTGGCCCAGTGAAAGAAACACGAAGTTTTGTAACTTGAGAATGAACTGGCTTGCAAGGTCATGACTGGGAGCTGTGTGCAAGGACTGGTGGCCACATGTGGCCAGACAAAGGACTAGCAGTAGGATGTTCTGGTGGGGTCAGCCGAAGAGAAGCTGCAGTTTTCTTACTGTCCTAGCCCAAACTGTTTAGTGCAGAGCTAGGAAGGGTTGGGCTTGTGCCTTTTGTGGGTATATTCAGGAGAATAAAAACCGATTGCTGGATGAGTAACAAAAAGGTGAAAGTAGCATAACCACACCGAAAGATATGACCTAAGTCAAGTACCTGAAACATCAGGCTTTGTACAGTAAAAAAAAAAAACCAAAAAACTAACTGGTCTGTAGGCAGGGGCAGATTGGCATTGAAATATGGCTTATGGAAGTTAACCACTTTTTCATTCCACAGAGCACCTCGTGAAGACCACCAGCTTTCCCTGGCTCCTAGTTTGGGGCTGCCACTGTGCCAGGCTTTTGTAGAGTTTGAAAATGGGAATTGTGACAAAGCTGTAGACCTGCTGTACCCAATCCGTTATGAACTAGTCCAAGTGGGAGGCAGTGATGCTCAGGTAAAGGAGATCCAGAAAAGACTTATTTGATGTCTTTTGAAGACTTAATCCCCTTTCAGTAGCTGCCATGAAGCAGTTACAAACTCAACAGCACTTCAGTGTTGTTGAAAAAAAAAGCTGAACTGTGCTTGTGACTGAATCCTGTTTGCAAACGCTTACTAGCAGGGTTAGCTATTTATTTTTAATGTTGATTTGTTTCCTTCCTGTGAATTTAATAGTTTGGTAACCAAGACATTGTAACCAGCAATACATTATAAATTACTTATTAGTTTGTATTTTGCTGATTTTTTTTTCCAGAGAGATGTTTTCAGCCTGTTATTGATTCATGCTGCTTTAAATTCTAAATCAAAGGCCAAACAAAACCTTGCAAGGTGAGTATTTTCCCTGATAAATATTTGTGGAAGCAGCACTGTTGCTAAAAGTAAGAGGTAATGAATATACTCAAAAAGTAAGAAGTAATGAATATATTCAAACCAATAAATTTAAGGCTAAAATTATATGCAAGTGTTTGTGTTAGATGTAGCAACATTTAACCAGGATAAAAAGTACAATAGCTTTCAGTTCCAAAAGTCCACTCTTTCAGCCTGGATGGATGATCTGTGTATGTTCAAGGGTAGTTGATTTTCAAATGGTTCTATCTTCAGATGTGGCCTGTTGACCATGTGTGTTATGGACTGCTAAGCTTCTGCAACTCCAGTCAGTGCCACTGCTGACATCTGCTTTGCTGGGAAGTCAGAGGTGTGCTCTGCCACTTGGGCTTGCCCCTCAGCACAGCGTGTTTGGCAGAACAGTCCACGTTTATCACCCGCTCCTCACCCTCCTACTTCTCCTTTCACAGGTGTCTCCTGCATGAACGGGATATGATGAGACCCAAGTCACCAATGACTGAGCGACTGATCAGGAAGGCAGCAGCTGTGCATTCCATGGCATAGGGCTTTCCTCCAGCTTCAGCTGGAAGAACCAGGAGCTTTCCACAAAGTCTGGTGCAGGGAGTGCAGGGGTGCTGTGAAGGAATTTGGGGAGGTACTCAAGGTTAAAAGATCTGAGAATAATTTCCTTAAAAAAAAGACAGAGGTGTTGCATTTCTGGAGGTTGTGTCTTAGATGATTCCACAAGGAAAGAAGACAGCTTGCTGATAAAGCTTTCTGGAGCATCCCAAAGGCATTGCTGCTCTGGTATGTTCTCCTGAACATTCCCTCTGACCCTGATTATACACAGTGCAGTAACAGTGCCTGGATTTCAGTCCTCCTTTGGCCCAGTTTGTTACTTGGCCTACATGTGAAGTAAACTGCTCAGGTAATTCAAAGGGAGCTTTTAAATAAAGCTCATAGGAAGATGTAGTGCCAGAGCCAATACAGGCATGAACTGAATTCCATATCGAGCTTCCAGCTCATTCAGGCTGATCTGTCTGCATTCAGGATCTCTTTCCAGGTGTACATTTTTAAACTCCCTCTCATAAAATGTTACAGTTTTCCTTTCAATATAGCACATCAGAACTTTCTGGCATTACTGGCTGAATGAAACCAGACAAGAACCAGACAAGAATAATGACTATTCTGACATGGGTGCTCCTTCAGCACTTTTAAATCTTTCAGAAAAAGGGAATTTTTGGATTTCAGCTGAACAGTACCATTTCTGAAGGGTGTGTTGGACTGGGTCTTTGTGTTTCCCTGAGCTTTTGGATAGTCAGGTCTTACTACCATCTCACTCCAAAGAGGCCCTGCATGTTGGTGAAGTGGGATTTAAACCAGGGTTAAAGCACACCTTTGGAGAGGTGAAGACCAGGAGGGAGCTTCTGCCATGGGAAAGAGGGCTCAGGGGGACGGACTCAGCCCGGTCCCAGCACATGTGATGGGGTAAACTTCAGTGCTGCAAGTCGGGCACGATGTGAGCCACGGGCCTCGAGGGAGCTCTGGTGCCTCTGGATCCCTGCAGCATCCCAGAGCTAACATATTGTCTTGCAAAAGTATTCCAGAAATCCCTAATGATGGGGAAGATTGTATTTCAGACCAAAATTGAACTCGTGCCTCCTCTTCTGGAATAGAAGTCCCACACTCTGCAACTTCCCAAGCTCTGGCTTTGCTTCCACATCTGCAAGCTCTCCTAGCCTCACAGCCCTGCCCCTCCTTCCTGTCCAGCTCAGGCTTTTCTCCATGTCTTACAGCAGCCTTGTCCTACAGTTTCCTTTTGACCTAAGAAAGCACTTCCATAGCTGGCCCTGCACTGCTCCTGGAGTTCCTGCTTCATGGAACAAGAGGTGGAAGTGCTTTGCTGATGTTTTGCTTTACCCAATCTTCCCCTGATGCAGAAATAGCTTATTTTTAAAGGAAGAATAATAAAACCAAGTAAGGGATTGCATTCCTTGCCTTCAGGTCTGATTTATGAGCATGCTTTTCTTCAGCAGACAGCTTGTCTGTTCAGCCATGGTGGGGGAATGACTCACCTGGGACACGTTACACTGGATTTTTACTATTATTTTTAATAAGTGCACTTCAAGCAATGACTTTAGACAGGTAACATTTTACTCGAGGAATGTAACTGTATATGGGAACAAAAGCCTGAGAAAGCTCTGGCTGGCTATGCAGGGTGTAATCAATGTAATCAATGACAGCTCTACTTTTGATAGAACATAATTGAGAATTTTGTCTGCTTTGCCTTAATAAATTCAAAGATGATCTTTGTTGAGGAAGCAAGTACATGACTTCTTTGCATGTGTGAAGCTTTTAAATGTGTTATTCAGCCTAATTTCATAGATGTGTAACAGTGTGCACCCACTTTGTTTCCATCACAGTGGCCAGAAGCATCCAGCAGGCGAGAGCAGCAGTATCTGTGCTTGCACAGGTCACAGCCCTCCCAGGGGTTTTCCTTGGTGCCAGTTAGGAAGAGGCTGAGGTGCCACAAGGTGGGAGAACCGTTGTTTCCTTCTCATCCTCCTGCATTCAGAGTATGCATTTTCCAGCTTTCCTCCCGCTTCAGCTCAGTTATCCAGACTGCAGCCCTCACCCCCAGGCCAGTCCTCTGATGGAAAAGCCAAAGCCTTGTGCACCAGAAAGCTGCATCCCCACCGCAGGGCGGGTTGGACCATGGAACAGCTCTGCAGTTCCTCTACTGCTGTGTCCTTACTCTCTGTGTGTGGTGATCTGGACTGATCCTAAGCTGTCAGCATCTCACTGGCACCCTCCCCATACAGGCCTGCCTTGTGCCTCACAGGCTGGGGCTTCCTACAGGTGCCTGATTCAGAGTCTTTAGAAGTTACTCATCTGCATATTAAAGAAGTACATCCTTAGAACCTCTCAATAACTCACTACTTTGACATTTAAAACCAACAGTTCTGCCACGACCTCACTTAATTCTTTCACCTTTTCTTAGGACTTCATTAACTGCTCAGAGCAGCTGTTTAATTACATGAAATCTAACCAAACCACCCCACCACTTTAATATTAAACATCTCCTGATTAGGAAGTTAACTTACAGAAATATTCTCTCCAGTAATTAGCTAAGCACCTACCCTACAATGGCAGTCCATGTGTGCAGTTCCCTGATTTAGAAACACCGAAGGAAGACAGGGAATGCAGGAAGGGGCTGGTTCACTCAGCATATTTAGTCTTGCCATGTTTATGTGAAGAAAAACTGCACACTGAAAGTGCCTGAAAACAGGTTTTATTTGCAAATACAGCAAGCTCAGTAATTCTGGAATTCTACAGGCGAACAAGAGAAAGAGAGATCTTAAAAACTGTTAAAATCTTCTCTGCATGTTTTCATTTAGTTCTAAGTCATTTTAGTAAGATTTTCCGGATTTATCTTTTCTGTTCCTCTTGGGAAGAACTTGCTATCTTTGAGTGGTTGACAGATTTCTATCACAGATGCAAAAACCTTAGAGGCTATTGGTGTTTCTGTAAAGCTTATCTGAAGGTAAAAATTACTGTTCCTCTGTCGTCACTCCCAATTACCCTCTGAACAGCTAAACTGCCTGAATATGGCATTTTGTACAGAGGGCCTTCAGTTTGATCCACTTACAGACTCCCTGCTAACATCCAGTAGAAACCGCACAGGTTTCTGACCCAGGATCACCCCCAAAACAAAAAGAGGCTCCTCAGTTGTCAGCACCCTGCCCCCCGCAAGTGGGCAGCAGAACATGCGGATGGTGCCTTAGGACAGCAGTTCTACCACTGGCCTCAAGAGAACCTCACTGGTCTCTTTTGGTCCCATTCTAATCTGGAAAAACGAAAATTACTGCACAAACAGGACAGAACACGTCTATGATCCTTAAGAAGTTTCTTCTGTCCTATTGCGCTACGTGGCCACATCCACTGGAAAGCCTGGCTCGTTGGGACACAGCCTTTGTGTCCTTACGGCCATTAACTGAAGCCAAACCACCAAATTTTGGTATCTGCTTACTCACATGTAGTGGCTTTCACAGTTTCAGTTGAGCTCTGCTTTTGTATAGGTTACAGCAAGTTACTGCACATTTCCACAAAGAATCTGATCCAACAGCTTTCTGATCCATCTGCCATTGTACAGATGAAAATTCTCGAGAACTAACAACATGGATTTAAGATACGCTTTTTCTTTTTTTTTTGTTTATCGTTTTAACTCAAAACATGTACCAGCATTAACAAGCAGTGCTTTGAAAACAAATTCAAGTCATTATTACCTACACTGAATTGTTTATAATAATGATAGATGAGAGGATCAAGAACAGATGAATTCTGCACTGAGAAGAATCTCTGGCTACTAAAAACCTGAAAGGTTCCTTTAAAACTACTGTACTGTTAATTTTTCTTTTAACTGTTTGTGAAGAGAAGTCCTCTCTGTTTTTTTAGATGATTATTTGCCCACAGCAGTCATAACATTCAATTTCCCATCCCACAACTCTGATTTTTCTGGTTATCGAAATGTCTGTGCTTCATTTAAGAGAGGAAGAGAAGAAGATAAGGCAGTCACAACAAATGTAACATCTGCTTTGCCAGCCCTCCTCAATGCAAAAATTGGATTAACATTCCTAAGAACTGTATTAAAAAGAAAGAAGTCACCAAGTAGGAGAATACCTGCAATACGAAAAACAAGATGAGGGACACAAACTGCCATGTTCCTCTAAGATATAACACATTTTCTTCCCTCCTCTCTAGACACTCTTATTCCTGTCTCTTTCTGCTCTCTTATTCCCACCTCTTTCTGCTCTCTTACTCTCTCCTCTTTATACTCTATTATGTACTCTGGGTAAATCTGGTGTTTTTCAAAGACAACAAAAACAGAAGGATTTAACTCATCATCCACACAGCTATCATATAACCACAGCTTGTCAGCACACTTCATTGGGGGACGGACATAGGCGGCGTTGCCTTTAACGTAGTCTCCAACCAGAACACGAGCCACGAACATGAAGTGTCCCTGCAGCGTAGCCGGACAGTAGGCATGGGAATAGCAAGCATCTCTAGCAAAGTAACTTCCTAGAAAATGAGATGGAAACATTGTTGTGAGGAGAATCTATACAGTGACAGCAAAATCTGAGCAAGCAGTGGGTTTTCAGGAGGTATCTGACTCAACTTTCAGGACTTATCTTACTCAGTTTACAGAATACCACCGCAGTTTTTGCAAGACAGGGGATTGCACTATGTAATTTCCATTCACTGTTTGCTATTTCAGGAGTAATTTTTTAAAAGCTATACCAAGAAGCACACTACTGCTTATTGGTCTTATACCAAGGTCTGTGTGTTGTGATGAGAGGGACAGACAAAAAAACATGAGGACCTTCCACGATCACACTGAGGGCATACATAGCTCTCTACTCCCTGCCATACAAACTGATTTATAAGTTCAAATTATGACCTCAGACATCAGAAAATACCACCTACAGCAAATCCCTGCACTAATGCTCTTGACACCTTGTCAGAAGACTTACCCCCAACCCAAAGCAAATCCTGGCCCTCTTCAGAAGGATCGTAATACCAATTCTTATCTTTTTCTTTCTCCTTCTATAGTTAAAGACTTCAGAACCTTTGACTGCTCCACTATCAGGGGAGTCTCAGCAGACATCTCACTTTCTACATACCCTTCCCATAGTTAATTCCATTGCTTCCACAAATTCTCCAGTCAAAGTTCAGGTTGCAGATCGTTTCCATGGAGGTGACGTCGGTTCCATGGAACAGGCGTTTTTCCTGAACTTCCTTTCCTCCATTTTCCCTTTTCATCTTTTCTTTTTGCCTGACAAAAATGAAGGGGAGGAGAATGTGAGCCATGGAAGAAATGGGAAAAAAGGTTTTTTTTAAACAATTTGAACACCTATGTAACATCCATGTAAATGTCAGCTGGATGGTTTCCAGCCTGCTCTTGCCTCTCAAATGAGACACACTAGCAGCATGATGAACAAGTATGAGATGAGCACTGTACTGACACCACTGCTCAGCAATTCTAGATCATTCTGGCTTTACTCAGGGAATTTAGGCATTTGACACTATTCCAGTCGCCACTGTACCAACCTGTTGCTCCTCTGTAGGGCCCTACTGGTTGTGCTTTAAAGTCCCTTCCCACTCAAGCTCTCAATGGAGTGGAGGGACCATTAACCACAAAGGCTCTGTGTTTCCACAGTGGCTCAAAGCTGGAGGCAGCTTGTGCTCCATGCCATAGCCCCAGCTCCGGCCCTTGAGAGAGGTCAGTGCTGCTGAGGAGATGGGGCCAGGACACAAACCCAGTCTGCTTTTCCCACTGCTCACCTCGCTGGTTGAGGCCAGAGTCAGACTGAGCTACGAACAGGGTCAAAAGAGAAAATCACAACAAAAGGCTCAACTCATTTCCCATCATTATTCTACAGCATCCAGACACCTCTCAGTTTTTCAGAAGCTGCTGAAGTGGACAAGACAGTAATATTCTGCAGAAAGTCATCAGCCACAAATTAAGCAGAGCCGGGGGGAGGGGAGAATCCTTCCAACTTGTAAATTAGTAAATGAAAAGTTAAGAGCAACAGACTGAAACTTGTTCATTGAGAACTTACTGTGAGGGTGGGCGGGCCCTGGCACAGGGTGCCCAGAGAAGCTGTGGCTTCCCCATCCCTCAAAGTGTTCCAAGCCAGGTTGGATAGCGTTTGGAACAACCTGGGATAGTGGGAGATGTCCCTGTCCATGGCAGATTGGATGAGATTTAAGGTCTCTTCCAACCCAAATAACTCCATCATCCTCTGATGTTAAACTCTGCCTGCTTAGCTTAACTACCTCATTGGAGGAGGATAAAAAATATGCACTATTACATGTTTTCAAGTCTCTTATGTTCTGCTAGATGAAAAGGTTTTATGAATCAGTTGCTGGTAACTTTCTGGACTCCATCATTTTGCAGGTGAAAGCATTTATTTGAGCATATTTTTCTACTTCCATTACCATTCCATACAGTCCTTATCTTCTTGTAAACTAGACAACTGTTCTAAGCAACAGCTTAATCCTACATCAAACTAACTTGAACATGGTTCAACCCCAACTCTAATCTGCTGGTATCCAGCTTGGCCTAAGTACCTAGAGTTCAGTATCACTGATGCAGATGTTGAAGACCAGAAAGGAGCTCTGGAACTCAAGAGATCATCAAGTTAAAACACAAGGATTCTTTCTCAGTGAATACTGACTTTGTTCAGCAAAAGCATCTTAAATAAATCTGACTGGAACAAAAAGGCCCAAGCTACTCTTTTTAGCATTTCATATACTCTAATGGATAAAGATTTGCAACAGACAGAGCATGTGTGCAGCAGGCAGTTACTGCTCCATCCCCGAGACAATCACTGTTCCACATCCCTGTGGGTATCCTCATCCCAGTTTTGCATGATGCATGTCTTTCTCTCCATGCTCCTCTCCCCCTCTTCCAAGGAGCCATGCAAAGGGAACCTCCCCAACAGAGCATGGCATTCTGTGGAAGGTCTCAGACACCAATCTCACTCCTGAAATTGCTAATAACAAAATACTAGTCATGTTAAGGCACAGGTGGCAACCTCCTTTCTTTCCTAGAAAGCACATACAGGACATCTGTTCTTGGAGACTGCCTCCTCATAAGGATAGGGAAACAAGTACTAACCACTGAAACACCTTCCAGAGGGATGGATTCTGAATCCTCTGTATTTTAAGGATGCTGTAATTTTTCATAGTCTGATGAAACAGCTGCTTTATTTCATTGTATTCAGAGGTCACATTGCTGATCACCACTGCCTATAAAATACAAACCAAAGCAAAAAAAGGCATGAGGCTGCAGTGAGCTTGGAACATGCAGAAGCCTAATTCCAGCAGATACACTTTCAGAAGAGTCCCCAAACTATGCTTATGAAGGGTAATTAAATGCTTTAGATCATGACTGTGTGAATAACCAAATACCAAGTAAATCAGTCTGTCACTTCTGCTTTGCAAGGACCTCTCTCCAGGAAGGATGCTGAAAGATTTATCATCTCCAAGAGCTGACATTTGCAACTTTAAATCTCAATGGAACAGAAATTGCAAAAAGAAAATTTGACAGATTATTCCAGATAGTGTCAGTTTTATATCTAAAGATGATTAAGAACAAAAGATCTTAGATAACAGCATCATTTGTAACTAGACATTTATGGGAGCTTCAGCTATTAAAGATGAAACAAACAAAACATAAATACCCTCCTGGCATTGTAGTGCCTTACCTTTTCAAAGTTAGAACTTAGAAAGATTCACTTTAATATGAACTTCAGAAAAAAACCCTTCATTTCTAAATAAATGTGACACCAAATACCTGCTTAAACAAATACATCTCCTTTCCTAAAGGAAACAAAGTCTATTTAGCCATTATCCTTTTATTTATTTATCCATACATTTTGTGTTTAAAAATCCATTAAGAAATACTCATTTTTCCCAAAGATAATTTAATGCAAAACATAATTAAAACATTACTTGAGCTCTTCTGCTTGTTTGTGTCACACATGAATTTTCCATTTTTTCTCCAAAGTAACTCATGTCTTTTGTCTTCTAGAATCAACATTTATCTCTGTAAACTGCAAAAGTGTGATGCTGGCAGGCTGATGTCACCTGGTAATACTTTCCACTTTATCACAACTTAAGCCAAGTGGAGACTCAAGATTACAAAGTGAGATCCCAACATCCCACATTCCAAAGTGTTTTAAAACAGGGAGGCTGTGGCCATCCTAAAAGGTAACAACGAAACTAACATCTTACCCTACCAGGCAAAAACTCCCCGTTTTAGAAGGCTGAGCTTAGAGAGAAAATAAAGTAGAATAAAACTTGTGTTTCACAGATACATTTAAGTACTTATTAATGAGGAGATCACTCACAGGGAATTGTTCTAAAGATTAAGAATAAAGTCAGCCGCACAAGAAAGAACTATTTCTTTGAATTTATTTAAAAGCCTTTAAAATGTTGAATGAAATTTCCCATTTCTCAATACAGGAGCATTTTCCAAAGCTTTACAGCACAACACATAAAACAATCAGGATGTGCAAGTACTGATTGTCTGCACAGTCTGTGGCACCACAGCCCAAGTTGCTCACCATCACCTACAGGATGAAAATCATGTCACTGTATTTCAGTACTACATCTTTTATTTAGAATCACAGAATGGTTTGGGTTGGAAGGGACCTTAAAGCCCATCCAGTGCCACCCCCTGCCACGGGCAGGGCCACCTTCCACTATGCCAGGTTGCTCCAAGCCCCATTCAACCTGGCCTTGGACACTTCCAGGGATGGGGCAGCCACAGCTTCTCTGGGCACCCTGTGCCAGGGCCTCACCAGCCACACAGGGAAGAATTTCTTCCTAATACCCAGTCTAAACCTACTCTCTGTCAGTTTGAAGCCATCCCCCCTTGTCACTGCAGGCCCTTGTAAATTACCAGCTCAGCACAAGGGGGGTTCAGGGGCACGGCATGTCCAGCTATCACCACCAGCACCACCAAGTCCTTCTCCCAGGGCTTCTCCATCTGCTTATCCCCAGCTTGAATTGACCCCAGGGGTTGTCCTGGCCCAGGTGCAGCACCAGTACTTGTTGAACCTCATGGGATTCCCATGGACCACTTCTTGAGTTTGTCAACATCCCTTTGGATGGCCCTGTCCTTCAGGTGTGTCACCTACAGTGTTCANTGAAAATCATGTCACTGTATTTCAGTACTACATCTTTTATTTAGAATCACAGAATGGTTTGGGTTGGAAGGGACCTTAAAGCCCATCCAGTGCCACCCCCTGCCACGGGCAGGGCCACCTTCCACTATGCCAGGTTGCTCCAAGCCCCATTCAACCTGGCCTTGGACACTTCCAGGGATGGGGCAGCCACAGCTTCTCTGGGCACCCTGTGCCAGGGCCTCACCAGCCACACAGGGAAGAATTTCTTCCTAATACCCAGTCTAAACCTACTCTCTGTCAGTTTGAAGCCATCCCCCCTTGTCACTGCAGGCCCTTGTAAATTACCAGCTCAGCACAAGGGGGGTTCAGGGGCACGGCATGTCCAGCTATCACCACCAGCACCACCAAGTCCTTCTCCCAGGGCTTCTCCATCTGCTTATCCCCAGCTTGAATTGACCCCAGGGGTTGTCCTGGCCCAGGTGCAGCACCAGTACTTGTTGAACCTCATGGGATTCCCATGGACCACTTCTTGAGTTTGTCAACATCCCTTTGGATGGCCCTGTCCTTCAGGTGTGTCACCTACAGTGTTCAGCCTGGTGTAATCTGCAAATATATTTATACATTAACAATTCCCACTTAAACTACAAATGTACTTTTGCTCTGCTGCATCCTTCAGGCTCATGGTGTGATTCTTGGGGTGTCCTGTGCAGGGCCAGGTGTTGGACTCAATGATCCCAATGGGTCCCTTCCAACTCAGCCTATTCTATGATTCTCTGATCTCTACCTGAGGAACTGAAACCTTTCTTGGTAAAACAGAGGGTCAGCCATGTTACACAAGGCCTAATCCTGTAAGAAAGGTACTTCCATTATTTTATCCTATGATGGCCTCCTGACAACAAAGCTGTTCAGCTGTTCTCCTTTCCATGAAAACTTGTGGGTTTGTCCTTATTTCCCCAAGGATGCTTTTAGTCTAATAAAGGATCACAGCATCACATTGCTGTTGAAGGCTGATAGAGCATGTCCTGGTTCAGGGCAAATTTGGAAGAGAATTCTGGCGTGTGTTGGGCCATGCACAGCATCTGCATATGCTCAGAGCTTCTTGGCCATATCGAGCACGGTCTCCTCCCTGTCATCCTGCTTCATTATTGCTAAAGCAGAAGCGTATTCTTGTGGCCCAAGTTTTCACCACATCACCGATGTACATGGTACCAAGTCTGGATTTACAGTGTTTAGGTCATCTGAGAAGACAATCTCTGCCACTGCCATTTCTCTCAGGGGTTGGATCCCTTGTTCTATAGTCTTCCACTGGGTTTGCTGCATTTGAAGATCGTCTGCACACAGGTATCTTTGTGCCACACTTCCCAGGACCCGTGCCCAGAGACTCTGAGAGTCAGCCCCCC
>VXBC01005972.1:497-29784 GCA_013399945.1 Ploceus nigricollis | reverse complement strand
GACAAACTCAGCAAGTCCCCTCCCTGGGCTGTAGCTCAGCTCACTCAGTCTCTGATCAGTCCCTCCAGCGCTGGAAATGCCACGGCCCAGGCCCGGCCCGGTGGCCACAGGTGGAGCTGCCGGTGCTCTGCTGGTGTTCAGTCCAGAGCAGGTTTGAACAGGTCCAAAGAAATGGAAAAACCACAGTTCAGGGAACTTCTCTGCCTCAGCTGGCTAAAAACTAACTAAAAGCAAAGGAGAGCTCTGTCTCGCTGTCTGTCCGTGCTGCAGACAGCACAGTGCAGGAGTAGGAATGTGGAGGAGTGAGTGCAGTTCCTGAAAACAAACTCCGCGCTTCTTCTCTCCCCTAAGACTGTCAGGACAAGTCTTAAAGGTGCAAAACTTATTATTCAGCATAAACAGAACAGACGACTGGGGATAAAAGCATCATACAGTCAACCCAGGACAGAGCATAACTACACAACTTCTTCAGCATTTCTTACCTTCAGGCCTGAAGAGGAAATCCCACTGAGAGTGAGCATTTGCTACCCTGTTATCAAGGAGCAGAGTTCCCAAGACAGAGAAGGAGTCACTGCTCTGGCAGCAATTCCCACCAGTGTTTGACTGCACAAGAGCAGTACTCTGTGACTCACACCCTGAGCTCTGCTTCACTGGGGTGTTGGAAGGAGCAGGGTTGGTACTGGTGGCAGTGACCCCACCAGAACTGACATCTATAAAATGCACAGACACTCTTCACATTGCATCCTGTGCCTGGTACAGTGCAGCAATCCTTGGCCTGCGTGTGGCCAGGATTCAGCAGCTCATCAGCCACACAAAGACTGACTTTTCTGAATTGTACATTAAAGAGACAATTTTAAACCCAGCAAGAAGTTTCAGGATATAATAAATTCTTTTTTTTTCCCCTTTAAAACATTTAACAACTACTAATTCCACTTTGTTAAAACAGACAGGAGAAATTCACACTGACTTTCCAATCAGTGTTACCAATTTCCATTGTGCATTTTATACACTTCTTTCTACAGAATTGTTCTCAATGACTTACAGATTAAGACACGGCAATACTCAAAAAATAAGCAATGTTACCAAAACACAGCTTCTCATTTTAAGCCAAGATGACTTTCTGCCTATCTCACAGGTTCCTTTTTAAAATGGATCACTTCCAGCACAGCAGATTTTGCCAGGATTATTTGTCAGCGTCTGAAGAGAAGGCAGTTCATCGAGTTGTAGCTGTCAGCTCTTACAATGGTCACCACAAGCATGCAGAATCCCAGCCACTCCCAATATTACCTACTGCAAAAAAACAAGCTTAGGGTCCCACAGAAAGATTTAATCAAGCCCAGGCTTTCACTTTTAGTGCTAACAGGTATCACGGGCATTGTCACTTTTCCTTTCCTGTAAAAGACACTCCCAAGTTAAGAGGTATTTTCTTAGGTGCCAACTAAGCAAGCAAACTGAGCTCCTTCTACTCACACATCCCCACATGTACAACCTAAAGGTACTATGGATATCTGCAGTGCATTCCAAAGCCTCCCACATTCACCCCAGTGACTCCAGAAACACTCCAACAAATGTACTCACCTAAAATTCAGACAAGTTTTCAGAGCAAGTATGGGAAGGAATTAAGTACATACAACAGCTCAAGAGACCTCAAAAGAACAGAGCTACCTGTCTTTCTGGCATTCTTTGGAAAAATTTATCTCATTGGTTAAGATGCTGATAAGCCAAGGGAAGAGCACATTCCTTTGTTACTCCCACTGGGCTCCAAATACCACAGGCAAATCTTCAAATGGGCTGCCTGCCAAATTCCCACACACTCTCGTTATTATTTCATCTTTTCTTTATGAAAGTCATGACTCAACAGACTCTCTAGCAGTTTTGTCTGACCCTGTCCTCTATGCAGTAAATAATCAAGTGTACTTTGCCATCAAATCTTGTTAAACCACTGTCTCCTTCACTATCAAATTTTGTTAAATGGTGATTTTGTATCAGCATAGCACTCCTTCTCTCTTGTAAGTGAAGCTTTACTCCACCTTTGACACTGACACACAGTCACACACTGGTGTTCCTCAGCCCCAGGGTATCTGTGCCAACACAACCTGGTCAGCATCACAGAAGATTCTGTGACACAGTCAAGAAGGAAAACCTCTTACACTGCTCCTCAAGAAGGGTCAAAACCACTACACAAAGGGCACGTGTAACATGAAAAAGCCTTTTTTTCTAGAGTCCTGTAGTACTTCCACAAACTGTGCTGCTCTTCCAGAAGGTCTGCAGGAAGGACCTAGTAATCTAAAAACACCCACACATTTTGGTCTTGGTAGACAAAATAAGAACCATAGACTTTGGGCTGACAGGGGTTGGGTTTGTTTTGTGGAAGACATCACTGCAATGTTTTGGTTTTTTTTTATTTTATGGTTGTAGATCTTTACTTCTGCCATTTCTTGAGGCCAAGGTCTGTGCTCAGATCCATGATGTATGTGACAGTACCGGAGGATACAGAGATTTCCTTTCCTGGATCTCCAATCCAAATTTACTCTTCCTGTCTTGAACTTGGTGAGTTTTGGGTTTGTTGTTGTTTGGAGTTTTGAGTTTCTGTTTTGGTGAGTTTTTGGCATGTAGATAAATGCCTAAAATGCAGTTGAAGTTCAAGGCAATTTGGCACCTGTTTCATGAGCCCTTGGGAGATCACCTAGATCTTTAGCACACCCACCTAAGAAATTATTCCTGTCCCTTTTTAGCATCCACAGTTACAGTTGATTCAGTTAAGCTCTGAAAGCCATTTCCAAGCTTCAGAAGTGAACTCTGGCCTGTGAGACACCAAATGCCACCTCAATCACATGTGGCACTGCCAGCTTTACAGACAATGTCAGGCTCCAAGCACAGTGTGGCAAAAGGAACTTCTGTGATAACTAAGCGTGGTTACAGTCTTTCTCAGTAAAAAGGCAGAATGTGCAAAGTGTGGGACTGAATTTGCCAGCAAACACCTGCAGCCTATCAACTTTGTTCTTTTTCTGTGGTTACAAAGGATGCAATCACAGCAACCACAGCTGTGAGTTCTGCAAACTGCATTCATCACTGGAGCCACCTTTCCATCAGAATTACAAGAAGGGGGGGGAAAAAAGATACCTTGTATCCCAAGTCAGGCAGTGCAGATGCATCCCAGTGACTAGGACAGGTCTGATTTGGAATAGAAGAATCCTTTTGGCTGCTTGCAAACAGACAGAAAATGAAGTGTTAGTAATTCTAATACTGCTCCACACACTCAGATTTGGAGCATCCCCTTTGGCCAATTCCTGTATTTAAAAATTAACAAAATAAACCACAAAGAAACTGGGAAATAGCCTCAGTCTGTAGGCTGGGCTCTGCATTCTGCCACTCAACCACCACGGGCCTCTTGCACTTGCTTTTTTAAGTAACAGCTGTGGCTGGAGTAACATGTATTCCAGGCAGCAGGTGAGGCACCAAGACTGCAGTTTGTGATACAGCTTCTGTTTTTCAGTCCCATGGATAGGTTTTCTCCAGCAGCACCTGTGTTCTTTGTACAACTACTGCCAACACTGGGACCCATTTTGCCTTATGATCACTTCTAAAATATGAAAAAACAACCTAAACAGCACTTACCCTGTCTTTATCTTCTGCACATCCTCAGAAGACACGAATTTTGGTCGCCTGCAAACCTGTCTTCGAGTTTTAAAACTAATGTTTGTCTGAGTCATTTCTTGAGGAGAAAAAAGAGAAGGAAAAAAAAGTCATTAATAAGTCTACACGACAGGGTCATCTTGTCCTCATCAGTCATTCCTTAATGAAAACTGCATATTCACTGTCAATTCTACCTGCTGAGGAGTAGTTGCACAAAGGCTGTATAAGCTTCCTGTCTTTCCTGTAACTCTGTGATTGAACCTGTGCCTATCCTGCTTGCTCCCTCAAGCCACTCATGCTCTTTAAACATTGCTATAGCAGCATAAAGATGCCTAACTTGTATTTTTTACCATCCACAGTCTTAACTTACTTTCCTTAAAGTTTACTATGATTTTATGTGAAGACTATGAACCTTTATATTTCTGGTCAGATGTGAGTCTGGAGAGCGTCAAGGAATAAGGGGGGAAGGTTACTTTTGTGAGGAATTTGCTCTGGGCCACCACTACCTCACTTCCAGTAAGTGAAACTGGTGATGTCAGGAAAGGAAGTCATGCCTTCTAAAAGCTGGGAGACTTTGCAAGAGTCTATACAGCACTGCATAGTTGTAGATGAGAACCTTTAAAATTACTACCTTTAAAATTGAGTTCATACTGATGTTGGCCAGCCTGGAAAGGTACAACGGCACATGGATCTGCTTGATACAAATTCTCAATAATAGCAGAAGATGGTGAGGTCATGCTGTTCCCTTCTTCCTTTGTGGGGAGAAGAGAAAAAAATAAAGAGAATGAGAAGTATCACAGTCAGGACTAAACCCTGGACAACTAGCTGGGGTAGAGGGAAAGAAGAGACCAAGTGTAGGATGACAAGCAATCTACCCAGAACTATGGAGGCCTGAGGCTGCGCACTGAATATTTGTAACATAAACACAAATACATAATTAGTAAATTTAAATTCCTGTAACAAGTTGTGCTGGTTCTGGCTGGGGTAGAGTTAAATTTCCTCCCAGAAGCTGGTAGTGGCTGTGTTTTGGATTTGTGCTGGAGCAGTGCTGATAACACAGGGATGTTTTAGTTATTATTTCGTTTAGGCACGCACAGAGCCAAGGCCTTTTCTGCTCCTCTCCCACCCCACCAGTGACAGGACTGGGGGGCACAAGGCCCTGGGAGGATACACATCCAGGAGAGCTGACCCCAACTGGACACAGGGACGTCCTGGACTGTAAGGTGTCACTCCTGTATACAAAGCTGGGGGAAGGAGGAAGGGAGAGACATTTGGAGTGATGGTGTTTGTTTTCCCAAGAAACTGTGACCTGTGATGGAGCCCAGCTTTCCTGGGATGGCTGAGCACCTGCCTGTCCAAGGGAAGAGGGGAATGAATGCCTTGTTTTGCCTTGTTTGTGCACACACTTTTGCTTTATCTTTTAGTCTTTATCTCATCCCACGAGTTTTCTCACTCTCTGCCCAGTTCCACAGCAGGGAAGGGGGCGAGGCTGAGCTGCAACCAGCTGTGATGGGAACACTCGACTCCTTACCAAACCAGAGTTAGTTTGGTTCAGGCTCCAAAGGAAGCAAAGGCCTAGGCCAAGAACTATTCTAGCTCCAATCTGCTATCTGAAAACCCACAAAGGAACAGGGTGACATGGTGAGCATTGATGCATATGAGCTTGGAAACTAACACTGATGATGTGTTTAATGCATGAATAGCAGGTGGTTCTTCCAAGACTAATTTGCCATGGGGAAAAAAAAAAGTTGCAGGTGTGATGAGTCTCCCTCTTACCTTTTACTTTGCTTGTGATTTAACTATGAGCCAACCACTTCATTCCACAGATAGGAAAGCATGAGTGAGCTCCTTGCAAGCTCTCCCTGCTAAAGAGCAGCTGGACAGCTGTGATCTCTCCCAGACCTGGGTGACTCCTTGAGGCTGAGGACTCTTTGAGGTTACTCTGAGTCTTTTAAACTGCGCTCTATCCAACACCTTTCTCTGTGTACTTTTCCAAGTCCCTGGATCACCTTTGTGTTCTACCATTTGTGCTGCTGTACTGTAAACCATATGGGATAAACTCATCTCCCTTGGGGGAAGGTGAGATTCTATATGTATTTCTTTTCCTGCATTTTTCAGATAGATTACTTTCTCATCAGACGACTTGGACATACATGGAAAAAGACTGCATTTGATCTGAGAGAGCAGAGCAATCCTTGCATGTCCAAGGAAGCAGGACAATGCTTAGAAAAGAGGCAACTTCTTCCCATGTATCTTAAGGGCAGTGTCTATATGTTAAATCTCTGTAGGGGCCATGGACAACTCCAAAAGGGAGCTCTCTTTCCTCCAGCCTGTCAGCATTTTATCACATCTGTTATGAACAGATGTAGCTTCACTGCCTTACCCAACACTGTAAAATTCAAGCACAAGGACTCAATTAATCCTGTTGAGAAAAGGGGAAATGATGCAGAGAGGCTCCACATATTCCTGCAGAAGTGACTCATAGCACTGGATGTGAACTCACCTGTTCTCCGTATTCAATCCACTTGTCTTGGTTATCCTTCCAGTACCAAATCCACTGTGTGGTCAGTAGGAATGTGGGTTTTGTGACTGATGATGGTGTAGAGAGGCGTCGAACCAAAGAAGAACAGCAGGTCATTGTCTGGAAATTAATGCTCCTACTTGGCAAGCTGTAAGGACAAATTCAGGTTTATTATAGTTATATTATAGTGCATATTTTATCCTCCCATTCCCAGTTTAAGCTGGTGCCATTTTCTTTAATATAAAGTAAATAAAGTAATATAAATTAATATAAAGTAACCAAACTTAATTAGAGCTGAAATAGGAGTATTTCTTTCCCACAGCACATGGCAGCTCTGAAAGCCATTACCAAGCTTCAGAAGTGAACTCTGGCCTGTGAGACACCAAATGCCACCTCAATCACATGTGGCACTGCCAGCTTTACAGACAAGGTCAGGCTCCAAGCACAGTGTGGCAAAAGGAACTTCTGTGATAACTAAGCGTGGTTACAGTCTTTCTCAGTAAAAAGGCAGAATGTGCAAAGTGTGGGACTGAATTTGCCAGCAAACACCTGCAGCCTATCAACTTTGTTCTTTTTCTGTGGTTACAAAGGATGCAATCACAGCAACCACAACTGTGAGTTCTGCAAACTGCATTCATCACTGGAGCCACCTGGGCTCTTACTCCTGCAAGGCTTGAAAAGTGAACTCCCAGGCAGGAAGACACTGATGGCAGCCTCCTCTTGGGAATATTGCTTGTGATCTCCAGAAAACTGCCAGTCAAAATCATCTGGTGCCTTAAGAGGCATGGGCCAAAACTAGAATACCATTTTGTGAAGCCAGACTTGGGGTGTCCTATGAATCCAGGTAGCTTTGAGTGGGACTTTTCAGAAAGGAGTTAAAAGGAAAACACACTCTTAGAAGAGAAATAAAGAAGAAGAAAAAAATAGATGGGCTGCTTACACAAAGGACATTTCATAAAACGTCTCTAGGTACGTAATAGATTACTATTATTGTTATTACAGATACTAGCTGTAGTAGAAAAGAAATAGCTATAGAGAAGGACCAGCTCTGAAATGTTGTCAAAAGGCCCAACTTCATTACTGTAAGTAAACTGATTAATGATCTGAAATACTAGTATTTTAAACACTAGCTTTTTACATTGTAAAGAGTTTTACATGCAAGATATAGTTTTGTTATTTTTAGAAGACAAAACTGGAGTGGGATTTTCATGCAATCATTCTTTGCTTTTTTAAAAGGAAAAAATCTTATTTTTACATCCTCCCAGCTTCTGAGAGGCACAGTAACCAGAAGCTGAGAAGTCAGACATCTTTAGGAAGAAAACACAAGTTTTTCTACACAGGCTCAATCACAATACTCCAAGCAAGAAGTCCAAGCATTACTACACCTGCTGTTCTTTGGGTCACAATAGGCCTTTTCAATTTCCTCCATCATGGAAAGTTCATGCCAGTTCAACCCATCATGTATCTCCCATTTATATGGCAAATGGTAATGAACAGATTTGCATTTATCTGTAATGAAATCAGACATAGTCAAGAATTCTGCAATCATTAACAAAGAGAGCAAGACAAGAAAAAACCAAAACAGAACCAGCATCTTCTATACTTTGAGGCTTTCTCTCCTGGGCTTTGGTATAAGCAATGAGGACAGAGTGCTAGAAACAGAAGGGGAGTGTGTTTCTGCAGTCTTATCAAGAAAAGCAACATATATATATATATGTATATACACACACACTGCCAAATATATTTGAAAGACATTTGTAGTGGTTTTGGTTAGCTAATTTGAGATTTTTTGGTTAATGTACTAATTACTGTGGTGGGTTTAGTGTTGGTTAATTACTAGTGTACTTACTAGGATGTATTGGTTTATTTTTTGTTGTGAGAATTAGGAGAAAAGTAAAACAGGCTCAAAATTTTAAAATGGCATAAAGAAAAATTTGTTAATAGTAACTAAAAGAAAGAGTAATAAGAATCAGAACACAATTTTTAAGACATTTCTCTTCCCTTTACAACTTTTTTTTTCTCATTGATAATGTAAAGAGACAAAACCTAAAATTTTTTGTTAGTTTACTACCTCTAGAATAGTCTTTCTTTAGTTTACTTAGGGAGAGACATCCTTCTTGCTAAGGTTATGGAGACTTCTCTACAAGAAAATAGTTCTCTCGTGGCTCTTAAATTCTACAAATAGCATCTGTTTGGGGAAATTTGTAATCATGAAATCTTCCTCATTTTCTCTGAGTTCTTCTCATAGTTTTGTTTATGGGCCATGTCAACTTATGGGGTATTGGTTTAAAGATGAGTTGTTTAAAAGCAGAAGTTCTTAATATCTATCTCTGAAATTATCTCTAGGAATAGAGATCTTTTCTTTCTTTGGGGTATAGGATCTTTATCACTCATCTCTCTTTTTCTGTTCAAACTTCTTTAGGATTATAGATACTTTAAAATCTGTTTACTTTAGTATGGAGGATNTGGTTAATTACTAGTGTACTTACTAGGATGTATTGGTTTATTTTTTGTTGTGAGAATTAGGAGAAAAGTAAAACAGGCTCAAAATTTTAAAATGGCATAAAGAAAAATTTGNGCTTGATATCTACAATTTGAACACTTTAATTTCCTCATACTTTTAAGCATTATAGGAGGAAAAAAGAGTCCTTCTCTATAGTTTTACAAGAGANATAAGAATCAGAACACAATTTTTAAGACATTTCTCTTCCTTTTACAACTTTTTTTTTCTCATTGATAATGTAAAGAGACAAAACCTAAAATTTTTTGTTAGTTTACTACCTCTAGAATAGTCTTTCTTTAGTTTACTTAGGGAGAGACATCCTTCTTGCTAAGGTTATGGAGACTTCTCTACAAGAAAATAGTTCTCTCGTGGCTCTTAAATTCTACAAATAGCATCTGTTTGGGGAAATTTGTAATCATGAAATCTTCCTCATTTTCTCTGAGTTCTTCTCATAGTTTTGTTTATGGGCCATGTCAACTTATGGGGTATTGGTTTAAAGATGAGTTGTTTAAAAGCAGAAGTTCTTAATATCTATCTCTGAAATTATCTTTATCTCTAGGAATAGAGATCTTTTCTTTCTTTGGGGTATAGGATCTTTATCACTCATCTCTCTTTTTCTGTTCAAACTTCTTTAGGATTATAGATACTTTAACATCTGTTTACTTTAGTATGGAGGATTTTGCTTGATATCTACAATTTGAACACTTTAATTTCCTCCTACTTTTAAGCATTATAGGAGGAAAAAAGAGTCCTTCTCTATAGTTTTACAAGAGAATTTTAGCCTAAAACTAAAGGCATTTCATCTTTCTTATTTGGGACTTGACTTTCTTCTTCATTGACTTCAGTGTTTCTATGTTGTTTCTTTACGTGTCTGTACTTCTGTCTTGTTCTCTCACTCGAGGGAGGACTGAAGTATTGGAAGAGTTAATATTTTGCCCGTGGCCTGCGGATGGTTATGTGACCCAGGGTGGCCGGGCTCGTGGCGGAACTGTGGCTGGGGGGGAAGTGGTTAGGATTTCAGCAGCTAGTACGGTGATGGCTTCTCCTCTGCCCCTGCCTGGTAGCCATGGGAGGACCCAGTGGGTGCCTCGTGGCAGAGGCCACCCGGCCCAGCCTGGCTGAGACGGGGGCTGGGCCGGCCGTGTTACCTCTTTGCCAGCCGGAAGGGAAAAGAGAAAGTTTTCAAGTTTTTTTCATCTTTAACGTGTTTTTCACAGAGTTGTGTATAGCTTTCCAGTGGTTTAACAGATTGTCAGCTCCCAAAGCCAACCACTGATTGGTTTCCTATCAGACACGGAGGAAATTGATAGCAGCCTCTCCTAAAACATCACTTCTGTGGTGCAAAACTAGCACATTACCAGAACCTTCACTTTGCTGAGACACAACACTGGCAGCTGGGAGAGCAGTGCCACAGACAGGAAGTGCGTGTTAAGTGTCACACAACCATGTGCCTCAGCTGTAAAAAGTCTAGTCTACACATCACACAAACACTCTGCTATATTTGGTTGTCTTTTCCTTAGTCCCTTAGAAATCATGGGGTGGTTGCCAAGGGAATCACGGGGTGGTTGCCAAGGCCTGAAGGGTTTTTTTCTGACTGACACTCCACATCCAAGTATGGATCAAACATCTAACAACTTTCTAGCCCCCTGTAGCAAATAAAGCACACTACTGTTGGAGTCAACAGTAACTTGAATTTAGTGATCCGGTGGTCACAGTACGGCTGCTTTGAGCCTGACCTTCACAGCTTCACCCAGGTACACTGTTCACATGACACAGGGTCTTTTGTCAAGACCAGGTGGTCAGAGGAGTAGCAGTCCATTAGAAACTGACTGGACAAGATCAGGGAAAGAAAATATCATGGTACCTCCTCATAATAAAGGAAGAGCCAAACCTGGGGGTTAAATGACTGTTCAGGACAGCTCCCAAATACAATTACTTATATTTTTCCCTCAGACCTCTGTTCTGGCCACCAACAAAAAGACAATGGACTAGATTTATCTTGAGCTTAGCTGGTACAACTACTGTGGCTTTTTAAAGATGTTTTAACACCTCAGATCACTTTCTAAATGACTTAATGAGGGAGAATATGGCTATTATCTGATGTACATAGGATAGATACAGTAGGAATAAAGGGTGGCATACATTTATGAACTGTCAATAATGACAACATAAAGTCAACTCATAACTTGATCTTCTAGCAACAGAAAGGGTAACACTTCACACTTAAAGGGCTTTGCCACAGAAACATTCCCTAAGCCTGCCCCCACCAAAAGGGCTGAAAAAGGCTGGATTATCCAGAGGATAAAGGATTTAAGTATATCATTTGGCTTTTTTTCTGATTATGTTTGTAATTCTGACAGTGTTTATTAATGACTTGGACAGAAAAGAAACTACTAAGGAGGCACAACTGTCACCACTAGCCCAAGCCACTGAGCAGGAGTGCTTCTACAGACAAGTCTTCAACAATAACATTATTTTTCATAAAGCTTACCCTTATTTTTGCAGTACTTCCAGACATAGAACAAACAGATCTCATCACAGTTATCTTTTTTGTTGTCCTTTGAAGCTTCATCAGAGGAACTGTCCTTTTTACCTACAGCAAAGAACATCACAGTCCATATTTGCTTTAAGAGAGAAATCCTGCTTTTGGTACTTCATCCCAGAAATAACAAGGATTTGACTGCAGTAGCAAAGTCAAGCACTTTAAGGATCTGACTATCTCCCATACAGCCCAACACAGAAGTCAGGGCTTTGTGACTGAACAATAAATCCTGACACTGGAAGGAGTCTCAGTGAGGAAGGGCAAGGGCAGTGTCAGGAAGCTCAGAACAACACAGGGTGTAACTGACCATGGTTCTTACAAAGAAGCTGACTTTGTCTCCACACCAAGGGGGCCAGAGGGTGCATAAAAGGCAATGGCAGCTGAGCAGACTGACTGGGAGTAGAAATGTTTCTCTCCAAGTCAGCCAGACCAGCATGGGGGCAGTGAACACAGAGGTCAGCCCCATGCAGAGGTATTAAACCTAAACAACCAACCAAAGAATTTTGAAAACAGCAACTGGCTTGAGCTGGCTTCAATTTCCCCAGGGACTGGGGACACCCAGTGAGTATATATTGAGACAGTGAGTATATTATACAGATCTGCAATGGGAATCCCATTATTATTGTGATTGAACTGTGCACTGTAATAGCTATGTTTTATAAGTCAACATTTGTATTTTGTTTCCAGTGGACTTTGCGTCACTTTGCTACATCAGAAATGTCACTGTACTGGACATGGGTAGAATAAGATGTAATTTTCTTCACAGCAACCTGTATGATGCTGTTTTAGATTTCTGACCAAAACAATGCTGTTAACACACTCATGGCCCAGCTTCTGCTGAACAGTGATGTACATAAGGCCTCAGTTTTTCACCCTGCCCCCAGAGTGAATAGAACTGGGGCTGCACAATAGCTTGGGAGGGGATACAAGTGGGCAAAGGACACAAACTTACCAAACATTCCATACCATATAACACAGAAAGGAGAAGAGGGCGTTTTAGGAGGGTTAGCTACCTTTTGCTAGGAAACTGGCTAGGCATCAGCCTGCATGTGGGAGGCGGTGAATGACTGCCTCTCTATCACTTCTTTTGCTTGGTTTTCCTCTTCCACTTATTATTTGGGGGATTTTTCCCTCCCCCATCTTGACCCTCAAGTTTTTTTGCCTTTATTTTTCCTTTTCTCTTCCCTCTGGGGATCAGGGGGAAGTGAGCAAGTGGCTGCGTGATGCTCACTGAGCCACAACACCTGTGTGACATCAACTCTCTTTAAATAAGCTCATCTCAAGACTGGAAGGTTGGAAACAATTCATACCTTCATCTTTATTTCCTACTCCTGTTGGCAACTGGTCCTGGCTCTGAGCAGGTACAGTGCTACTGGGAAGGTTCTCTGAGACAACAGCTCTGCTAGCAAAGCCATATTCATTGCCTAGAAACAGTAGACAAGGAAAGATACTGCGTGCACAGATATAATTCTGTCACTTTCCTAGGAAAGAAAAAATGTGTCCAGGACTGTACAGAGTGCTGCACAATGCTTGGGCAGAAATTCCAACACTGCCCCGCTGGCCATCTGGTACCATGGATTTCAGCACACAGTAAGGCACACACATAAGCTGCACTCAACTACCAATGGGAGCTGTCAGGCTGTGTGAAATCAAGGCCCAGTGAAAACCACTGGTCTCAAGACTGGAGGGTGGGAAACAATCCATACCTTTATCTTTATCTCTCGCTCCTGCTGGCAACTGGTCTTGGCTCTGGGCAGGTACGGTGCTACTGGGACCTGTGTGAGAAGACTGAATGAGCAGCACTGCTGGGCCACAAGCTCAGCTAGCTGGCAATATCCCAATCTCTCTGGAGAATTATGTCCATCACACATGTAATTTGATATGAAAAATTACACCATCCATGTGTGGAATATCTAAAAGAACCTGTCCAGACAATACTGGACTCTGACCATCTTTAAAGCTAAGATCCTTCTGCCCAGAAGAACAAGAGATTAACAAGTTGCTGTTCACTCACTGGAAGGTGTATCGAGACAACAGCTCTACTGACAAAGCTGCATTAATTCCCTACAGACAGAAGGCAAGGAAAGATACTGCATGAACAGATATAATTCTGTCATTTCCCTAGGAAAGAAAAAATGTGTCCAGGACTGTACAGAGTGCTGCACAATGCTTGGGCAGAAGTTCCAACACTGCCCCGCTGGCCATCTGGTACCATGGATTTCAGCACACAGTAAGGCACACACATAAGCTGCACTCAACTACCAATGGGAGCTGTCAGGCTGTGTGAAATCAAGGCCCAGTGAAAACCACTGGTCTCAAGACTGGAGGGTGGGAAACAATCCATACCTTTATCTTTATCTCTCGCTCCTGCTGGCAACTGGTCTTGGCTCTGGGCAGGTACGGTGCTACTGGGACCTGTGTGAGAAGACTGAATGAGCAGCACTGCTGGGCCTCAAGCTCAGCTAGCTGGCAATATCCCAATCTCTCTGGAGAATTATGTACATCACACGTGTAATCTTCCACTAGGACTCCAGTGTTGCTGATACAACAGAGGTGCAATTACAGTTACAAACCCTAGCTAGACACAGTTATTGCCAGCCACTCAATTGCTGTTTTAAATGCAGTACTTCAGGCAATAAAAGTGCAATTCTCCCTCCAACATGACTGTGCCATGACTTACTCCATTCTTGCAAGTGCATAATAGCAGAGAGGGAAAAAATGTGTATATATTGCAGGAAGAGAAATACAAAAGCTGATTCCACAAGGAAATAGTTGGTACTATTATCTAGGCATTTACCTTCTGAAGGTGGCCCATCCAGCATGCATTGCACTGTTTCCAAAGTTGTCTTCAGTTCTTTAGTCCTTGTAACTGCTGGCTTCCTCCAATAATCATTTCTGTAGTTCTGTACTGAAAGCATTGAAAGGATGGTGGGGTTTAGCTGGGAGGTAAGGCAAGAACAGGTTCTACCACTATCAAACTCAAAATCATGATTAAGACCACTGTTTCTTGCAACTTACCATACACCTTCTTCTGTCCCCTGTTGAATTCAATATGCTTGTAATCATATATAGCCTGGAAGTTTGAAGCTATTTTCCCATCAATGCCTCCAGTCTCCAACACTTTCAATGCATGGTCATCCAAGAGGCTATGGGACATTATGCATTGAGGAAATTTACATCTCCCCTGGAGAAAGTGTCGACAAACATGAAGCTTGTTGCAGTTGTTTTGCTGCATACAGTGACAACCTTTTTTGTTGTAAATCTGGCAGGTCTAAAAGTGGAGAGGATACAATAAGAAATGGAAAAGCACATTAGAATTTTTTTTGTCTTGCAGGCATGCAGCTTTAACAGCAGAAAAATGGTGATTAAAAGTCATGTGTTTACTGCAACTTCTTTAATCTAGACAGATTTCTTGCCTAGAGGAGCAGGTATTTTAAGCTGACTCATGTATTTTCAGTTTTGAAGTTGTACATGTTTTGTTTCCAAGAAAAGCCAACCCAACAAGCTCAGGAGTGCCAGAAATGGATGCAAGACTGTTGCATAAAACCAGACTGGTTTACAGTTATTCTATTTTAAAAACCCTACAGCATAATCAACAAGAAAGAACAAATAACTCCATAAAAACATGTACATTGTGTCAAATGAGTTTTCACTTCATGGAGCTGAAACTGAATTTGCACTTCCTATTTGTAAAGCTTATCCTGCATTGAAGATTTGAGCTTATAAAATGGTAAGAGTGCTTTGAGATTAGAGTACATATGGAAAAAGCAATGCACTTCTTTATTCCTCTATTCACTAAAAAAGAGGTACACAGAGAATCAGACCAGGTAACAAATCACAGACCAAAAATTCCTTCATATTGACCAATAAGCACCACAGTAACAGTTTTGCTCCCAGAGCAGCCTGTAATAAGAAAGCTTCTTTGAGGAGGACACACAGCTCTCTGGCAGAGAACCCCAGTATCACACTGGGACTCACAAACTCTAAAAGTTCCCCTACAAATCCCTCTTCCCAGAAGCCACCAACCACTGCTCAGGGATGATGGGTTGGGCATCAGTCAGTGGGTGGGGAGCAACTGTACTGGGAAGTATTACTTGTATCTCTCTTGGGTTTTATTAATTTCTCTCTCTCCTTCTCATTACAGTTATTATATTTTATTCTATTTCAATTATTTTAGTATCCTTATCTCAACCTACAAGTTCTACCTCTTTTCCAATTCTCCTCCCCATCCCCCCAGGGTGGGAGAGAGCAAGTGGCTGCATGGTATTTATCTGGCCTTAAACCATGACAATAGGGAATCCACTATTTAGCTACATCAAGAAAGCACACTGTCCCCTTGCACCTGCCAAGAAACAAAAGCAAAAACCAACCAAAACCAGAACAAACAAACAAAACAGGAGAGCCAGAGAGATGAGGGAAAGTGTGAAAACCCCTGATGTTCTGGTGCTGTTGTGTTTTTCTTACTCTGAACCCCAGTTCAAGTCAGAGAATTCCAAACTGTCCTCTTTCTTGAGACCTTCCTACATGCCATGTCTTCACACACAACCAGTCAGCATTTCTAAGCAGGAAACAGCCAAATTGGCTTCTACATCTGACCTCCAAACTCTCAGGTTTATGAATGGCCTGCACTGATCACAGTTTTCTCTTGGTTTTGTTATTTTACTGCATGATAGGAGCTAAAGTGCTCAATTATAGGTAATTAATGATGCCTGCCAGGGGTGAGGGCTGAGCAGATTTCTAGTAAGCACTTAAGGGTAATACCAACCAAGAACAGTTGCTACTATTTGTTCACTACTGGGAACAATTAGTAATTCTCCTTGCTTACCACCATGTTCCTTCAATCTGCCAGTAAAACTTACTTTAAAACACTACACAATTAAAAAAAAAAATCTGTTTTGTCAAAGTCTAGCACTTTCACAGCAGGGAACAAAGAAACAATAGAACTGTTGTGTCAACAAATCTGTGGAGATTATAACCTGCAAAAGACAAAGGCAGTACTTTGGTAATTTCTTAACCAGGAGCAGCTGTAGCCAGAACAGGGTATGACTGACTTTGAAACAGCCATGTCTTGAAGACAGTATTGCCCTTATACACACATGCTGAACCAGAATGGAATGTTCAACCAAATTTAACAAAATCAATGAGTGGCATTCAAACTGGGCAAAGATTCCTTTGTAGAAAGCCAGTGTACAAAAACTCCAAGCACTTTGGAGGAGCCAGATTTCACACGAAACTCGACTGCAGTCATTTGGTCATTTTCTCACAGATTCTTCTCATCTCTTATACCCTCAAGCACCAAAATGTGTGCAGGCCTGTGCAGGCCTACATGGACTGGAAAAGGAAAGGGGCACTCACTTCCCAGTCTTCATCTCATAGAGAAGAAGCAACAAACTGGGTTTTGGTCATGCCTTTTACCCTGTAAGCATGTACAATTACTGTGATCTTTCAACTCTCTCGTGCTTATCTCACCCTCCGTAAACCTCTGCTGAAGTTGCTGACATTTTTGTTTGCTTGCTTTGAGCAGCTTTATGGCCACCCTGTTGGGACAACAGAACTGGCACACAAGACAGGCTGTAGCCTTGCTGCCCACCTCCTGCTATCAGAGGGCAGGTCTGCTCCTGACATATCACAGATGACAGGGCCTTCTCCAGATGTGTAGTCTGGGTACATATTGAACAGTTTTACTGCTGTGGGCGTGGCTTTTTTATTATTTTAAGTACACAGGCCTTTCACAGATCTTATGTTGTTTCACATTGCCATTCCCGTTCCTCCTTCATTCTGACTAATCCTGTTTCATATCTTAACAGCCGGACGTTAAGATCAGAACAACACATTCTCTCTTGCCCTCTCCCATTCCTAATGAACAAAAACTTTCTTTTGAGAAATCAGTACAACTTACATCAGGGAGGAAGAATGCATCGTTTTGGAGAAGCAGGACTTGCAGCTCGTTCTCACTGAGGCCAGACAAATCATGTTTTTTTAGAACTTTCTTGTTCTCCTCATTCATGATGTCATGCGAGTACTTACAAGAGCTGCAAGAAAATACACGGAAATATCAATGTTTACTCCTTTAGTCAAGTTGATTTGAAGAAGAACCTCAGATACTGTGCAACTTGGGAAAAGCCATGAGAGAAAGGTGGCTTGGTGAGAGTCTCTGAACATTTAGATGGTGTCTGTAATTGGCCAGAGAATGGACCAAAGAGCAGAACTCCTCTGTGACCCTATCCTCCTCATTTTAAACTTCAATGCAGCCAGACCCCAGGCATTCTTTGCCTCCAGGAAGAGCCAAGTCAAGTCACATGACCTAAACAGCTGGAGGGAAAGTTAATTTTAAAGGAGTACACCAACAATGCCAGAAGTTGGAACAGCCTTCATTTTGTGAACATAAAAGGTTGTCGTCCTAGGGACGGCAAGTAAAGAAACATGCAAGAGTCTGCACAAAACAAAAGCAACAGTGAAGCTGAAAACAACACATTTTGTTATCTTCGGTGGCTGTAAAGTTTTATTTTAAAAAATCAAAAACAGGTAAGAAAGTTCAACTTATGAGTTTTGATTAAGGAAGCAATTAAGCCACAATAATGAAGTCAGTGTTGCCACTTACAAAGCCAAAATTCTGATGAGTATGAATTAGAGATTGCAGATTTTTTACATCTATTTGAAATGGTACTGCAAATCAGTAACAGAGAGGAGACACATATGCCTGAGCATTAATTTAATGCAGTAAAATACAGCTTACTCATGTCCTGCTCTTCAACACATGATCTGATACAGCCTTAAGATTAGACATACTCAACCAGTTAAAAGTACCTGTTAATTTACCAGATTCAAGTCTATCCCTTTACTCTTTCAGCCTCTACTTAACTCCTGAAGCTCTCCTCATGACAGTTTTACCTCAAGGTGTGTCGGGTCCAATCCTTCCATACAGACCCTTGTGTAGGTATTTCTCCCCTGACCCCTGCTACCTGTTGCACACATTCTTTGTAAGCAAGAAAACAGGAAGGGTCCCGAGAAACAACCTTCCAAGGGTATTAGATGCTGTAGGCACTCAATTAATGGCCATGAAGGTAGGTAAGCTACAGAGTATCTGAGGTGGGAGCCATCACCAGTGTTCCTCCAGAATCAACTTGAGAGTCCACCGACAGTCACACAGTGATCTACATCACTTGAGTCTGTGTTACCCAAAGGTTTAAACACTCTACAAATACAATGATAACTACACAGCTGAGTTTAATAAGACATTTAGGAAAAAAGAAAATAACAGTGAAAAGCCACTTGACAGACATTAGTTAAAAACAGGATTAACTGGACTAAAATGATTCCACTAAACAGAAGACCTGAGTAACTTGCCCAAACATTTTTCTTTCCAGGGATTCTAAAACAAAAAGGATGCAAGACCTGGAAGCCAGGCTAGATTTTACCTTATCAGTTAAAAAGTCTCTGTCTTGATCTATGTAGTCCACCTAGCAGAATTTCTGCCCTCTCATTTTAATCAAGCTCCCTCCCATGAAAGGTATTCTCTTTGCTTTATTGATTTTTAACGCATACCAAAGGGACTTTAAATACTTTGTGTTATTGAGAGGGCAGAATGGTTTATCATTATGAAGGGAATCGCTCATTGCAAACTTTAATTCACACAAAGTCATCCATCATGAGTGTCTGCACACGTCAAGGCATTTCCAACAGTGAACCCCATGGGACCTTACTCTATTGTCTGTAATGTAACAAAAAATAAGAAAATGTTGTCATCCTAATGATGAGAGAGAGATGTGACTTTCCCCCTCCATGCTATCCAGATCTTAGTGCACAGTGATCCATTTTGTTGGGGCAGAAGAGGGAGGATCCAGTGGGATCATGCACGTTCCTAACACTGCATCAGCACCAGACCTGGGGCTTGGGGGCTTAAACTACAAAGTTCTTCCATCAGTAATTGTAGTGGCAAAGCTGGGTTGCCCTTCTGCATTCGCCTTTGGCTTCCTTTATGTTTTTTAGACCAGGCACTACCTCTGGCCACCTGTGGCTAGAAGAGGCTGCCAGGCCTGCCCATCCCATGAGCCCTCCATATTCCAGAAACTGGGACTGATGCACCTGGGTGATCAAACAGTGCCTCTCAAAGACAGGGTCATAAGCCAAGCAATGACTTACAGCAAAACGCAACTTCTGGAACTCTCTAGAACGAAACCAGAGGGCATGTCAGCACTTTGCTTTTTCCTTCTGAGAAACAGGTGCAAACTATTCCACCCGGACGCCAGGGGGGTGAGCGACGCGTGCGGAGACGAATAGATTTAAACAAACAAAAATGAAAGAAACAAAAAAAAATCCAAATCGTCGGCTTCTACCGACACAGCGGGGACAGGACACGAGTCCTTCCGGAGCAAGGATCCGCCGCGGCTGATCCGANGGGGTTGGGGGCTGCCCGCGCCCCCGCGCTCACCTGGGCCCCAGGTGGCACCTGCCCATGAGGTGCAGCTTGCAGAGGTGCAGCCGCTCGCAGCCGTCGCACATCTTGCGGACACAGACCCGCGCGTCCGTCACGGCCAGGACCACCTGGCCGCCCCCTACCACCAGGAACCGCCGGGGGCCCGCCGCCGACAGCGTGTCCTCCAGCTGGCGCGCCGACAGCCCGACGTTCTCCTGCAGCTCCCGCAGCCCCAGCCGCCCGCCATGGGCGCACAGCGTCTGGGTGAGGAAACTGCACACGGCCGGATCGCACATCCTGCTCCTCCGCCCGCGACGGGACCGCCGGCGGACTGTGGCGGGAGCGGGCCAGCAGCGGGAACAGGAGCAGGAGCGGGGCGGGGCCTCGCTCCTCGCCTCTCGGCCTCGCTCGACGGGAATCGAAACCGAAGGCACGGGCGGGGCCAGCGGCTCGGGTCGCGTTGGGGGCAGGGAGCTGCCCAGCCTGGAGGCCTTCTTGGCTGAGCGTCACACGGGAAGTAAATAATGCAAGAAGTGATTGAAAGGACTTTGAGGTTTCCTTGTTATTATCACGGAATCACGGAGTGGTTTGGGTTGGAAAGGTCTTAAAGATCATCTCGTTTCACCCCCTACGTTGGGCAGAGGCTCCTTCCACTAGACCAGGTTGCTCCATGCCCCATCCAACCTGGCCTGGAAAGCTTCCAAGATGAGGCAGCCACATTTCCTCACCTTGCTAAATTTTGCTCTCTCTCTACGCTAACACTAATCTAGTGCAGAGCATTAAGCATATAATATGTAGGATAACACAAATGACTCTAGTGGTTGCTCCATGCCCCCATTACTTTTCTTTCTTCCCGACTGGCAGCAAGCTGCTGATTAGCACTGGTTGCAGCAGAGTGTCCTGGCAGGCTGTGAAGCTGTGCTGGTTTTGGCTGCGGTAGGGTTCATTTTCTTCAAGTGGCTGCTGCAGGGCTGTGTTTTGGATTTGTCCTGAACACAGGAATGATAATAAGAGATGTTTTCATTATTCCTGAGCAGTGCTTGCACAGAGCCAAGGTCTTTTCTACTCCTTGTACTGCCACACTGGAGAGGGGGCTGGGGTGGGGAGGCAGGAGGAGGAAGGCTGGGACATTTGGAGTTACAGCATTTGTCTTCCTAACACACGGTGACCCATGATGGGGCCCTGGTCTCCTGGAGATGGCTGAACACCTGCCTGCCCTTGGTAAGCAGGTGTTCCTTGATTTGCTTTGCTTGTGTGTGCAGCCTTTGCTTTCCCTATTACACTGTCTTTATCTCAATCCAGGAGTTTTCCAGCTCTTACCCTTCTGATTCTCTCCCCAGTCCTGCTGGTGGGGAGTGAGTGAGTGGCTGCCTGGGCCAGGCTGCTGGCTGTGGTTAAACCACGACAGAAGCAGAAGTGCCAGGTTTCTCTTAGTGTTGAAGTAGGGCTGGGAGGGTCTGGGATGGGGAAGAAGCACAGCAAATACTGCCTCGAAAGAGGGTTGAGGATTAAATCCATTTGAGATTAATTTTTATACTGAGACCCTTTGGAAATGTAAATTTCAGGGACAGTATCAACTGCTCCCGCTGGATCAGGAAGTTAATCTTGAAAATAAAGTGAGTGGCCTGTGTTGCCTATTGCTGATGTCTGATTTGAAAGGCATGTGAAACTACAAAGTCATAGTCACTGTTCAGGTCACAAAGAGAGAACCACCTCCAGGAACAAGGCCAAGGTGGTACTGCCTGTGGTATGCTGTTTCTTTGTTGTTGAAGGCTATGTAAGAACCTTTTCTTTGGACATATTTCCCCATATCTGTCCCCTTCCTGTGATAATCGAACCAATGAAATGATTTTTAAAAAGCAATAGAAAAGGAGAGGTAGAAGGAGGAGTTTGCCACGTCATAGCTTTACAGAAGTAAACTGATAGTTCTGGGTTGGTTTATGCTCTAGGTGTGGATATTGGCATTCTCAGGTTGTCAACAGATCATCAAGGATAATAAAACTCAGATCCATACTCGAGGTAGTTTCAGGACTGACTGATAAGGAAGAAAACGATTCAAACATTAAGTCAGCAATATATTGCCAGCTTTAACCAGTAGATAATAATAATGAATCAGGCAATTTGTACAGTAATTTGCTTATATTTATTTGTCTTTTGGTTTTTTCCATCCAGTTCCAGTGAAAACATACACTTCTGCATTAATCCACTCAGATATCTGAACTACTGGCCTGAGGAGTTTCGCTGCATACTTTGTTGTGTGATAAATGGATGTGATTCGTGCTAACTAAATTGTACCTATATCAATATTTTAGAAAATATTTGTTATAAAGTAATATAGGGAAAGCAAATAGGCCCTTTGCAGATGTTGTATGTGAAAAACAGGATGCAGGATGTATTATTGAGATAAGCAAGATCCTAAAACAGAATCGGCCTTGGGACGAACAGAATTGGGACGACTCCCAAAGCAAAATCAGCCTTGGGATGAGTAAAGTTGGGATGATTCCAGATATGGAATCTAAAGTAGTGGTTTTATCTATGAAGTAATAAGGCTTATTTGGAACATAATGCTTAAAGCTTAATGCACATGTGCAACCTGCAAGGTTATTCAGAGGCCAGTGAGGAAGACGGTGAGCCTTCCTCTGAAAAGACCACCAAAAAGCCAGGAGTCTCCTCAGCATCAAGCGGAGCGTGCACCATGCAGTATAGTGACACAGAGTTCAAGAATCGAAAATAGGAGGGGATTTATGAAAAAATATTGATGAATATGTATTAGCATGCAGTATATAAGTTGTGTTTGGATTCCTTTGTTTTTTGTACGTGAGGCAGGGTCACTCAGGCCTGAGTAAAAGCAAACAAAGAAACATCGCTGGATTTATCCTGTTTGTTACTATGTTTTGCAAATACAAATGCCCAAATACTTCCTTGGCAACTTTAAACAGAACCAATTTATGTGAAACAACACAACTGGGTGAGGCAAAGGGATCACTGTATGGCGTCCCAAAATGATGTTATTTTCATAGTGATTCCAACCTCAAGTATCAAGCTCTTTGCTTAAAGTTAGAAACCAGTGTGGCTGGATTGCTGTAACCTCTTGCTACCCTGTAAATCTTTCTCTCCGGTGTCCTTCACTTGCAGCTGTAGTATTTCCTTATTTGCCTTGACTCTGGTATTCAGCTGACTTTGTAGTAAGCAAAATCAGCTTTCAGAGACTTGAAACTGAAATACTGATTGGTATGAGCAAAGTATGAATGGAAGTGGCTGTGTGCAAGCACCAGAAAAAGCAGCAGAGCAAAGGCTAAAAGAATGGCCTGTGTTGAATAACCAAAACCACAGCTTCAGGCAGTGAAATCGAGAACTGAATTGTTCTTCTCAAAGCGGAAGTTCTGCATTCTGTGGCATAGACAACTTGTCACCAGAAAATCCTACCATCTCACACGCTGGACGTGGCAGGAAGGTACAGCACATCACAAATAACATTTATTGTTGGTTCAACTGGGAGCAGACCATAGAACGTGGAAACACAAAATGACCAAAGAATTTCCATGATGGAGGCAGCAGTAGCCAGACTGTGAAGCACAAGGATGCCAGCACAGTCAGTGCTGGGTCCCACAAGCTTTCACAGGCAGTTTTCCCCTGCCAGTGGAAAATAACACAAGCAATAACAAAAGGGTGTGACTGTTGGTGCCCATCTTCCCTTTTGTTACATGCAACATGGATCCTGGTGAAACCAGCACCCCTCCGGGGCTGTGAGTATGGGGATTTGACAGTGTGAACTGAGTTGGATAAATTGAAGGAATGTGAATGAAAGCTGGGGAACTGCGTGAAATGAATGCATACCTAAATGCATACCTAAATGCAACTTCTGCAGCTTGACTGGGTGCAGATGGATTTTGAAAAAAACGTGCCTTGTCTGATGTATCTGCAGTTGAAGCGCAGGACATGGGTACACACTGGGTTCTGTGGAGCTGCCTGCTCTACGTGAAGTAGAGGCTATTCCTGCTCTAAAGTTGGTGCAGCCCAGCTTCCCTGGTGGCTCTGACCGCATCAGCAGTTCTTCCCTGCGGGTATAAATAAAGTATGCAGAAACACCCTGGGAATTATGCCGTCAAACCGGCTTCCCCTCCTTTTTTTCTGGCATGTGACCTGTTCAGTTTCTCATATCCTCCATTCTACTTCTTGAAACGCCCTCTTTCAGATCTCAGCTTTGGCTCAGCTTACAAGTTATTCTCTGTCCCGCGTCCAACTCTTTTTCTTGCTTTGGATTCCCCAGACTGTTTCAAATAGCATTTTGCAGAACGTCCTGGCACCATTGTCTTCTTGTTCCCTCCACCAGTTCAGTACTGTTTGCTTACTTAGGTAATGGTATACATTGTGCCTGAGGCTTTCCAGATAATTTTGGGGTTTCTTTGTTCTGAGGAAACTGTTAAGCTATGTGATAAAAGTTCAACTGGTGGGAGGTGGGGGTTCTCTTCTCACCTGACATGCCTGCCCCACAGACACCCAATAACTGCAATCAGTTCAGACTGTCTCATCCCCAGCACAGGCACTGGAAGAAGACACAAGCTTCACTGTAAATTGTAACTGTGACTCTGCTCAGGTCACTTGCTGGAGTGGGTTGGGCTCTGGGGCTGGCTGGGTAGGGACATGCCTCCCAGGCACCTGTCCCGAGAGAAGGAAAAGGAGCACGAGCCAAAATGGAAAAAAGGCAATTTGAATTGTACAAGAAAGGATTGCTAGAAATGAGAAGCTTGACTCAGCCAATACATCAAGCAGCAACTCTATTTATTTATTTATTAATTAATATGGTAATGTATGAGCAAAGACAGCGCTGGGTACAGTGGTGGGGGTTTTCCCCTCCAACTGCACGCTGCTTGCTGGGCTTGCTGGTATTTATTGATCATATTCATGCATATTCATAAGCTTTCTCAGCAGTTTCTATTTCCCATTTTTTTACGTGAGCTTTCCCCAGTTTCTATTTCCTATTTTTGACGTCACAATTCTATACTTCAGGATTGTAAATCTATGATGGTGATGTTTGGTTCCTTTCCAATTTCTATACTCTATTGTGATCCTAGGAGGTACATCCCGGGATGTGTGTCCAGATGGTGGGGTCCATCTTCCTGATGTGGGGTCCAGCTTCTATTTCCTAGGACCATTAATCTGTGATAGTGATGTCCAGCTTCCCTTTTCGAAATCATTAATCAGCAACATTGATGTCCATCTTCCTTTTCCAGGGTATTTTCACTGTTTCGTTCAGAGCTTGGGATAGGTTCACTTCCCTCTTTTGTTTGAATCCTTTATACATTCTAAAGCTACAGTTTAAAATCCTTAATACAAAGCAACATTTAAAAGTTATAATTCAAATACTCTTATTACAAAACAGCTTTAGACTTATAATTCTTATAATTGTTATTTGCAAACAAAAGATTGGTTCAAAAGTCTTCTTCCATGCTTTCCTCAGTTATTTATTAGAAGTCATCTTTGTAACTGTCCCATGGCCATGTTCCACACATTTCACAATTACAATTACACAGGTTACCTTTATTTACTTGACACGAAACACAACTTTGTATTTCACAGGATGAAATTATTATGAGAAATTTAGGGGAGGAACAAGTGTGGGAAAATAAGGGGAGAGTCAGTGACTGGAGTGAGTGCAGATGTGTGAGTATGTGATGGACCAGCTGGTGTAAAGGTGAAGGCCTGGGATTTGGGGGCAAGTGCATCTCCAGGGACCAGCTCAGGGTGTGAGGGGACCTGTTTGTCTCTAGGGGCAAAACCACGGGGAGATCAGTTATGGGACCTGGAATGTCCTGGCTAGCTCTGTGTGACAGTCTGTCCTGGCAACTGGAGTATGGCTGTGTCTTGTGGATCCCTCTGTGTGACCAGAGCGTGGGACAGCTGCAGTGTGGGAGTGGGGCCATGTGCCTGGGAAGCTTCATCTTATAAGAGATCTGAGACACTCTTAGCTCTCTTAGGTGGAGGACAGCCCAGCAGCTGGAATTACAGGAGAGGAAGGGAGGAAAGAAGGAGAAAGATGCACCTGGAATGGCAAATTGTCCCAGCAGTGCGAAGAAGGAGAGCTGTGGTGAGTCCTCTGGGCTCTTGTGTGTCCCAGGATGCTCCATGCCCCTCCACTGCCACCCTCCTGCCTCTTTCCCACAGCGCTGCAATTTTTTTTATTTTGGCTCCTTTGTATCTCCTTTTTCCATCTTGCTCTGAGCAGTTCCCTGTCCCTGTATTTGCCCTACAGCCCCTGGTTTCTTCTTCCTTTGCTGCCTGTCTCTGGCTCCCAGGCATTATTTTGGAATTCTTCCCTCTCTGTCCTGGAGCTTGTCAGTGTTTCTCCCATCTCTGTATCTCTCTCTCTGGAGGCTTGTCCCTGTTCAAGGTTTTCCTGCTTGGCTCTGTAGCATGGAGTAAGTCTTTCTCCACCTCTCTTTGCTCTGCTCCCTTGCCCCTCATTTTGAAATCCTTGCTCTCTGTCCTGTACTGGGATGTGTTCTTTCTCTGTCTTTTATTTTTTTTCTGGCTCCCTATTTATCAATTACTTCTTTCTTCATCTCTCAGTCTGGTGCTGGATCACAATCTTTAATTTCTCCTTTCCTTCCCTGAGGCCAATCTTTCTTTCTCCTGCCCACCTTGGGCTCCCTGTTTTAATTCCTCATTCCCTAGCTGGTGCTGTTCTTTCTGTGCAGATGGTGCTGTGTCAGGTCTTTATCTTTTCATTCCTTACTCTTCCTCTGTTAGCCCACTGCTATCATATTATTTTGCCATGTAATATATGTTTTGATATAATTCATGCTCTTATAAATTATATAAGGAATAAGTTGTGGATATGAGAGATTCTTCCAAGTCACAGGCTTGGCACAGGTAGTCTGTGGCGAGATTACCTCACTGGTTGCAAAGGGAACCTTATTAACATAGCTATACAGGAGATGGCTCTTCTGTTTCCCGACAAGATCTAGGAACACCTAAGCTATCAAGCTGGCAGGAGGGAACACGCATCTCAATGCCCGAGACGAACACCCCTTACCCGGAGACGGCTCTGCCCAGTACCAAGATCGAGAAAAGGATACCTCACTCGACTGTGAAACCACGGTCGAGAGCAAAAGAGAGCCTGATTAACAAGCCAAAAGCCTAGCCACTGCAGAGATAGTCCAACATCTCGGGAATACTTGATAGGAATTTCATTATCAAGTTCCCGTAAGAGCCGTGATTGGCGACCACCGGCAGTCATCGTCCACCGGGAGCAGATTTTTGTCCAGCACAGCGCAGAGAAAGAAAACCACATGAGTATGTACACCAGCGAAAAGAAACAAAGAAACTCTGTCCCGGGTGAAATAAACTGCATAAAAGCCAGTTGTGTGAAGGCATCGTGTGAACAGAGGGGGATTTGACGTGGTAGAGGTCAGATCATTTGTTCACCCAGTGCCGACACCCAGGATCGGCCCTGTTCCTTTGACTGTGGCTTTTGTGGACCGAACCTCGGCCGCTAAATTAAAACTTTGATTTTTAAATTTTTTTTTAATTGATCGCAAAATAAATTTTTGCTATTAATTATGAATTCGGCCTTATCGATTTATTATCTATAACAGCCATCTCTGTGTTCGGCTCCATAACCCTTGTTCTTTCCTTCTCCTCTCTCTGTGCCCTGTTGCCCCCAGCTGTTTTTAATTTCTCCATCTCTGTCTGCCTGGCTCTAGCTCCAGCTCCCACTCCCTGATTTTTCATTCCTTCCTCTCTGTCTTGTAGCCCATCAGTATTTTTAATTTCTGACTCTCTTTGTCCTGCTCCCTGTGATTCAGTTTCTTCCTTTCAGCCCTGTGGATGGTGTGATTCTGTTTCCTCCTCTGCCTCTCCTTTTCTATTTCCCTGTCCCTTGCTTTGAATCTCATGCACCTCCTACATCTTATTGCTTCCCATCCCTGTGTTTTAATTCCTCCCTTCCTGCTGCATAGTCTGTTGCTTTTTCTTTTTTTCATCTCTCTCCATCCATCTTGCTGTGCCCACTTTTTATTCCTTCCTCTCTGCTCTGTACCCTGCTGCTATTTTATGGCCTTTTCCATCTGTTTGTCCAGCTGCCTGTCCCTGTTGGTTCATTCTGCCCTCTTTCTCATTGTCAGAGACTGAAATATTATAGTTTATGACATAAACATTTTCATTAAAGACTTTATAGCAAAGCTGTATTACAAAAGGTGCGGAGATGACCACCACACCCTGAATGGGGCTCTGAGAGGCCCTACATGTCGCTGATGAAGATAAGATAAAGTAACAGCTCAGGACTGGGGACATTCACGAAGCACAAGCCTAACACCTTCAGGGTGGAGACCACAGTGCCAGGGCTATCAGCTGCCGGGCTCGAACAGCCCCTTGCACCAAAGGCTGGGGGCAGAAGGCTTTGGGTGTGTGTTGGAAAGGCCTCTGGTCGGAGGCGCAGAGACCCATCCAGCCCGCCCATCCTGGTGTGCAGAGGAGCCCGGCTGAGGGCCCTTCACCCGGGGAAAAGCTTCTCCACAGCAGAGGGGTGGCACGGCCCATCAAAGGCCCCCCAGAGGGGTCCCCAGACCCTGCACCCGAGCACTGCAGCACGATGCAACAGATCCACAGTGTTGCAGGGACAGTGTCAAACCGGCCCCTGGCGTTCCCACCTGCCCAAAGTGTGAATTAATCCACGGAATTCTGCACTCCTCAGCGTGGAGCGGCATGGCGGCGGCAGGGGACCCTCACCACCAAGCCCAGGTGGAGAGGAGCAATGAGACGTCGCTGGAACCCTGGCACAGGTGATATGTCCTACCTATGTTCCACCTAACCCCGGTCACTATCCCCTGTCCCCCATCCCCCCCATGCACACTTCTTTCTTTGTTTCTTTCTTTCCCTCTTTTTCTTTCTCTGTGCCTCTTTTGCTATTAAATAAAACCTATCGACTTTTTGCCACCATCATCTAACCTCGTTTGGTTTTAATGTCGTTTTGGGGTATATTTTGAACCTTCAAAGTTCTTTCCGGTTTATACATAGAGACTTTGTTTTCTTCCCTCTTCTGGGTTTAAACTGGATCCTAACATTCCTGCACCCACCGCTATCCCTGCCATCGCCATCCCTCTCTGTTCCCAGTGCCTCTGAGCCAGCTGTCTGTGTCCCTAATCCCCGTGTCACTAATTCCTCCCTCTGACAATCCCTATTTTTCTCTCCGCTCTCTCTTAGGGACGAGTCTGGGATATGGATGGGCTCTGTGTCCCTGCTGCCACCTGCTGCCGGACCTCGGTGCTGCTGCCCCCGCCGCTATCCCTGCCATCGCCATCCCTCTCTGTTCCCAGTGCCTCTGAGCCAGCTGTCTGTGTCCCTAATCCCCGTGTCACTAATTCCTCCCTCTGACAATCCCTATTTTTCTCTCCGNCCCCGGACAGGATCCAGAACTTGCGGGCGATCGATGGGAAACCGCAACGGGCCGCTCCGGGAGCTGGGGTTTGGGGGTGCCCCGGCATTTCGGGCCGTGGTTTCCATAATTTTGGAGGCTCCCTCATAATTTTTGGCGGGTTTTAAATAATTTTTGGGGTGTCGCAGTCATTTGCGGGGAGGGTTCCCGTAATTTTGGGAAGTTCCCCTGTCATTCCGGGGGGATTCCCCATCATTTTTGGGGAGTCCCTCATCATTTTGTGGGGGGAAGGT
>VXBC01005971.1:456069-519051 GCA_013399945.1 Ploceus nigricollis | reverse complement strand
GTGATTTTAAAATTTGCCAAGTACTTTGTTTTACCTTAAATGTTCTAAAGTTTGGAAGTAAAAGTTTGATACTGAACCTCCCGAGAAATTTGTTGTTTTTCCTGTGCACGCCTCAGAGTAAATCAAGCAACCTTCCCCTTAACCCACCAAGCGAACTGGACCATAACAGCTGCAGACAAAAAAACAACCAACCAACCAAATACTCCACCAAACCAAAACAAAATCAACCAAGCCGCTCAGACAAATTCCATTCATTTTTTATAGGATCGAGTGGGCTACTATTAACAGTCGTCAACACTACAATCTACAAGAGAACACTCAAGTCTGGTGAAAAATCTATAATTAAAAGGATGGACTCAGTATTGTCACATCTGATGATAAAAGTTTCTACTTCAAAACATTCAAGTGCTTTTTTGCAGGCCTAAAGTTCCTTTAGCCTTAAGAAGTGCTCTCGTGTAATCTTAAGGGTTACCAGATTTAGAAAGAGAATGTATATTGCCATTTTGAATACTGACAGCTGAAATATCCATCTGAAAGGCAATTCCAAATTAATGTAAATCAATTAACTTAAAATCAGAGGTTAAATCAAACAGAACTATGGCAATCCCTCAACCCTCCTCTTGGTTTTAGAAGAAGGTGCTGGCTGTTGTAGATTATACTGAAGACAGCAATAGATGACAAATTAAAACCATTCCTTATAAATCTCTGACTATAATTTTGAAAAAATTCAAGAAAAGAACAAGATTATTTCCTAGCTTTAAAAAATTATTTTGAATTTTTGCATGATATTGATAATGTTTATCCTTGAACGGCAAATATACAATTCTGGAAGTGATAGGCAAGGCAGTGTTATGTTTACCTCAAGGTTAAATTTTCTTCATTAGAATTTGTTTCATCAATTTCATTTGATGTCTATGAGCAAAAAATCCTTTGCACACTCACCAGTTTCAGCGAGCTGAGGTGATTAAAAAAAACCCCAGTTGTAGCTTCTTTGGTTGCCAGGGTGCCATTACAGTTGTTTATCATTCTTCCACCTACCACAAAATTTGCCATTATTAGACACGGTTTTGAGTTTCCTAGAGCTTTTTCCAGCTTCATTTGTTTGGATTGAAATTTGAGGTGATTGATTTTTGCTCAAGGCCAAATTATCTTGAAACATGTAAACTAAAATTATATCTATATTTCTAAGGAAGATATTAACAAATAAATATATGAGAGAATGTGCACGCAGAGAGAGTGAGCTATCATCTGTCTAAGTTCTACATCCATTCTGCTGAAAAGTTCTTGTGTTTTGGAGAAGATCAGTGCTGTGCTATGTCCATTGCTTATCCTGGGGTTTTTTGCTACCTTGCTGCTTCCCTGCTAGAGAAACTGCTTGCCAAATCTTTTTCTGATCTGATTAAGTCAGAAAATACAGCACGCCAAGCAAGGAACCCCTTCACAGATGTTCCTTCTGAAAAATATCCATATAAAAGAGGTGAATCCAATTTTACTTTCAAGTTGGGTGCCTCTTGAAATCTCTTTGACTTGGAAGCAGGTTCTGATGTTGATTTTACTTTAAAAAAAATTACTGTGGCAAATTCAAATATTCAGCATTCCCAATACATCACAATTAATGTTGCCAAGTGTAATAATTTCTGTCCAACCTACATAAGCATATTTACATGTTTTTAGATTTATCATTTGGTAATATCCTTTCCTTTAAACATCCAGCTTGTATGATATCTTTTATCACTGAGTGGACAAATACTTAAACATTTTGATTTCTTATAATTTATCTTTTAGTGTATAAAGTACAATATTCAAGTGCTGATATGGACGAAAAAATATCTTTCACTCTGAGTTTCCAAAACCTACAAATTAATGTTATGCAATTATTTTTTAAAATCATGGATGCAAAATAATTAAGTCCAAAACAAGATCCTGGAACAAACTTCTAGTCTATTCAATGGTGAATTCTGAATCTGCAGCCTACAGATAATGTCTCTAAACAGCAGCTTACATGACTTAAACTAAGAAACACAGCTCACATTGTGGCACAACAAAACAGACAACATAAATAAATCCACTGATTTTCAACCCAATGGTGTCTGAGTGTTTCATAAATATCAGCATCCATGATATGAGAATACATCTCAATTATCATTTTATACATAGGCAGCTGGAGGAAACGGATTTGGGAACACGGGGTAAAATAAGATAAGGAGTCTCACATTAAGCAAAAATAAAATGTGAAATGCTTTCTATCAGAGCTCTCATTTGGATATATGAGAACAGAGATTAATTTCTCTTTTATTTTGAACTAACAGTTTGAACTAACATTATTCCATGTTGATCTAAAAGAAATTGCTCTCCAGTCTTTCTTGTAGTTTTCCTCTTTTCATAGGCAAGTTTAGCAGTTATTGAATCACTCAGAGACAGAAAAACATGTATGTGCTCAGGAACTATTGTCCTACACTGCAATGAGAATGACCTTGGCACAAACTCCAGCCAGAGACAGGACACAACTGAACATTGTTTTCTCATGTCTTTTGTTAATGTTTCTTTCTAAAGACCTTTAAGTGTTCAAAGTAAATTAACACTGGCTACAGTAATTCTTGGCAAAGTTCAGTCTGCCACAGATCAGACAGCAGCATCTCACACTGGATATTCAGAAAAGTTTGGAGGTAGTATCTTCATTATGTCTGAAGGTAAGGACAGGAAAGTGTCTAAGTCTCCAGCTGTCTTCATTGCGCAATGACATTTCTTTTCCTAGAGTTTTCTTCTTCATCAGCTATAAAACTTCCTATTAAAAAAAAAAAAAAAACACAAAAAAAAAACCAAGGGGGAANAAAAAACACCAAAAAAAAACCCAGGAGGAAAGATTCAACTTACTTCAATGTATGTCCTTGATCACTGCTTTTCCTGTGGTGCTAAGCAAGCATCACAGTAAATGACAGAATTTTGACATACAAATCAGGCATTTTTAGAATTTGAAAAAAAAAAGCTGCTCATCTGAAGTTGCAAAGGTCAGGGGTTTTTTAATCTATTAATTAATGAAGAATGGAAAGAATTAACTTTGAAAGAAAACTGTATTTACCTACAAAACTGTAGGGTTCTGAAAATTTTTGGCCCAGATTAAAAAAAAAAAGCAAAATAAAATGTTTAAACCACATGCACAGAACCACAGGTTTAAAAACTTTGCAGTATTTTTAAGTCATAAGTCATAACCTATTTTTCTTTTCATAGTATGCTGCATCTTTTAAATACGCTTCAATTCTTAGTCATCTGGCCCTGTCCCATGTTGGAATTGCTCCCTGCTGTTAATTAGAGGTGACCATGATTTGATTAATCTCAAACATGTGTTATATATGCACACTATGGAAAACTGTATTCTATATGTTCTACTTTAAACATTTTTGAGTGTAATGGAAACAAGCCAAACATTTTTTAAGGACCTAATCTTATCTTAATGAACAATATGGATATGATCAAAATAAGACATTCTAATCCATTTAAAGTGTTAAAAGTTCACAGAAATATGCACTAATCATGTACAGTATTTATCAATGTAATACAAACAAGGTTTCAAATGCATACCACCTGAGCATCATTGCTATCTGTAAATCTGAAGTTCTCTCCGTTTAGACAAAGGTTTGTCACAGTTTGACAACGTGCTTTACCTGACCTCACATTGTTGGTATGTTACTCATGTAGACATTTTTTGAAGACATTAGCCATATTTTTTTATACCTAAAGAGATAGCAGTGAAGGATGGCTATAACATTTCCTTATGATTTTACATGGCTCTTGGTCTTGAAAGGTCTTTAATGACTAGAGTACAAACGTAAGATTATTTTTTAGGACAGGATTATTTGTATTTTTAAATTACATTTTGGGGTTAGTAATTATACAGTTATAAAAGAAAAATTCACTATATAAGGAAGGCTAAGCATATAATTAAATATTTTCTTGGTGTATAAGCATCTATAAAGACCACTACTAAATAGGAAGTTTTGAATACTTTATGTCACATTAATAAAAGTGCCTATGCATTTTTGTGCAAATAAAAGTACTGTGAGTATTAACAAAAGTTCACTGAAAGATTTCCTCCAGCTATACAAAAGAGATTATTCTTTAAAAGTTAAGTATAAAAATTTTAATTTTTAAAAATGATAATTATTTAATTTGCTGGTTCTAATTTTTTTTATGTGGAACTCCATTGTTATTAATATACAGCCTCGGGTGGTAAGTGAAATATAATTCCAACTAATTTTTCCTACAACTGTATACAAATCAATAACTAAGAATCCCAGAGGAAAAGCATGTTGTATGGCCCTCCAAGTTCCTAATGAATGCAAATAAGCTGACCTTTCTTTGACAACTATGAATATTGTTTTTCACAATTTTACCATTGAAATTGCTGTAATCAGCAATTCATACAGCAAAAATTGAGCCAATAGTAGTTGTAAATAATTATGCATTACAAGAAGGTGCATGGTACATGGCAAACAAATTTCATGATTTTGGGAATCAGTTACTCTAAAGTATTTTGTCAAAAAAGATCCTCAAAGAGAACACAAATGCTCACTTTACTTTTTTTCTTTTTAAATATATTTTCCATATCCTTGAAACTCTAGTTTTCGTGTTCCTTTTTTATTGTTTAAAATACAAATACTGTCACACCTTGAATTATTAATTTCTAAAAATAACACCATTTTTATAGGTAGGATAATGAGCCTGAAAGTAAAGGAAGATTGCTGTCAAAAAGAAAAAAGAAGGATTCTTCATTTTAAAGGGGTAATATATCCATGAAAATGCAGCGTTTCTCATACAATGATATAATAAAGCAGTGAATGAAAACAACACATTTGAAACAATGAGCTACTGTAGTACTTCCACCTCTAGTATTTCTTTCTCACAAATTCTCTTTGAATAGTGCTGAAAAAATTAATGTATAAATAAAATATATTTTTAACACCTATTTTAAAATGAAAATCCTATACAGGTTTAGGAAAAACTGAAATTTGAAGCACTTGCATTGCAGCATTGTAGTTTCCACAGAATAATTCAAATGTCTGCAAAAATAATATTTCAAATAGACATGAAGAAAAAGCATGTACATTAAACATGTTAATTACAGGCACATGTTGATCTTCGAAAAAACCAAAAAGATCAAAAAAAGAGAAACAATACAATATTCTGGTTCATCATTCCTATTCAGCAAAAACTTGACATACATATGGCTGGAAAGTAGCAGCCTCAACTGAACACCATACTAATTAAGAAGATTAAAATTCAGAGGTTACTGAATTCTAAGAACTAATTTCATTAAAATCATTAGTCGTATTTTTGTGGTTTTCAATAAATAAATTTCTGATTTAATAAGCTTCAAATGCTCAAAGATCATAACAGGATATCAACTAATACTATGGTCATACAAAATGTGTGATATTTTAAAAGAATGGTCCTTTCTTGATGACATTTTCTCAGGATCTCTACCCTCCTACTTGTAATTCTTTCATGTTCAGAATGAATCCCTGCTACCTCTCACTCAATATTGATCTTCAAGGCATTTCTTCCAATCCTCTCCCCAGTGTGGTCACTGAACAGTATAAAAGTTCAATAGGAAGATCAGCTGCTCATCCACTTTTTGCTAAAGCAATTTGTATTATGGATTTATTTTAGCAGTCTACAGTGGCAGTTGCTGTTTTTACTATTTAAATGCTTTGATTATCTGACCTTGCTTACTTTATCTTTTTAAGTGCTGTGCATGGGCTTTAAAGTTGATCAATAAGTGGGGATTCCTCCACCACATTATGTTGAAATCAATCCTGATTCAGACTATTTGTATTTCACTCTTATGAGTCCATCTGTCTTTCTTAATTTTATATTCTCTTTTCTTAAATAATTTTGTCTGCCACTGCAAATACTTACTGTCAGGTAGATTTCCATTGCAATCAATTCAGCTTTTCTCAGTCATAACTATAGTGTCTGGGAAGGCACAAATGTATGTATACTTGAACAGATAATAACTTTTTGGTTTTGGGGTTTTTTTTTAAATATTTGTGCCATAGATAATGTGAAAATCAAGAAACACAAATTTTTATTTACTTAATGTCTTACTTTTTCCAGTAATAATTAGAAATTAAAACTAAATGGCACAAGCTTATTAAAATACCTCGCATTTGCAATTTCTCTTAGAGAAAAAGATAAAGTAATGGAGTCAAGTAGCCTTCAGCTATGTCACAATAAACCTTAGAATTTTCTGATTAAAACTGGGAGCTATAATTAGTCCTGAATTTGTGCAGTGCAAAAAAATGCTCTAAGAAACATTTTGTTATATTTTGCATCTAATTTATTTAATAAACATTTAAAACATTTCAAGTTTTTTGCTTCTTAAAAGTTTTAAAATTTACCTTGCCTAATTCATAATGGAAAGGCTACCACAACTGTAAGAAACCCTAGCATGGATATGTCAAAATAGAAAAGGAGAAAGAAACTAAATAGAAAATCTACAAATTCAGTTAACATGCTATGCATGAAGTCCTAAGCATTTAGGGGATTATCTACAGAGAACATATATAACTTACTGAAATACTACTTTGATCTTATTTAATATCTCCACAAAGGTTCAGAAGAGGGAATACCATTTCCCTGTTCTTTAAATAAATCACACACACAAATACTAATTTGGATTTCCATTAAATTAATCTAAATTAAAATACAGTCAGATATTTCAGAGATTTCTTGTAATCCTTACATCATAATTCACTAATTTTATAATAAAACATCACAACTGCAAAACAAAATCATAAGTGATCCTTAAAAAAGTTTTTGTCTTCAATCTTGCAAGCTTGTGAACAGCCTTTCACATGTTTATAGGGTAATTGGTTTCACAAAACTGTGAAACTGTGACTTGCATTCACATGTTTGAAAGATTGGAGCCTAGGATGCCATTAAAATCTGATACTACTATTAATCAGTTTGCTAAATAATACATTAATTTTCCATGCATAGGAAGAAACTTACAAGCTTCAAATTTTCTAGTTCTTCACCTGATTGAGACGATTTCTACTTATTCCAGGACCAGTGGACACAGAGGTCATGACAAAGTTGCTACTTACTCTCTTTTTTTGATGTTGTTATTCTTACCTTTGAGTCCTCCACACTTTTCCTGATTCTTTTAAACAAAATAGGAATTATTCAGTCATAAGTTTGACAATGGTAAAAAAAGTGAACCTTTTGTCGTGGATGGGAGAGCTTCTGCCTCAGTTGTAGCTCCATATGGTGCACACCATCATGTCTCTGAAGAGAGGGGAAGGACAAAAGAAAACATGACCATGAATACCTTAAGCATTGTTATAATTAGAGGATTTTAATAGCAACACAACATAGAGAAAGTAGTGGGATGACAGACATTTAAATCATATTAGGACCAGTGATGATGTGGTGGTGAATATTTAGCCTACAAGGCATTATTAAACTTATGTTAAAAACATGTTTCACATGAAAGTAAGTGCATAAAATAACTAATAATAAACAGCCACTAAATGAATAAAATGGATGAGGATTTTCACTGGTAATTTTCTAAGTGCATGAAAGAGAAATGGCTTAGGAGTCTAATGTACAAAGTAACCCGTACTAAAGAAACCAGCAAATATGCAACAGTTCTTTTCACGATGGCACAATGCCATTTTTGTTCTTTTCTGGAAATTAATAGTACCAGAAATGAAAAGTTTTTTGAGATTTGTTTGAGTAAGACTTCAGTACATCCACAGATTTTTAAAAAAATTATTAGTAACTCTACTGAAATCTGGTCCTCTCAGTAATCTTACAAGCAATTTTAGTTAATGCAGGATGACACTCCTGAAAATGAATCAGATTTTTCTGATAATTCTTTTCAGATTTTCAAGTGAACATTTTGTCTTCCCCTTTTAAAATTTCACCCACTAATAAAAGCATAGATTTCACTATAGGGCTGTTCTGGTTTTCCTTTTAAGCAGTTCTGGAATTTGTGGATGTAAAGAGGAGGGTTGCTTTTGCCAGAAACTTATCCATTTAAAAAATAAGAATGAAAATGCAAAGGAGAAATAGAATTACTAGAAGATGTTACAAATAGCATCTAATAGGGGGTTAGAGAGGATGTGCAACTTGTTCAATACTTACTAACATCACTTGTGAAGATTTTTCATTTTATTGTGACAGCAGAGGGGAAATTTAAAAGAATTCACTACACCAAATATTATGCATTTCTGCAGAGTACAGCTAAAAAAAGACAAGTCTGTACTGTTTCTCTCAGGTGGGTAAATGTTAAGAGAGAAGAATCCAAGTTTCATGATGCAGCAGCACAAAGCTGGGAAGTGAAAATTATGTTGCAGCAGAGTCCTGAAAATATGACTGTAAAAGTTAATCAATAAAATGTCTATTCCTGTCTATTCACTAGAGGCCCCAGCTGCATAGCTTCACACAATCGATACTACAAATTATTACGATTTCCAGGTTCCCACTGGACATTCCGAACAAATCTTTCAGGTGTAACAGGCTTATATTGGGGGGAAGCAAGTAGGGTGGAGGGCTGGGGAGTGGGTCTGGGGTTGTGTTACCTCAGGTTTATTTCATCCAGGATAAGTATACAACAAACAAAGCTTGTGACTTCTAAAACTTTCAGATGCTTCCCTATGAAATAAGTATTTGGGGCACCCTGTGAAATTAGCAGAAAATGTTTTTGCCCTGTTTTAAAAATAAATATTTTTATTCTGGTTAATTAATGAATATAAGGATTGCTTATTGTTTTTAAATCCTAGTCAACCATTTCCTTTTTTCACCACTTCCATGAAAAATAACTTATAACAAGGCCTTCTCAACAAGGAAATAAAAGCACACAGAAATGAACCTTTCCCCTCAAAGGTCTCACAACAGCTATAGCAGAATCTCAGGATTCAGTGTAGTTTTAAGTGACCAATTTATGCTGTGCTGTATTTTTCTTTGTATGGTCCTATGCTCTCGCCTTGATACCAGCTGCATTTGTCAGATTCACTAAGGAGGAAGGTAAGAAAAGTCCAGTACTGTATGACTTTGAATAAGTCAGCACCAAAGGGATGTTACTTTATGATACATGCAGTACCCTTCCTAGTGACTAAATATAACCCTTATGACATTCCCTGTCCCAAAATACCCAGGGGACAGAGATCCATTGTTCTTTCTGTTTCCCAAGGAACAGAACAGAGCAGATACTGGCTGGCACAGCATTGCTGTTTTCAAGTACACAGTATGTTGTTTTAAAGGGAAATTTCAATATTTAAATGACTTTGTTGTTAATTTCTTAGATTTATCAGTTCCACTTTACTAAACCTATTGTTCTGAATTTGCAGTTTTAATTTTTCAGATTCAACAAATAATTTGGTTACTGTAATCCTACAGCAATGCATCAGAGTACTTTTAAAAAGCAATGGTATCAAAAATTAAAGTAAAAATTTTACATAAGATTAAATTTAAAAAAATTTTGATAGTCTGTAGAGCTAAGAAAAGGTTTTCCTTACTCAAAGTTTATTAATGTTCATGTGCTGAAGTAACAAACTTCCAAAGTCACTGAACGAGTGTAGAAAACAGAACAGACTAAGAACAGACATTTGTTAATAATTTTTGCGTGTGAAGAGATTCATTCAAGTTTTATTTGTTCATATAAGGTATAAAAAAATCTATTAAAACATCCTTCTGAAAAATCTATTAATGATATCACTTAGCCTTCTATTTCAACCTTAGTGTAACTCATTTCAGTGAACTTTTGCAAAATTCCTGCTCTCTCAAAAGCTATATTTCATGACATAATCAATCAGCTACAGCTGGGAGTTTTGATTCCACTTTCCCCCTCCTTCGCCCCCATCCCACACTAAGTTACCACAATCAGTAGTCCTAGAAGTTTGTATCCTTTTTATTTACAAAGAACTATCTACAAGATTAGGCATAACATTGTATTTTGTAAACTGACGAATAACTTCAAATGGTTAACAAAACCCACAATGGCAAAAGATTCAAGCTGTGTTAGGAAAGTAAATCAGTGACAGTGTTTTCCCTAGAGAAGTACTAGTAATGTCTTTAGAGATATAACTACAGGTTGAAAACCACCAAGCTATTTTATTTAAAGAAATGAAGACACATTACTGAAGACACTATTTATTCCATGAAGCTTTTCCCAGTCTTCAGCATAAATATTAACTTAAAACATCTGAGCTGAAGAACGGATGAAGTTCCAGTCTAAAAGCAATTTACACTAAGCGTATATAATATTTTGTTTTAGATACGTGATGTTTGTTGCATCTGAACTTAGCAAGTCTTCCTCAGAGAACATTTGCTGAGGTAATATTTTATGCTTGCTATAAATCTGAGATAAAACATTTAGCTCTAAATGTTCAATCCACCTCCAAATGAACAGATGTTCTTTTTGCAGCCAAATTATCTTGTATAAAGTGTTCATCATGCTCTATGATATTACGAAACGGCTTGAAATTCAGTTTATATATAGAGGGATTGCTTAATGCAACATAACTTTAATAAGAAGAGTAACTGCATGAAAAGAACATCAACTAAGTGAATAATTTTTAACATAGTCTGAATCTCAAGAACTCTAAAAAATGAATCACTTTTTGGTTCAATATAAAATATAGTTTATATTAAGCTAAATGATAAAATCTAATTTTTAAACATTGTTACTTTTTGATAAAATCCTAAGAGTTAGCCTTCAATCTAATAGATACTAAATTTGACTGGTTAGAACAAAAGTACTTTTTTCAGTGTAAACTCTTTTAAAGTATACCGTTTGTATTTTTTCCTTTATGTTAATAACTTCATATATGCCTTGCTATTGTGACTAAAAGTTCAAACACCAAATTTTCTTTAATTTGGTAGCCTCATGCTTAGAGGCAGCTTCTCTAACAAAAAAAAAAAGACAATAAGACCCATATGTAACCTTTGGTCTCTAAAAAGAGGAAGATGAGAATAGCATTAACAGATAGGTAATAAACAATTACACATACTATTCTACTTCAACACTACAGAATATTAATTTTAAAAATAAACTGGACTCCTACTAATAGTACTTTTCAACATCCATTTTTTAAAGTGCAGGACATATTTTAAAACATACATTAATCAATCATTTAGATTTAATAGTTTATTCAATAGAGTTACAGAACACATTTACACTACATCGTACCTGAGAGAAACAATTAATACAGTGCATATTAAAAGGATTTACTGATGACTTTAATGTCTTTTGTTTCTCAAATACCGAAAAATAAGTAACTCACTTGTAATCACTAATTTCTTCTTCAGAAGTTAGAACATGTTTTCTCAGGGTCTTCAGCTCTCCGTCTGTGATTTTCTACTGTTCTGTTCTTGGCGAACTGCTTCTGCTATTTGCTCACTTAGCTGCTCTTGAGTTGCTTTCAAGCTGGATTCCATTAGAAGAAGTTTTTCATCTTGACTGGCAAGTTCTTTGCCTGTAAGTTAAAAAAAAAAAAAGAAAGCTTTGCATTTTAAGCTCAAGCAGAGCGATATTTTTGTTTTAAATGCAATGCAGTGCAACCCTCGGTAAGAGCTGGGCAAATACTGCTTTCAGGAGAAGAGCATCATTCCATTCCCAAATCTTGAGAGGAAAATATATTATAAATCTATTAAGTGCTGGCTTAAGTCTCTTTCATTGTATTACAGTAAACTTAAATAAAGAAACTTGGATTCAACATTCTGCAAACATTTAAACTGCTATCAGAGCTTACTGTATACATGCACATCCAGTATTTCGTTCCTTCTGAAGCGAACACCTATTGCCTTTGTATTTTGCAGCATAAGTCAATCTAGAATTCAAAATCACAGTTTTGAAAATAAAGCAGCTTTTATAATATTTAACAATAGTAACATGTACAATTTAAGCTTGAATTCTTCAATTTCATTATATTTTTTCATGAATTACAGAGCACATGCATAGTAAAAACCCGTTCTTTTCCAAGGTCATCCAATAGATGGCAATCTTTCCTTAGACCAAAAGAAACCATAGCCGTGCACTGCCAGCTCTCAGAAAAATAAGTGATTTAAGACAAAGACATTTTTCCTTTGTTCTTTGTTGACCATTTTCCTAAAAGATATATGTATATAGGCTTTAATTTAAATATTTAGCCTTTAGTATGTGCACACATAAGTTTGTGTTAGTGTGCAGGTGTATGTGTTCCTGCACAGACACAAATCCACACACATGTATTTGTTTTTATACTCTTTCATAAATACATGGCTTTAGACATATAGACACATGTAGTGAACAGGTCTAGGATATTGTGGAATAAAACTAAGCATTAAAACAAACGCTTCACAGCAAGCATTTTATAGCACGCAATTCCTTTATTATGCGGTATTCAAATTATTTTGAAATTTGACACCAGAAAAATATAAGAAATTAGGAATCTTTTCGTGATAGTAGTTCAATAAGTATAATAAAAGAGGCATTTACGTGATCATAGATTAAAACCCCTGTTTTTTATGTGCCATAATATAATATTCAAGAGTGAAAATACTGACTTCAATGAAGTAAGAAAACAGTATTTTCCAGGTTTAAAGAATCCCTTAAAGATTGAAAGAATCCCTTAAAGAAAAACATTTGTGCTCTGTTAACGTGATTCTGCATTTATTGTCTTTAATGTCTGACAACATTCACCATATGCACAGGATCTAAATTCAGCTATCATATCTTCCTTTATGAATTCAGAATATTCAGAAAATCAATTTCCTTATATAAGAAATTGCTTTGTTCTTTTCTAATTGACAGTAACATAACCTGACTTCTCACAAAACACAGCAACAGTCACCATTTCCATGAGTAAAAGTACTGGATATAAACTGTTTAAATTTAAATTTTTGCCTCAGAAAGGTACACAGCTAACGTTAACAACTAAATGTTTAACAAGCAGTAGATATCACCCAGAGCTCATCCTTACTGAATATCAAGCAAATATGAATGTTTGTGAACTAATGAGTTAAACAGTTATTAGTGTCAATGCATGTTTAAAAAAATGTACAGCTTAAAAAACAATGTATAACTGACTTTGCTTTCATATCTAAAAAATGAGCAGTACTGGTAAAGTCAAACATAAGCTGTCATCATTCAATAAGAATTATAATATATAAAAAATATATATTTTTCAGTGCATTTTGGACCCATTTTTGCAATACATTTTTTAATAACTTTAGTGTGGTAGATTGTCTCACTGGAACTAATATGACTACTTATTTGAGTAACCTTATTTATCTGTGGGCTCCAAGTATTCGATTGGGGTTTGAAATCAAAAGAAGGGTAAATATTTCACATGTAATGTAAACCTCTGCCATTAAAAGTTTTCCAGTTGTTGATCTGTTTAATTGTTTTTCCAGAAGACAATCCTTTATATAAAAAATGAGGTTTATTTGAATTTTCGAACTTATTAAGTTCCTGTCAATTTTGTGAAATAACATCGTATGTATTATCCGGAAGCAGTTCCTTAACAATGCTTTAGAAGTTCTTAGAAGTAGTTTAGAGCTGTGATCTGTTGTGTGGAGACAGACTAATCCTCCAAAATTTATTTTATTTTTATCTGCTTTGATTTGTAAACAGATCCAACAACGTATTTTTTGTAATTGCATAGCTATTTAAACATACAAGAGGTGATTTAATCAGTACTTTTAATAATCAGGTTTAACTCACAATGTGTCCTGGTAAAAAAGGGTTAAATTATTTTAAGTTTACCTATGCCTTGGACTTGAGCCTTGGTTGATCCCAAGCCAGAGGCGCTAGCAGCTGCATGCTTTATTTACAATCCCTTTGTCAGACTTACAACTGCCCCAGGCTATAACATAGTGTACCTAATGTTCAAACTGGCAGGTAATCTTATGTCAAACATACTTCTTTGATTTAAAGTGATCAATAGATTCTTGTAAAGAGGTAATTTCTCTGATGTTTCCACCTTGCCTTTCTTACAGGTGATTCACACAAAAGCCTGCTTATATGATGTACGAACAATAACCAGAAAGCTATAATCATGTTTTTTCAGATGTTTCCGGTGCACAACGATTTTGGATCAATACCCTGTGTAATACAATTATCTGCAATGATCTGGTTGTATTGAAAAAGAATTTGCAGCAGACCTCTAGGGGGTTTTATCCAGAAACACGTATCTGGCAATGTTGTGAATAGTGGAAGAGAAAATTAAGGGGTTGACACAGGCTGTCTATTTTGTTCCAAATGACTTCATTAATATTTTATTTGGTAAAAGTAGTATATTTCAAGCTCTACTATACTGTGACTTCAAAATATTAATAATGCAATTTCCTTGTTGCATTTGCTTATTTTGAAAGCTAGTTCTAGCACACATGTTCACTGTGAAAACCTAAATATCAACCAAAAAAATTTTAAAGTAGTTTATTGCCCATAATGACATGATTCCTTGTTTTTCCATCTTACTTTGCTTTTGTGTAAATTACTCTCCTGAAAAAAAAATACCGTATGCATCAATACACTATTGCTAAAGCTGCTAACTTATCTATGCAAGGATTAATCATATCAGTTTTAAAAGTCACCTAAAATATTAAGAATTATATCAGACTTGTTAAGTTTAAATTGCATTTTGTATTGCCAATGACTGAACAGGTGTTCTGGCACAGAAAGAGATGTTTCACCAAATCAATACAAGCATTATAGGACAGAAATAGAACTACTGAAAAAAAAACTGGTTGTGTTTATTTTGTTTTGATGAAGTCACAGCCTGTATCTGTAAATTTACCCTAGAGCTGAACAGGGAACCTTTTATATTCATTTGATTGCAACAATCATATGCCCATATTGAAAATTCTTTTCCATTAGACAGTACAAAATTCATATTTCTGTAATATTACTATTTTTGTACATTATTACCTGTCTTTCTGCACTGCTTATGCACACCCTGCAGTTACTGATTTAGCTGCTGAATCTCAGTTCTCAGTATGGTGGTTGCTGTCTCTGTCTGATTCTTTTCTTTCTATGTGTCCTGGATACTGGCTTTCAGTTTCTTGACCACACTGTCAAGGTGCTGCACCTCAGCCACTTTTGCTTTGATACCTTCCCTTGCCCGCAGGAAATCGGCTTCCGACTTTCTCAGAAGGTCATCTCTTTTGCGTATTGCCTGTGAAGACAAAAGGCATTCCAAGAGGGCCTTTTATGATGTACTTTTTATACTGCATCCTGCTATTTTGAGCTATAGGATACATGAGATTATACAGCACCTCATTAGCAATTGGGTCAAGTACCCACATCTCCTCTAGGATCAAAAAGTTACAAGGACTTTAATTTAGAAAAGTCTGTTGAAGAAAAGATTCAGTATTACAATAAATACATCATTAATCAATACTTATAAGTTCAAAGGCAAGAAGAAATATTCCATCTAATTCTGAGAGAAAAATGGGAAATGCAGTTTGATCTAAATGAATACTTTTCCTTTAAAGAAAAAGGGAAAATGTTTGATGAATAAAAAAAAAGGAGGGGGGTACTTAATCTCTTGGTTCCAACTGCTACAGACCTCTTTCATTTGGCACTCTGGCGAATGCTGTAGGTTGATGTAGCCATAGGGATATCCCAAAGCATAGGGATATCCCAAAGGAAAAAAACTTTTTTTCCCCTCTTTCATTGTTTAAACATCTTATTTGTGTAAAAAAAACCCATCATTAGGCTCTGTTTTGTTATTGTTTGAAAATGTCACACACACTTTGGACTTTGGATTTAGAAGAGCCCTTTTCCTTAAGACACAGTGCCATGATTTTAATTTTTATCTGCATAGTTGTTAAGTACATGCTACAAGTTTATAGGTATAAGTTTCATATCAATCACTATTGAGCACTCATGACTGACTGTGCTTTATTGGCTTGATGCCACACCTTGATTCTCTATCATGCTCCATCATGCTTCTTTTAATCTGAATATTTAGTACTCTTTCATGTCTTAATTACAGCAAATTGCGCACAGTTGGCACCATTTCTTGAAATTAATCCCAGAGTACTTTGTTTCTGTCAAGCACAGTCAAAGCCTTAGAGAATAATAGTAAATGTTATTGCAGATCTAAATTTAAATGACTGTCTATGTATTTAACTTAAGCCTTTAATTATTCGTGCTGTACTGTTTTTGGTTCAAATGTTAAATATTCCTTATTGAGAATGTAAAATTGTTTCAGACAGCTTGAAACCAGTGATGCTAACATGACAATAATTATTTGTATTAACATATTTTTTCAGGTGTGCAAAATGTAATAGGGTATAATACCCTGCCACAGTAATATGTTTCTATTTCTTTCTGTTTATTTGGTAAACAATGAAAAGGTTCTAATTACAGGGAAAAGATTGTTTGGAAGTTAATTCCCTTTTGTTGTTCTTTTTGTTTAACAAAAGATTAGAAATTAAGCAATCAGCACTAGTTCCTCATTAGTTGATTTCAAAGCTGTCTGCAGATGTCTTATACCTTGTACATCTCTTTCATAAACCAAATAGAAAATTAAGGGCTTGTTAATTTTTATTGTTTTGAGTATACTAGTTAAAAAAAAACCAAACAAAATATTAACAACAGAAACAGAGTATCCTAAATGCTGTCACTGGTAATTGAAGTTATATATTTGGCCAAGTTCCCAAATAAGTAGAAATCATTTCTGCTCATTGTGCATTTTATTGATAGAGATATCATGCTATTAATAAAGCCCAAACCTTTCCATCTTATGAACATTTTTTGTGCAGGAAGCATCCACAGAGAAAAGTGAAAAGAGTAAATAAAACTCCTATGTACGTTTCATCCAAAGAAAAAGTATGACAAGATAGATTTCTGACATTGAAAATGTATATGAATGGGTTTTACAGTTTAAACTGGCAAATGCACTTATAAAAATATCTGCAAACATAATGGAAGAAGTCATATTACTGTACTCATTTTATTTTTATCAGTATGCATTTTGTCAGCATTGCTATCGCAAACTCTAACGTTTTTGTCTCTTGAATTTAGAGACAAAACCCAGAGAAATACATACTTACAAAATTAATGATAAAGTATTTTTTCCACAGAATTCATAACAAATGTGTGTGAGGTAGTGCATGCCCAGCTCCTTCCCATATGCAGTATGATTTCTGAAGAGATAGCTGTTTTGCTCATTCTCATAGCAAAAGCATACCTGATCTTTTTGACAATAAAGTTCCTGGCATCTCTAAGGTCTCTTTCAAGCCATGTTATCTGCTGTTCTAGCTGAGCAAGTTCCACTTTGTGTTTCTGCTGGGAAGCTATTACATCCAGATGTAGTGACTGCAAGGTCTTGTCTAGTTTTTCAATTTCAAGAACAGACTTTTTTTTTTTTTTTTATTTTGGTCAAGTATATTAGCAGCTTCAGCTTTTTGTTCCTGTATGATCTACTCACATTCTTTAACTCTGGAGGATTTTTCATTGTATTGATTTTTCAACATCACAAGCTCATGTTTTATATTAGAAATTATTGTGCATTATACCAGATGTCCTGAGTCAGTTATCTATCATTTAACAAACATAAATTATAGCTCCATTTCCAGATTCCAAATGTTGAACATGTCTCTAATTTTGATTTGTATTTTATTTTCAGTTAACAGAATATTTAGAAAGATTTATTAAATTTATATGTAAAACAAATTTCTCATTTGTAATCCTGAAAAGCAGATTTATCTCTTCATTATCTGCAAAGACACAATTAGATAATGGTACTATCATTCTGACTCCAAAAAGTCTATATAACTACTTGATTAATTTTATTTAATTCTACTTGGGTTAATTAATTTCTGTGATTATGCAATGTATTTATCTATCTTTTTTTAAAAATTCAAGTGCATGAATTTTACAATTTACAATGAAATATCCACTGTTGGATTGGTATCTGCCAAATCAGACTGCAGTTGAAATGCAACATTCTCCCTCTCAGAAATCTTTCAAAAGTACAGGGTATATTCTGATATGTACAATACATAAGATAAACCATTAACTAAATATGGTTAAAAATCACAATGGCTTCTGGTTTAAAAAATAAAACTAAATAAATTGCCTTTTGAAGATAGTCCTCGAGTTTTTGAATTTTTAGGCATATTGTTTGTAGTATTCTTTGGGAGTACCTGTTTCTTAGGGATTTTTTTATGATCCCTTTGTGATAAAGACAGATCTTCAGTCAGTTGGTCAACTGTTTTCAAATGTCTTGTGTTACTAGACGAGTTCAGTTGCCAGGATGTCAAGTGTTGTTCACTTTTGCTGGTTTGGTAATTAAAAACATGTCCAGTCATATAATAGCAAAACATACATAAGCAGAGTTGTGGGTATCTCATTCTCACGTTTAACCTTGCTCCTAATCAAACTCCAGTTACTATGAATGTAAATAAGACTTTGAATGTCCTAGTTGTGGGCTCTTAGATAAGCAACAATAATTATTTTTCTAAGTCTTCAGTGATTAAATATTTAGAATAACTGGTTTTATAATCCTATATTTTTCTCCAAAATATATATTTTGCTTCATTATTTAGTAAATATAATAGGAAAAATATTAACCAAATATGTAAATGCTGTATCTTTGCTAAAACTTTTGCCATTTCAGTTTTGTAGTTAAGACTGAATTCTTACTAAAAAGGGCAAAATTAAAAGAAACTCAACTAGCCATCAGATTAGCTGTCCCAGAGGGCTGATTTGTGTGCAATTAAGAGAAGAAAACTAGTTTAAAGACAACCAGAAGTTACTCTAAGATTGTTTTGCTTAGTTGATTTTTTGGACAAAGGATGGACATAATTTCTATGACTTCCCTGAATTTTGTCTTTCAACCTGGGATCTCAACACTACAGAGTTTCTTAAAGTTCAGAATTACCTCAGGTGTTTTCTAGGTAACAGTTTGGCTATTTATTCAAAAACCTGTGTCACAAGCATCCCTCATCATGTCATTTTGAGACAGAGGAAGACAGACAGACACAAAGATAGAGAGAGAGAAGTTTCAAGTTATTTGGCCATTTTTTTGAGATGTCATTTCTTTGAGTTCTTTTACAATCTAACTCACTGAATTCCCTTTGTTCAAAGAACACAGAGAGCTACGTGACAGAGAGTTTAAAAAAAATAAATGTTAAGGCTAATTCCCATTTATTGTTTATTCTTCAGAAGTGAAAACGTGTTAGGATCTAAGACAGCATGTGGTATTCATTTAGCCTTTAAGGTAGTTTGAATTTGCTTTCTGTAACCTTAAAAAAAATCAAAACCTGCTCATGAGTATTCAAAAGATGCCCAGTTATTCCTAAAAAATATATGATTCTTCATACTCAAGATCATAAACTAATATTTTTAAACTAAGAATGGCAATTTTATCTGTTCTATACAGAACAATGAATTTCATCAAGTATTTATTTTTTCCTATAAGTTTTCTTTTAGGTGATGTTTATTATTTAGAAACACGTAATTTAGAACTAAACAATTCAGGTGCATGAAAAATCTACTCTAGGAACTGGTAGGCTTGTTCAACATCAGTAACACACACTGTTAAAAGAAAATGCCTGATTTCTGATATGAATTTTTCTAGCTTTCTCTCTTCAACATCCTTGAAACTCATTGGTTTCTGCTACATTAAGAGGGCCTCTAGTACTAATTTTCTACTTTTATTGTTCCTAGAGATTGTGCAAAATTGAGCTCTTCTTATATTTCTACAAAGATTAATGTCACGAGATTTTTCTTGTATCTCTCAATAAGTTAGTTCTCAGGCTTCAGATATTTCCAATAACTCTTCTGAAACATGAACATTTGCTGTACTATTCTTCAAAGTATCAGACAATCAATAAATAAACAATATTGAAGTAACAGCATCCTCTGTCTTCATACAAAAACTGGTAACCTCTCTGTAACTGTATTAAAATTTGTCATAGTTATAGATTAAAAATCTTGCTGGTACTGTATCCCAACAAAATTAAATACTAAATTACATAAAATCCAGCTTAATTTCTTTCTACTATAATTTTTTAAAATTTATATCTCAAGGATGATATTTTTGAGATCTCAACAAAAACTCAGTCAAGAAAAAAAATCTAAAAATTGTCATTAAGCACTTTGGCATTTTTATTTCATCTACACATTATATCAGCAATAATCTTGCCTTCTTCTTCCAGACCACTGACAATGTACAAAAAGAGGTCCTTCTGAAAATTCACTAATGCTCCATTAGGTTACATTTGCAAGTTTATCATCTTTGATTTTTCAGGTCACTGTTACTGTATTTGATGCATCCTACTGTGACTGTGCATAGTCAAAATAAAGGCCGTATTGAAGGGCTGAAAATAAATTTTTTGGTCTCCTCATTTGAAGTTCTTTTAATGTATGGTGATGAATCCTCACCTCCCCACCAATCTGCCAAGAGATTTTTATGAAACAGATATTTTTGTCTGCTTCATAGTTTCCTCACACAGATGCTTCCTTCATACTTACCAAAAGTATGAAAAACATTGTCCCAGTGGATGGACAACTACTTGTAACACAATTAATGCTGATGATCCATGAATGTGTTTCTGATAGCTTTTCAGTGATTATCTGACAAGGTGTCAGATGCTTGACAAGATGTCAAACACCCTTCCTGAACCAAATGCCCTTATCTCGATGGTATTTCAGTAAATTTGATTTTGACAGAAAACACAAAAGTGTTTTCACAAAAAATAAAGTTTGGATTGTATATGGAAGATGACCCAGCTGAAGAATCCCCCTGCATTTTTTTTCTACTTTTGATAGCTCCAAATAATCTCCTTGACCTGGTTTATCCTGTGGTTGAAGAAACAGCAGTGTCTGAAAAACACATGGAAGAAACTCAAGGAAAAAAAATCTGCAGGAGACACAAAGGAGCCTTGCCTAGGACATAACCACCACATGGCTACTCAGAAAACCACAGCCCTATTCAGCCACTTTTCAGACATAAACCAAATATATTTTAACAATTGCAGCTATCTGCATAATGATGGATCTTATCTTCCTCCTCAATTAACAAAAGAACATCAGTATTTAAGTTTTTCTCCCTTAAGTTAACCATCTTTTCAGAATCCTATTTTTTTCTTTCTGTATATTTAACCTTATTTATCAGTTTGTTGTAGTCTCCTTTCTCTTATCAATGATTTCAATGCTTTTCATCTCTAACCAAGGTGCCTTCCAAAATAATAAATATGTCATTTTTTATTTTAAAGGTGTGAATTTGTTACACACAGTGAAGTTTGATAAAAAAATTCCCATTTATTCTTTACTGTACCGGTCAGCCTCTAGCCCTGGTGAATCCAGTGACTAGATTGAAAACAGCAGGGCAGGAAGTAATTTTGGTTTCTAAAATGACTACAACAAATACATAATAAATAATTATGTGTTAAATGTGGTTTATGCTCTACATACAAACAAAACAAAAGGTAAAGAGGATTTGCAGTATTTCAGTTTGAGGTGTCTTAGGGAAAAAAGGAAAGAAAACATAAAACAAAAAGGTAAATTCGTTTTTCAGATAGCTTCTGCAGGCAAAGACAAGACAACTATTATCTTGCTTGCTATTGTCTATTGTGTCAGTGCAGCTGTGCTTGCTATACAAGACGTAAATATGATAAAGCCTTAGTTTTCCACCCAATCTACTAAACATTAAAAACAAAGAAAAATTAGAATGGTATCAAACTAAAAAACTCAGATTCATTTTTATCTGATGTGTACTGAACTAGAACTGTACTGTTTATTCAAATTATCATCCAGTAGTTTATAAATTAATAAAATAGAACTATTAGGTATGAACTCTGTATATAAGAGACTTCAATTGGGTGGCAGTTTTTTTGGAGAGGCTTTCACATTCTGATGGTTAATCTGAGGTTGCACCATGTAAATGGTTTATCTGAAGCTGAGTAGCAACCTAGTACTTGTAGGAGCCTAATATTTTGGAATTATTGCAACAAAATAATGGTAGCATTGGAAAGTTGTGCTCCAGGTAATAATATAAGTTCTGATGCAAAAATTTTCTAAGAAATTCTTAATTTTTTTTTTCAGAGTATTTAATGAGAAGCTTCCATCAAACAGGATTTATCATAAATTTAGTGTAGAGATTTCTGTTAGGTATATGCTTTGAAGAACTTTTACAAAGGTCTTGTTAAACATCTTCATTAGCAATCTGGATAACGGAGCAGAATGCACTCCCTGCAATTTTGCTGATAACAAAAAACAGCAAGAAATGTCTAATACACTAGAGGGGCATGCTGCAATTTGGAGGCATCTTGACACTCTGGAGAAATGGGCTAACAAGGACACCATGAAGGTCAATCAGGGGAAGTACAAAGTTCTGCACTGAAGGAGAAATAACCTCATTTACCAATTTATACTAGAGGGTGAACATCTGGAAACCAGTTTTCCAGAAAATACCCTGGGGTTCTTGGCGAACACCAGTCGAACATGAGCCAGCAATGTGTCCTTGCTGCAAGAAAGGGGAATGTTGTCCTCATCTGGATTAAGCAAAGGATTGCCAGCAGGTTGATGTAGGGGTTCCTTCCCTTTTAAGCAGTGCTGGTGAGGCCCCACCAGGAATTCTCTGTCCCGTTCTGGGCTCCCCACTGAAAAAGAGCCATGGACATACCAGAGCGAGATAACAAAGGGCCACAAATATGATTTAGGAACTGAAGCATTTCACCCATGAGCAGGGACTGTTCAGCCCAGAGAAGGGAAGGCTCAGGAGGTTCTTATCAAGACCTGTGAATACTTGGGAGTGTAAAGTGACTCTTCTCAGTAGCATTCAGTGACAGGACCAGAGACAAGGGGCACAGAGTGAAACACAAGAGGTTCCCTCTGAGCACCAGGATATTTTTTTCACTCTAAGCACTGGTACAGGTTGCCAAGGGATGTTGTAGAGTCTCCATCCTTGGAGATATTCAAAAGTTGTCTGGACATGGTCCAGACTGGTTCTAGGCAATCTTACTCGAGCAGAGAGGTTGGACCAGATGAACTTTGGAGGTCTCTTCCAACATCAACAATTCTGTTCTTCCCATATGTGAGTTATGTAATGCTCTTACATGTTTGATGAAGTTTTCCATTCTTCATAGTGTCCTCAGAAGGTTGCGCTGAATAGCAGTGAATTCCAATTTCTTAATTTATAAAGCCATTAAATACTAGACTTTAAAGTAATAAACAGTTTTTGACACACTTTGTTAGTGCAGAGCTAAAACTTTTCTATTCTAGGTCTCAGGAGAGGGAAAACTTCCTCAGATTATGTCCTCGCTTCCCACAGAAAACAAGTATGGCACAAGGAAGGTAGTTATCTACAAACCAAGAACAAGGTCTAACTTATCAGGAAATGAGAATTTAATGTCATGACTCAGGTTGAATTCAATTTAGAAGAGCTCATTATTTAATCACATTAACTAAGAGAATCAGCTGATGAAGACAGAGTTAAATGCATGTAGCTTACTAACATCTTTCACTTGTATGCCTTTGCAGTGACTTCCTGTCCACTTTGCACAGAAAACTCACCCGTGACTGTGTGGTGAGCAAATCACATTAAAGACACATACTATTAAAGTGTCTTTATGACCAAACTACTTGGCATTTTTTATTAATATGTTTTTCTAAAACTGATTATCTTTGGGATGACTAAACAGTCTGCCCTTTTAGAAATTTAAGGTAAAGATTCCTGTATATCTCAGGGTTTCAGTGTACATTATTTGCGAATAAAATAAATTTCAAGTTCCACCAATTAAATATCAAAATATGTGCTCAAGATTCTATCCAAAAATATGCATCTAGCCCCAGAAGAAATAATGATTTCATCTACCCATCTCCTGTTGCTAGCATTTGTTCTTTCTGAGAACTATGTATTAATATATTTATGTAACCATAGATGTTTTCTTTCCTAATTAAATGTTTCCCTAAAGTATTTCTTGATTTCTCATCTTTTTATGGGTTCTACAGTTGTCTTATCCTCGAATTACACTTATGATAACACGGCACTTTTGTTAGAAGGTAGTAGAACTACAGGTAGAACCTTTGGTCCAATAATCTTCCATCCTTAAACTTCTTTTTTTTTAAGAACAGCAAACAGCGTTTTAAATATATATTATATCCAAGTTTCCTCACATGCTCAATTGCTCAAAAACATCCACCTTGATAGGAGTTTTATCAGCAAAACTACAAGGGAAGAGAGTATGCACAAAACAATAAACTCAGTTCTGTTTTCATGAGCTAGTTTAGAGGGGCAGGGAGAGATCTTATTGACAATTAAACAGTTTACTACCATGAGGAGATGGGTGCACTGTTAGAACAACAGTTCATTTAGAACCTATTTCTCAGCAAAAATTTGATCCTTACTCTATGATAGCTGCGTTGTTCTGATCGCTGTGCCCAATTGCAATCCTATGTCAGTTAATTAAAAAAACCCACCATGCTTCTGGCTCACCACCCCAGCAAATCAAAGCTCTCAAGGCAAGATCAATGGACTTGCAATATAAGCTGTGTTGACAACATCTATGAGGATTTCAATTTAAGAATAAGAAGACATTTATCCTTTTTCAAGTGCGTCAGTGTAAGTTCCACTCACTCGAAGTGATTTTCCAGAAGTATTGTATACAAACTGCAGAAATGAGAAATGTCACTAATGATAGTAAGCTACAGAGGTAGCTTACTGTTTTCCAAGTGTCTACTCTGCCTAGTGTAAATTCACAGTAGCAGACAAGTACAAGAAAGTTGCTACAACTAGCATTTCTGTGCACTAGCAGAGAGAGGCTGAGTACTCAGGGAGTGCTTACCCCAGCAGCTAGCAGTGATATCCAGATATGGTAGCTCAGCATAAGGTTGGAGAAGAGATATTTTCAACAACATTGAAAAAGTTTGCAAAGTGCAGGACACAGCCTGAATGTACCAGTTATGAAAGAAAAAAAAAATCATTTAAGCAATGTATCTTTGGAAGTATTGTACTGACAGGCAAGTCAAGATGATTTGTCAATATTTGTGTGCACACACATCGAATGCTACTTCCTCTTAGAAAAGCAGGTACCCTTAAAAATATTGGGTTTGTATTCAATAAACAAGCACATTTAAAAGTAGTTGCAATTTTTTTTTTAATCAGAAAGCCTGTAAAAAAACAAAAGGGAACATTTTTAAAGGCCAATGAACATCTTAGCAAATCACATAACAAGCACGTGTACTGATGAAAAAGTCCCATCTAAAGAAGACAAAGGATTTGGAATACTATCAATGAGACTAAAACACCCATCTTATCAACGACATTCACCCATGATCAACTGACCATCATCAGGGTGGATACTGGGCATCAGCAGCAAAAAGCAAACCAACTTAAACGAAAGACTCCAGGGAACAGTAAAGAGTCGTTCAAAATGCTTTTGAAGACAGTATGTGGGGAAAATGCACAAAAGCTCTGTATGGCAGTGGTGCAGTTTTAAACTAGTAGTTATTTGTGCTGCAGAGTTTATACAGAAGATCTCTGGTGGCAATTTTGTGTCGTTTTGGGGGCATCCAGAAATCTAGCTCTATCAAGACCATAAGTCACAATCCATATTTATATACCATACAAAGTGTTGAACAGTAAGGTACAGAGGATATTATAAAACAATATGAGCAGAAGCATATTTATGAAAAACTGAGAAGGATATGAGAAGGATTTCAACCCATGGTGAGTAAGTTGTTAGAATGATGATACTTTAGACAGCTAAAATATAACTTTGGTTTTCAAAGCTTATTACTTTAGGTTGGTGACATGTTTCATGAAGAGGTGATTTCTCTTTCTCAAAAAATTAATCAGAATTTCATAACAAACTGTTAAACTTATCTAACATGAAATATTTTTGGTTAGCAGAACCTGTAAAAAAAACCAACAGGAGGTGTACTGTGTCTAGGGGCAAGTCTCCAGCTGATTTGCTCTAAGACAGGTACTGAGCTGTGAAACTCTGAAGATCTGGTTCACTCTAATAAATATCTTTAGCTCTTCAGGTTCAGAAATATTAAAATTTGTTAAAGATATATTCAATCATAAAAATTTTTGTAATATCAACATTTTTTTCAAAATAACAGCTTGAAAGCTTATAATTGTTAAGATCAAATAAAGGCAGAAACACAGAAATATTCCAAAAAAACTACAGAATTTTTTATATTGATCTATCTTGAGTATAAATTTAAATAATATGTATTTATATTGTATATTTATTGTGCATTTAATATACTTTATATATGCTTATTATTTATTTGACATCTCTTTATTTAGAGTTATTTTTTGAAAATAATGATATCTAAAATAATACATATAAAACACAAATACAAGTTTCATATTTTATTTCACGCGATCATTTACAGCACAAAATAAAATTGTTCTACCAAATGTACAAGAGCTAATTATTCCCAGTAACAAGAACTAATTCTATTTGGAACTTCAAAGACATGTGACTACAATTACACATCTGTAATATAAATAATGAAACAACTCCAGCACTTTTAAGTGAGCACTAAACTTCTGTTGCTTGTTCAGTAGTTCCAGTTTTCCAAGTCACTGCAGATGTTTTTTATGCTTGTGTGTGTATGTGTATCTGTATCTGTGTGTTCCTTCATTAACTTTTCTCTACTTATTTTGGGGCTTTTGGGTTTTACATTTTGAGTGTAAAGTTACTGCAAGTTAATAAATTGATTTTAGATATCTTTATTCAGATACCCTTATATCCGTTTGTCCTAGGGTTCTGAAGCACGGAACTGTAGTAGACTTCGTTAACAATATTGCCTTTATTTGAAGATATTCCCATGAAATTATGCTCTCCTATGTACTTATGATTTGCTACATATAATTTATTTCAAGCTTTCTCACACACCTTTTTTTGCTGTGTATTAAGGTTTCTTTATTTTTTTTTAAGAATGAAAATGTATAGGGGTCTTAAGACATAAAAAAATTCTGTGTCAACTGTGCTCTTAAAGCTCTTGCTGCAAGTTTGAATCTGTCACAGGTTTTCAGTCCTCTCTATTTGGGCAGTTACTAGACTGGGACATCATTTTTTCGGATAAAACATGCAACAGACGCACATCAGTAGCCATGCCATCTATGCCTCAGTATATTTTCCAGCTTTATTGGCAGGACATCTGGTTTGAACAGTTGAATAAACAACAGTAAGCAAACCCTATCACACCCTAAACTATTTCCCTGCTTTTAAGACATCACAGAAGGTGCCAAAAACAATGTTTAAGGAACAATAATGATGCCATCAGCCATTTCCAAGTAAGGACACTGTAGACATTAAATAGTTATTATCTTCATTTTAATGCATAGCATAGCAGCAATGGTTTCAGACCAACTTTCGCTTCAAATGTCATTACACTGCATGTATATATACTTGCAATTGAAACACATTGGAAATTACATAACAATTTGGAAGGAATTACATAACATTTTCTCCCAAAATGGAGAAAGCTTTCTTAGCCCTGAATCTCTGAGCCCTTTCTATGTAAGTATAATTTTCATATGAACCCATCATAACATCTTTATATGAAAAAACCAGAATCATAGACCTATAGAACGTTTGAGTTGGAAGTGACCTCAAAGATCATCTAGTTCCAAACCTCCTGCCATTGGCAGGGACATTTTTCACTAGACTAGGTTGCTCAAAGTCCCACTCAAACAGGGCTCGAACACTTTTAGGAATGGGGCATCCACAATCTCCCTGGGAAATCCGTTCCAGCATCTCACCATCCTCAAAGCAATAAATTTCTTCCTAATATCTAATCCTATAATTCAAATCTTCCTAAAAATATAATCTAAACAACCCTCTTTCAGCATTTGGTTTTGGGTTTTTTTCAGCCTTTATCGCATCAGTAAATGCTCTTGTATAGAGTACCTCTCCAGCTCTCTTCTAGGTGAATGTATGTCATACATAAAGACAAAATGAAGAATATAATACCAGTTATGTATGAATCTGCTCATGCTCCAGTTGTGGGTTCACTTGCTTAACTTGATTTATTTGATCTTCCTGTTCATTGCATTTAACATGCTGCCTATATATCTATAACTAGATTTTTCCCCTTCTGGTCCAGTTTACTGACCTCAGCCTTTATAAATATTCAGATAATAAAAATGAAGACATTTAATTGCTGAGGTTCTCTGGAGCAATGGGTCCATCATTTCAAAATTTTTTTTTTACTGTTTAATATCTATTCACTGTGACTCGAGCATTATTTAAGATAAAACAAATATCTGGAACCTGTAAATGTCTCTATTTAAAAACATTTAAGTTTTTAATCCATATCTTTATGCTGGAAATTTTCTTACAAAAAGAAACATTGATATTAAGAATGTCTCTGTGGCTTCCATTTGCTTAAAAACCAAAAGCTTATTCCTAGAACACTTTGAGATATTTTAGAAATTACAGTGAAATTAATGATGGAATGATTGTATTTTAATTGAAATGTACACATTTTAATTAAAATAAATGAAAGATAATAAATGAAAAGAGAAACTAAATAATATTCTATTAAACAGCAAATGAATTAACATACTTCATTGATCAAATTCACCAAAAGTGTTTACATCTTTTACTTGTTGCATCAGCAGACAATCTGAGTGTCAATCTGTTTTACATTGAGCTTGATGGCCAAATTCTAACTGATATAAGCTAAAGCCAGGATTTCACATAAATAATTAAAGTACACAATGATCAGACAGGAAAGATGGGGAAAGGGAAAGCAACTACCCGAAAGCAAAGGACAGCTCAAACCACCTTTTTCTTTAATTTTACTGTCAGATTAAAATTTGAAGTCTAATAGTATTGAATTGTTCAACTGACAACCTAGGAAACATGTCACCATAAGAAGGTAAATACAATGATGTTTAAGAAATTAGCAAGATGTCTGGATAAAATTTGAAAACACTGAAAAAAAATTAAGAAAATTGGGTCATAGAATCTAAGACAAATTAACTTCTATTCTTGTATTTTGTAGTATATATTTAACTTCACTCTTCCACTGCTTTGAAGATAGTGATAGATATTACGCACAGCCTTCTTCTGCAAAATTACTGATAGTGAAATACAAATATTGCCTGTTTTGAAATTACATTACTGTTTCACTATATATTCACAGCCAGATCAACCATTTCAAGACCGTCAATATAGAAAGATACATGACCAGTTTGATTTCCTCATGTGAAAGTTATACTGTTCCCATCACTAACCAGATAATACTTCTAACTTCAGGTGCTTTTAGCAAACTAACTGGATTGAGAGAGCCTTTTTTGCACTACTGTAGTATTTCTATAGGTATAACATACTAACTCAAAAGAAAATGAGAGGGAAGGAATTGATTTCCTCTTTGTCTGATGACCAAATTCTGAGCAAATTCTGGGAAGCAGATTACTGCAGCTGACTGGAAAAAACCCACCAGGTGAGTGGTTTTTGCTTACCTTTATGTATACTGGACAAGAATTTCCCTTTGACAAAGGGATGAAAATTAAAATTAATTAGCCTAGTGCCCAGTACATTAGTAGCAAAGGTGTTTCTTCTCTTTATTCCCTTAAAGAATAGTAGTTGGTATTAAATAATTAATTTTAAAAGGAAGTTACAGTGGTTGGAAGGAAGAATATTTTAATACTTAGGTGGCATAATTCTGTTCTGTAAAAATGGACATGATTGAAGCATGTCACCAACATTCATAACAGCCTTGGCATACCCTGCTGAGAAATGAAGTACTGCCAGAGTCTGACATACTGGTATACAGAAATATAGAAACTAAGAAAATAAATACATTCTAAAGAAATGAAATGTTCATCCAAATAATGACAGCTCTGTGCACAAAGGCAGAAGATAATGCTTAAAAAGCACAAATTATTTCCCTGCAAAGGTAAGTCCTCTTTTGCCTCCTTTCCACAGCTCCTCAAAGAATAAATCAGTAACACTGGGTCTTGAGACTGTGTTCTTGAATACTGAAAACAGAAAAACAGACAAAATCATAGAAAAACAAATGTTTGTTTGCTTTCTCTTTCAAAAAAGTACAAGGTTATGAAAAAAAGATGACAATGAATTAACACAAATATCTAGAAAAGCATACAAAACTAGAAAAGGTAATGCTTATGCAAAGCAAAATAACATAATTAGTACAAATTTAAATAAGACATTGTTTATGAGTTTTTTTTAACTTTGTGGCTTACAAACAGTTTAAGAGCTTGTGCTGCCCATTGGAGATTCTCTCTATATATGCCACGTTCTTCAAAACTGTAAAACCTGAAGGAGTTCCCTGGAGTCTATAAAAATGTAGCTTTTCCCAGGTATTTCCATGAAGTAGCAGAGATAATCATTGTTAAATCTAGGATTCCGTCATGTAGGCTCAGCTTGGTGTTGCCTGCATTTGATAGCCTCACCCAGATCACTGATAAAGATGTTAAGCAGAACTGGCCCCAAGACAGCCCTGGGGAACACCGCTCATGACCACCACCAACCAGATGTCATTCCATTCACCACCACTCTCTGGGCTCCGCCATCCATCCAGTTTTGTACCCAGCCAACAGTGCACCCATCCACACCATGAGCAGACATTTTCTCCAGGAGAATGCTGTGGGGAATGGTGTCAAAGGCTTTACTAAGACCCAGATATACAACATGCATGGCGTTTTCCTTCATCCACCAAGTGGGACACCTCGTCATAGAAGGAGATCAGGTGTGTCAAGCAGGACTTGCCCATGTTGACCAAGCGTGATGACCTGGTTGTCCGGTACATACAGTGTGATGGTGCTCAAGGCAATCTCCTCCATATCCTTCCCTGGCACCAAGGTCAAAATGATAGGTCTGCAGTTCCCAAACCTTCCTTTCATTCCTTTACGTAGATAGGTATCACATTTGCCAGTGTTCCTGTCCACATCATTTGCCAACAGTCTTTGGATAAAAAGGACTGTTGGCAAATGATTGAAAGAGGTTTCTGCCAGCTCCCTCAGCACACTTGGGTGGGTCTCAAGGGAAAGCAGTTTTCCAATATTCACTGGCAAATGATAAGACATGCAAATTGACATTTCCGTGAATATTTCTGAAATTTAAAAAATTACTTCAGTAACTTCTAGCAAGCATAAATAACAACTACATTTCCAAACCTATTTTTTGTGAGATTACTCTAATGAACTGTTTGCTTTAGAGTTACTCTGTGTGTTTATTCTCCTGCTATAAAATCAAAATATTTGCATTTTTAGTTCAACACCCCCAAGGTTCAACTCTTAAAAGTCATTGCATTGTTGTATTTTAAAGAGTTTGTTGGTTACTACTATCCAGCAAGTGATTTCGGAAAGAATTTTTAATACTATTTCACTACACTATCACCATAATGGTAGTCTTGGTAATTCACATTTTTTTATAAATTTTAAACTTCCTGAAAAAAAGCCAACAAAACAAAAAATAACATAACCAAAATAAATTCCAGATTTCAATTTCTTGACATTCTATATTTAAAAGAATGCCTATATGGCACATTTAAAGGAAAATCTAGACAGAGTTTACCTATTATAATGAAAAAGTTTTCCCATTTTTAGTACACTATTGGAAAAAACAGAATAGTTTTCAACTCCCAGCCTACAAGTTCTTGTGTCAAAAGACTGGACACACAATATTTGAGATGCATGAGAGGTTTCATTTTCACTATTCAGTCCGAAAGAAGTCTGATTTCAAACATCACTTAATGGAAACAAAAAATTTTATACCTTTTTAACTCTCAACTAATACAATGTAAAAAGCAGAATTTTATAAGCAAAGAAATCAGAAATTAGGTTATTTCCTTCTAAGTCCTTACAATTAATTATTTTTGAGGAGAGACTCATCTGGGAGTTTACCTAATTATAATCCTTTTAAATTCTCCTTTTCAACCTTATTAAAACGTAGAGCTCATTTTTAATACTGAAATGTTCCCTCAGCAATGTCTTAGCGAAAACATCCTAAAGAGTAAAAAAATATAGAAAATTAATTAGTGATGAAAATTTTATATCAGCCTGAATCAGTAAAATCACTTTTTTTTAATGTAAAAATGGGAAATTTGCTGCAATCAAATATGCAATTAAATGATATGTTGCTTTTTGCTTTCAAACTTGACTTTAAATTGCTATTGAGTGATGAAGCAGACAACATTGCCAATGCCCAGCTGGACAGCTGATAGGTGGTAACTCACTAACTTCTGATTGTCTGTTGAGATCCAAAAATTCATTGTGCTGCATTTGTATTACCCAGTGTGGTTTAATTTAATTCGAAAAATAATCTAGTTGCACATTCTTTTTTTAGTTCAAGTTTGTATATACACTGGCTGAGCACTCGTGTGTGTTTACTATATGACACTGGAAAAAATAAAAGGAAAAAATATTCATATTATTTCGATCACATCAGAGTCAAACTTGTTTATTGATTTATTAAAGATTTAACTGTCAAGCAATAATCTATACATTAGGATATGTATCATCAACACAAGAGATAAACCACAGTGCTACAAAATGTTATCACACATGTCCAAATGCCTAAACACCCTTCCATGAAATGCAAGCTGGGTGCCTGCATGCTGGCCTGGGGGCATCCACAGGGATGTCATGTAGCCAAGTCCGGTCAGAGCTCCAAGAGCCACTGGGTCACATGCACCAAGATCATGTAGTCCCTGTTGCTTGTTGTGTTCCCTTTTTTCCCCCACATTACAAGTCTCAGAACTTTTCTTCTCCTATACTTCTTATTTCTTTTCAAGCTGACTCTTCTGTTTCAAAAGTCTCTGAAATCCCTTGGTTAGCATTTAATCCAACTGATGATCATCTTCCTCTTCAGAATTATCAGTCTGTGGTGAATAGTCTGGCTGTCACACTCACCCATCCTGTTACTCTTTCCTGCCTTTTTCAGTTGCTGTTATCCCAGCATTTTGCCAAGGTTGAGCCATGCAGGCAAACCCAGTAAAATGATGTGTCCCCCAGATGGCAAATTTTTTGAACAGCCCACCTGAAACTGATCAGTTTTCAGCTAAACTTGAAAGAATTTGCTGTGATTGCTATTTACACATTGAGGCTGTAATGGTAACAGACAGTGGAACTGAAAATTAAGGACTGAAAAGAAACTGCTTCTGGCACTTGGACAAAAATCAGAATGGAAACTGTCAGAGTTGTACACAAAGAAACAAGGAGAAGAAAAGGAATGATTAGAAATGAGTGTTACAGTATCTACCAAAACTCCACCAATCAACCACCGTCATTAGTGGTTTTTTTAAGAAATATGGCTACTGCATAATGCTATGGTAATTAAGGGTGTTTTGACTATCATCATAAGAGATAAAGACTTTTTAATTTTTGAGCTGGAAACTGATGGTTACCTAAGAATTCATGATTATTAAGCACTAGCTTTCAATATGGTCAAAGAAAAAAGAGAATCATAAAGAGTAATAAATATAATTAGTACTTCAAAGAGAGGTACCTCTATAACCTAATGGTTAATTACAATATTTGAAAAATAGAAGGAAAAACTGGGGTGGAAAAGCATGGAATTAAGCATACACACAGCGATTACTTAGAAGTCCACAATTAAAAAATCAGCAAAAATCGTGACCTACTCCCTTGGCTGTAATTGTAAAGTGAATTACATTGTTAAGAAATATAATATCTAGATAGTCCTTGAGGTTAGCTAACAGTGCCATTCCCAATACCAGAGGCCTCAGGCAAAAATTGACAGGATAAGGTGGAAAACAGATAAAACATTTATACTTTGTACGTTCCCTGGTGACTAGCTTGCTTGGTTTCCATAACTAGAAAATTCAGCAGCCAATGCTCATCTGACTCAAGAGCAGGACTAGTACATAGATTCCTGTCCCTAGAAATATGTGAAAGCTGGCTGCAGGTAAGATGACTAGGAGAGATTTTGTGTGAGAGAGGAGTAAAATGATTCTCCCTTCTCAAGTGACAAAGAAAATGAAGACCTAGACCCCTCTCAGGGAGATCAGAGAATGAGTGGCTCAGAAAGCACTGTAGGAGGTTGCTCCTTCCCTGTAGGAGTCTTAGCTATGTTTTCTAACAAGAGTAAATATTTTTGGACATTATGTAAATTTATGCAATGCTGTCTAGGATGATGAGTAGACAATCTGTATGAGAGTGAAGTGGTGAGAAAGATCAATGAAGTTCATAATAGATGCTGAGCCACTGGCAGGTCAGAAGTGGTAGGAGAGAAACTACAATACAGGCAGGAAAATGGAACAGAACCTTAACTCCAAATCAACATCTATAAGCCTTTCCTCAGAACAACCTCCAGGAAGCAGAAAATATGAAATAAAATACAGCTTGGAAGACTAGGTTTTTAAAATTTCTGTGAAATAATTAGGAGACAAACAGATGTAAGTCATCTAAGTTTTAATAGCAGCAGGTGAAGAGAATGCACAAAAGAATATAGGAATAACAGATCACTAGGAGGCTTGCCAGCATGTGAGCTATAGAAGATTGGAACCATTTAAGTTGGAAAAGGACCTTAAGATCATTGAGTCCAACCATTAACCTAACACTACCAAATCCACCAAGCTTGTTATCTCGACAAATCTAAAATTTTCACAGACACAAAAAATGCACCAGGGAAATCTATGATTCACTGTTCATCCTACCTCAGTGAACAATGATAATGACCCATAGTCTGGTTAGGCAAGGACTCTTGCCATGTTGGACCTCATAGTTATGTACCTCTATGAAAAGAAGCAAATACTTTTGCATGCAGGGGATTTAACATCCTGATGCTTTCCTCAAACAGGTCTAAAATAAAACAGAAGTTAATGGCATTCCCTTACTCTTAGACAAAATGTGTTATATTTATGTAACACGTGTATAGAATTGATTTTTGATGTATCCTATGTGTGATGTAAATCAAACTGGAGCCTACTATTTAATTACATCTTTCTTATCTTTTGTTCAATCTAATCCATCCAGAATGGTCTAACAGCCAAGAGAAATGACAAACAATGCTAAGTAGCTAATACCAAATAACTAATTTTGTGCCTCTCCTGTGTTTTTTTAAAAAAACCCGTTTACTACTATGGTTAATGACTTACAAATCAGGGTAATGGTCAAATACGGTGTGTAGTATTGTACTCTTCATTCCTAAAAAGATGCTTGCATGTTGATAAATATTGCAGACTAGAAAACTACATTCCAAAAAGGCAAAAATGCTGATGTTAAGTTTGTATAGTACAACTATGACAAACAGAAACTCCCTTTTGGTAGACAGTTTTGAATTAAGAAAACATCGGAAGATGGAAGGCATTGCTTCTCATAGATACCACTCTCACTCAAGATGAGATAGCTTCCTGCTCTTCCAGCTTTTGCAGTCACACATAAGACACTCACAGATACATAAAAAAATGCTCTTCAGGGTCAGACCATCAAGTCCAGTTTTCTGTCTCCAACAGTGATAATAGGAGAAGCTATACAGGGAGAATGTACGAGACTGGACACCTTCTACAGTCCATCTCCTTCACCAACACCTACAATTATTTTGCTAGAGGTGTAAGAGGTAGATCTATGCTGAGTGCTTTTAGTATCTATTTATGGACCTACTGTCCATGTATTAGTCTTAATCCCTTTTTATATATTGACTGATATTCTCTGCTTCTACAGAGTCTCATGGCAGCAAACCCCATAAATTTACTATCCCTTTCCTTTTAACTGTTTTAAACTAGACACACACTCTTTGCACTGAGAAGTTTCTACTTGTGCTGCAGGATTTAATGAATAACAGTTCTGCATTCAGTTTGTGCACTGTTTACAGTTGCGTAAAACTCAGTTATAAACCATCACTCCTAAGTTGTCTCCTCTCCAAACTGAAGAGCCAAGCCATTTTAGTCTCTCTTCACAAAGTATATTCTCCATCCCCCTAACCACTTTAGTTGCCCTTACATGTACTTTCTCTAATTCCACAATATTTTCTTACTGAGACCAGAACTGTACATAGTACTGTCTAACCTACAGCACTAAAAGGTTTTCTTTTATAAAGTTTGTTTCAGCAAAGAAGACAAAATCAAAAAATTGTTAAAAACAAAAGCATTTTTCAGTACTTCCTTTTATCCTTCCTTCCTTCACTGTCATTTTTCTTTCCATCTTTAGAAATAATCCAAAAAGGCTTTACTCAATTGTGATCACTTACAGAGGAATTTCTGTGAGGCAGACCAAAGTGTCTTTGTACTCAAAATCCTAGACCTTGTTTAATTGCTTATTATAAAAAATGGTATCATGTTAACATCTTTGACTTGCAGTATGTATTTACTGTACTGGAATTAACACATCCCATTGCAGAATGCCTGATGTGATGGTTATAAGGTAAAAAAAAAAGGAAAAAGAAGGAGGAAGACATTTATTTTTCTTTCCTCAAACACCACTACTGAAATGCTAAGATAAAGATTTAATACTCCTCCTTGTTAATGAGCTTTACAATGTCCCAGTAAAAATGCTGCCAGTTAATTTAGACAAAATAATTATTCTATTGGGGCCATTTCCATACTCCACATTATGTAATGAACCACTGAGACAAAGAAGAGAGACAGCAGTTTAGACCCATTACATCAATCTTGGGTTTCGTAACCCTGAGGGCTGTTCAACCACCGGACTAAAGGGTAAAAGAAGAAACTACACCTACAGAAACTTAAATATCTAACATTGAAAAATGGAAAATATTTGGTGAATTCAAACTAAGTAGATTGTTAGCTGCAAGTCATATTTTTTGGCAAGTGAATTATGTCTTAGTGCCTCACTCAGTTCTAATGAGTTCCTTCTAGAAGTTTAAACTGCTATGAGAAATGTGGTGAAATGTCTATCTTTTGATAACTTCCAAGCCAAACCAAAAATTTTACAATTAACTAAGGTTTAGAAATGTTCCAACTATATGTAGAGGGAAAGGAATGCCAGAGAAATTGATTTCTTGGCTGCTTAGAGGGAGAAAGAGACAGACTGACGCAAAAGGAATGGAAAAAAAATAAAAAGAGATCTGGGATGGAGAGAACAAAAAGATCTTTAGCACACTGCCTTGTAAAACCTGAACTACAGCCCAGGATTTCTTACTACGCTCAACAACCTTTCTGATTTAGGGGTTAAGCAGTTATATACCCCTATACCACAGGGCCAAGTACCACTATATTGATCAATCTGTATAATGTGTCAAAATTCACTATTTATAATATTCCAAAGCTGCGCTTGTTGAAAAGTGTTATTAACTCTAAAGATTCCAGTCCTGCTAAAGTTGTTCAGAGGAGTCAATAAGGCTCTAGCCTGCCTTGTTCATGTGTTTGCTGCTTTAATATTTGAGAATTGCATTGAAAAAAGCTATGATGAAAGAATATCATATTCAACAGTCTGAGGCTAAGAAATGCAGCAGCTAGATCTGGTTGTGCAATGTTCCTCTGCCTCTATGTATATTTTTACTGTCTTTGAGTACATGATTGTCTTCCTCACACTTTTCATGCTTATCCACGAGCAGTATGGAACCTTTGCACTGACTTGATCCATTTGAATGTAGGCTTCCTTTCAGCATCTTATGTGAAATTAAATTGCAAACTAGAAAATAATTCTGATCTGCATGTATTTCTCACTAGAGAAAAAAATTCTCACATTTCTGGGTGTTTTAAAGATTTTAAAGAAAAAATTATAAACTTTTAGAAGATTTTACTCATGCATTTTTTGGGCAAAACATTAAAATTGTTACTAGCTGCTACTAAAATACCTAATTCAGAGGCATACACAGCTCCAGTCTACAAACAGTGTACACAGGTCAGTGGTACAAATGTTTCCTGCGATGCTGAAACATGTGGTCCTACTAATGAAAACTCCCCTATTTTTCACCACAGTAAATTTTATCAGCAGAAGACCATGAGATCCAGTTTTGAATAAGCTCTTAGGCAAAACTGTAACAAAAAACTACTGCATTAACAATAGTACACAGAAATGTAAGCAGTGTAAACGAAAATGTTAAATTCTGAAAGTGTTTAAAATAATCAATTCAAAATAAATAGTTGTTTCTATAATATTAGTATCAACTAGAATGTTTAAAAATTACAATTTGCCCTCGTGATTTTAAATATAAATGCAGTGAGATCTGAAAAAAGTCGTATTTTAGAGTAAAAAAAGCGTGAACTTTAAAAAAAGTGTGAACTTTAATATAAAAGTGGTAACTTTATTTTGACATTTTATCATTAGAATATTCTCTCACTTTCACTGTCATCTGCCTGACTACTGTCGTACAGTGATTCAGTATCCTGGTAAAGCTGAATGAATAAAAATAGAAATATCTGCTAGAAAACATGATGATTGATCATAGAAAAAGACTAAAGAAACCTAAGAAAATGAGGAAACACTGAACAAGAATCAGAGAAAGAAAGCCAGAATAGGAAGGATTTTTTTTCTCTTCTAATGGGCAATATGCAGTATAAAATATCTTTTGAATTAGTTTTTCATTTACTAATGGTAGTGGCTAGTAAAAAAAAGATTGGGTCTTCCATCCAACCCTTTGAGATTTAGTATTTTCAAGAGCTGATAATAATATTACTTATTTAACATTCGATTCTGCAAGGTGCTAAGCACTATGATCATCAGTGCACTTGCATTCTTAGGTAATTTTAAGCAGGCAAGTAGCCCACATGAAAGCATCATCATGGCTTTCATAATCATACGATGAATCACATTATTGAATCCAGACAAGAATGTTCAGAACCTTGTACAATCAAGTTAAGGGCTTTACATGAAGTAAAAAGACAATGAAGACACCCTGAAGAGTTTATAACTATCAGTTTAAGGAATATTAATGTTTTTATTCCAAAAAATCCCCCTGAATGTCTGTGAACACGTTTTCTTCCATATACCATCCTCTTCTGTTACTAATTCTTTGGATACTTTACTGCTGTTATATATCTGACTAGCTCTATTTTTTATAGACCCATAAAGAAAGGCAGTTGGGTCTTGTGGGAGTGGAGGGAGAAAAGGGGGAGCAGAGGAGGAGAGGGGTTGGTGGTGATAAAATGTAATTCCTCCGAACACCTGCTGAGTTTAATTGCACTACAGCTGCTGCTGATTGTAAGTGGGAAAGGGAGATATAAGGCAGAGGGGGAGGTGGTGGTGTTACTGACTGATTGGCTGTCGTTACATCCAGTTTTATTGTCTTTTTTTACCCTTTCAGTATTATTCTTACAAGTTAAAAGAGTCTCTGAGTCTGAGGGATTAGGGACCTAAACCAAAGAGGAATCTTATGATCTGTGAGCAGAATGAGATGTGGTGTTTCCTGGATGAAGACATCTGAAGAGAGCATATGTGAACCTCAAGAACAAGACTGATGATCCCAACAGACAAATTGCCACAGTATGCAGCATTCACTAGAATGAAAGGTTTATAGGTGAGATATTTAAAGAGGTCACCACGCCCAGAGTATGTGGGTCTGCAATGAAATAGAAGACAGTGCTTGAGATGAAGGAGCTGTGGTCATTCAAAAGGGATAGCAAGCCATGCAGAGAAATTTTCAAGCAGGTTCTCATTCTGCAAGAACTTAAAGATAACAAAGTATGGTGGGTTTGTAGCATCAAGGCACTGTGGAATAAATCCCTGTTCACAAAATTGATAGAAATGAGTACTGAAAAACTGGACTGCTGTAATCTGATAATTGCTAGGGATAAGTTGCTTTAATATAGAGAAGCATGATGCATGTAGTTGTGATTCAAAGACTTTATTTTGGAATATGTCAAAGATGTGACAGAGCATTACAACTGGGTAACTCCCTCGGAAAACAAAGCAAATCAATATTACTCATATCCCCACATTTTGGGTTACTTTGTAAGCAGCTGCAAAGATAAAAAAATGCTAATAGTGATGTTAAATAACGTTTGGAAAAGTTTAGAGTTGTCATTCAGTGATAATAGATGTGGGAGGAAGAATTTCCTTCAATTTGGAGCATGAAATACAGGACTTTTAATTTTCAGAATCAAAATAGGCAAAACATTAGTTAAACATAGAAGTTGATTTTTTTGAGAATTTACTTTATATGTACTTTTGACTATATAAATAACAAACTGGCTACGTTTAAAAGAAATAATTTTCAGGAAATGTTTACCCAAATAAAAAATCTGTAGATGATTCAACTGCCTATTACATGGAATATGAGCTTAATTATAAGTGCCTCTGAAACAGGGTCAGTAAGAAAATTCAGGCTGGGATGATACAAATGTTTGTGGTACATACAATAAGAACACACATTGACATATAATAGTACTAATTAATTGATGATCAAATTAAAAGTGAAGAGGAAAAAGATGGGATAATGTTTGCCTGGGTTGAAAAGCTACAAATAATACCTCCAGTCCTGGACAAACACTCACAGATACATGGCTTAAAGGACCTTGAGCTGGCTTTTCCACCACTTGAAAAATTGACACACAGAAAACGGAGATCTTTACATCCTGTTACACAGCAAGAAAAGTCAAAGAACTAGGAACTACTTAGCTATTAACATTTTACTCTCTAACATTCATTCTGCTTGGTACTTTAATATCTAGCCAACCCTCCTGACAGGGTCAGTGTCTCTTCACTTGGCATTATGTATCCAGCTTGTTTTAAGCAGGCTAAGATCTCATTGGCATTACTGAAGCTTTTGCAGTCTGAGTGTTTCCTATCTGATGTGCCTTTTGAAAGTTTTCAGAAATGAGTTAATTTGGCAAGTTTGAAGACATCTTTTCACCAATTACTTTAAATAGGGTGTGATCTCAACTCTGATTTCACATACATGTATATGTAGAGCCACAAAACATTATTAATAAAAAAGCTGTCACTATTTATTGCTTAACCCATCATTGTATTCATTGTTTTCATATTGGTGTCCTGACTGCAAGGTAGGAAGAGACACACAAAATGCAAAACTTTGAGTAATGCTAATTAGAATTTTTAAATTGTTTATATGCTGAACTGATTAAAACTATTGAACAATTTCTATAATTCTGTCTTCATTAAGGTTGCCATGCCAAATACAACTTATCTGCTCTGCTTTGATACTAAAACAAATTAATTAATTTTGAATTAAATTGATTTCTTAACCTACAGATCAACTACTGGGGAAACACAGAAAGTGTAAAGAAATAAAACATTTTCATTTGCTACTACAAATATAAAAATTCTGACAGTTCTCAGCTGTTATAAGGAATGAAGAAAGAATGTTTTTAGTTAATCTGGGAACAATGTGGACTACAAAACAAAAGGTTCCATTTTTTTATATAACTCTCCAGCATGCAAGCTTCTTGTTGAAACTCTTAACCTAGATTGTTTATCTTTCTCTCTCTTTGATCAGTCTAATTATAAGCCCTCATTATGTCTTATTTTCAAGAGACATGCTAGCATCCCTAATCCACAATGCAAATGAAAAGCTTTTTCTTTTCATAACATATTACTTTTTCATGCTCGCTCCTTACAAAAAAAAAAAAAAAAAAAAAAAACCACTCCACCAAAAAGCAACCAAAAAACCCACCAAAACAAAACAAACCACCAAAACAACCACCACCAACAAAACAAACAAAATTCCTCAAACTTTGGAAGTCAAAAGCTTACTGAGGAGCAAGCACTATGAAGACCTGAGAAATCCTTTTCCCATATTGGCATAAACTCTACTGAAAACTTACTCTCTTAATTGATAAAACAAATTAACAAAAAATAAAACATTAATAATTTACAAACATTGAGGCATGGAAATTGCACAATTTTTCTGGAGAGAATGCTTTACTGCTGGACTGTCATAGAACCATAGAGTCACATAATCATAGAACGATTTCTGTTGGAAAGGAGATTAATCTACTTCCAACCCCCCCAGCCACAGGCAGGAACATCTTTCATGAGGCCAGGTTGATCAAATCCCGCTCCAACCTGACCTTAAACACTTTTAGAGACTGGGGCATCTGTGGCTTCCCTGGACAGCCTGTTCCAGTATCCCATGACTGTTATCATAAAGAATTTCTATTAGGTGCCTCCAAATCTGTCTCTTCTCCAGGCTGAACAAGCCCAGGGAAGGTCCAAGCCCAGGGAAGGTCCAGTTTCTGACCAGTTTGATTGCCTCCCACTGAACTCACTCCATTATCAGAATCTGCCTTGTAGTTGTGGGGTGAGGGTGGGGACGTGAGAGCAGTATGAACTGCACAATTCTAGACTATATCTCATAAATACAGAGCAAAGGGGCATAGTCACACCCTCATCTACTGGCTGTGCTCCTGCCAATGCAGCCCAGGTGACCTGTTGGTCACCTTCACTGCCAGGAACCAGTGCTGGCTCACATCCAACTGACAGTGAAGAGCCACAGATCTTTCCCAGCAGAGCCACTCCTCAAACAGTCCACCCCCAGCCTGTTAAATTAAAATATACTGTAGTTCCCTGGATATTTTTTATGCTTTTGTTTGCAGCTTCATGGAACACATTCTTTCTTCTAATCTTTGAATATTTCCCCTGAATTTTATGACTTGCAAGATGACAGAGGATGATCTTGCAAGGACATCAAGCAGTTCTCTCAATGTGCTCGTATGCAGCCCATCAGTTCCCATGGACTTTTATGGGTTAAGTTCTCTCAAGCTGTCACTAACTCACCCACTGATGATACTTGAATTCTTTCATTAATCAGAGAGACCTGGGAGACTGAGACAAGGAAAGCATTGAGTACCTAAGTTTTATGTGTCTGCTGTTGCTAAATCACTCACTCTATTTAGCATTGGACAATCTTTTTTTCTATCTTTTGTTCAATCTTTTACAACAGAGCATTAGAAGTTCTTCTGGTTGCCCTCAATGTCTGTCACAAGGCTGAACTCCAGCTGAATTTTTGCTTTCCTGATGCTATCCCTACACTCATTGGGCAATGTTTTTAGATTCCGTCTCTGTATTCTGTCCCTTTTTACATCCCCTGTGTTCTGCTTTTAGAGGTTGGAGCTCCATCTGAAAATCCTGCTTAGCCAAACAGGTCTCCTGATACATCCACACCTCTGTTTGATACATCTACACCTCTGTTTGAGTATCAGGACTGTTCTTACACCTAAGGATAATGCTTTCTTGAGTGCCCTCACCTTTCAGATCTGTCTTCAATAGGATTGCATCTACCAATTCTCTGTATAAGATGAATATTTATAATAGTAAATATCTAACTGTGGAGGGCATAATTCCCACAGATTGCCAGCTACAAGGCCTATAACTTTCAAATATGCATTACTTAATTTCAAAATTATGTTATAAATGTGTGTTTGCATTAAAATTTAATGTGAATATTACTTCTAGCTATTCTTCAGGAAGCATCACACACAGGTATTTACGATAGATACCTAAATCTGAATCAGTCACATAAACTCCCTGTATGGCCAATGAAGAAAAGCAAATTGCTCTGAAAGACAATTTGTTAATCTAAAATAGGCAGCCAAAATAATCCAGAAACATGTCCTGTGGTATCTCTCAGTTGCCTCTCTTTTCCCACTGTCTTTGAGTTAGACAACTAATTCAGGTGTAGACATTCACTTGGTAAGATGAACCTTCATAAAAGTCATACAACTTTAAGAAAACAAAAGAATATGTTATAAGAAAGTACAAATACGCTCTATACATATTTCATCCCTTTCTTTGAGACTATTGCAAATTTCATTTCTCATTACTTCTACTTTTTACTGAATTTGCTTGTGAAATACAATTGAAGTTTCCTTCCTTAAATCAATTTTTTTGCAGAAGTTTCTATCTGAAAATTACCTAGGCAGTAACTTGACCACAGGTTATGTTTTAACTTTATTGTTTTGCTAATCTATTTGTAAAATGTTACTGACATAAAAGAAACAAAAATAATTAATTTATAACAAGCATCCTTAAAAGTATCCATAAATGTCTTTAGAAAAGGCTGAAAATTTATTTTTACTTCTTGAATTACACTAATATAAAAAAGACACCAGTGGGAATTGGTGACTCTTGGTTTGTTTGGGGATGTGAATTATTTTTAGCAAGGAGAATTTGCCAAGCATAGCTGAACCGGAAATAGAGTCTAATGAAATTTTGAGCTGCAATGTAGGCTAATGATACTTGAAAGTGACATGGTTATATCTCAACAGGATAGCACTGGCTTAGCCTAAATGTCAGGAGCTTGACAGGCAAGTATCATAAAGATACATGTCAGTCACCTCCAGTGCAAGAATAAATGATGAGTATTGTCAAGAATGTCTTTCATTTTTCCTTGGCAATTAAAGCAAACAGGGGCCCCAATGTCTCCTCTGCTGTTCCATTCACTACCTCCCTCCTCCCATCTAAGCACTTGCTGTTTCATTCTCTTGATTAACAAAACAGTAATGTGAAGATAAGAAATGAAGAAGAAAATAGTCAAGTCTTCTCACTTCAGTGGTACTGAGCCATTTTTTTGCACAGACATGTGAAAGGAAAATTGTGAAGTTCCAGAGTGCTTACAACCTTGTTATTTTTTCAACACTGTTCTACTTATATTCAAAGCTTAGTAACTCTGTAACACCGACTCCGGCAACAAGGTGGTGAGTTCTGGTTCATAACCTAATCCTCACCATCATTTCTACCCTGAGCAGCTGAGATATATAAACCATGGAGGAAAGTCAGCAGTAAGTACCTTATCAGAGAGGAGAGCAAGGTGAAAAACATGCTAGCTTCATGTGAAAACTAAGGAAACAAGACTGGGAAAAAGAAATAACCAGAAGAAAGAAAGGCTAGGAAGGAGCATAGAAATGAGAACTGCCACAAACTGAGAGGTAAGAATACCAGTCAGTTGTCTGAATCAACCACCAGCTTGTTTCAAACATTGTTCTCCCAGTGAGAGTTCATATGCCTGGAGCTGTGTGAAATCAGAGGCACATTGCCAGGACGGCAAGGAACTGCCTTCATGCAGCCTCCTACCTCAGTTAAATGTTCCCTTGTCCTGTTGTTTTACAAGGGATTAGGTAGCTATGACACTGGATTACTGCCAAAGTCAAGGTGTATGCATCACCCTGGCAAACTGTGATTCATTATAGCCAGGAGCAGGATGCACAGTACATGAGCAACATTATTTCTAGCCAGAGCTACTCACTGGCTGATAATGAGAACAGCGCCTTAGGGGAACTCAGCTGATTTTCTTTTTCCAGTTTCTGCACCAGCCTGATTCCTTCCTACGCTGCCAACTATGGGCAAAGAAGAGATGATTCTTGCTCCCATGACTTCATGCTTGATTTAACCCACAAACCAAAGTGCCCCAAGGCTCTCCAAGTTTGGCTTACTAACCGTTCTTGCAATTACACATAATGTGTTCCAATGTTTCAGTTTTCTCAAAGCCAGGAAAAGGAAACCTCCACAGAGCCCATCCACCCAAGCAAGCCTATCACACAGATAAACATGATCTCACTGAAAAAAGCAAAGAAGGCATCTACCCCTACAGACACAAGACACAGAATGTAAACAGATTCTTGCCTGCCAATTTATCCTTACAGGAAAGTTTCTCCAGCATAGATCCTTGCCAACAAATAGAAAAATAGAGATGCTTTGCAACAGGCAATCAAAGCCTGGAAGCATCAACAGTGTTCCAGTGGCTTGAAAGGCTTTATTTAACTGCTAGGACAGTGTTGCCAATTCTATTATCCACATTTCAGACACATTTTACATGTTCCTTTTCAAATATCCAATGGAAAACAAAAGACAATTAAAAATGGGTAGATCTTTTGTGCACCTGACCATCAGCTAATTTCAGCTTATTCTGTAGATATTTTGCACTTGCTTGGGTAATAGTTTAAGTGTTTTTTGGTTTATGACCAAAATTAAGGTTACAATGGATCATGACAGCAAAAGATCAATAGCAACAAGTCACATTTGTAATGACATTACTCACGTCAGTTAGTCTTTGATTATCAATGAAAACATTTAACAGTTATTAAAATTTCTTGGAACTTTTTTGGCCAAAGAGCCCACTTTAAACCTGGTGTTCCATTGAAATTTACTAGGTCTGTAATTCAATGATAAGTGTACTCTGTGGCCTGAGAAGGAGAAAGAATAGGAAAAAAAGGTATGGCATACCTCATTCAACAGGATATACCATATTTACAAAGCCATGAATAAATACTGTGGTTTTACTGAGTCTTAAGACAAATAACATCCCTTTCCTTAATTTTGGTGTTCAGCATTCTCTTTGTGGGTATGTTAAGCCAATATATCTATGCCAACGTACTTGGAGAAAACTAATAGCTCTCAGGCCTTGTTTTTTGCTGGTTATATGGTTAATGGTTATATCCATTCAAGAGAAAGCTGCTGGTAGTAAGATGCTTTTTGAGTCTGAAACTAATTCTGGATGGGTTTGTGTGAAACTTACCTTCCTCATACTGTATTTCTTACAGCACTGCTGGACATTTCACATCTACTATATAGCTTTATGCCATTCTGTTTTCCAGATTTTGAATCAAAAATTCTTGACCTTGAAATACTTCTTGCTTGCTGCATGAATACTTTTGCCATCACTAAGCATTTCACCAGCTGCCTATTGATAAACAATTGACAACTACTCATGACCACTTAACAAGACTAGTTAATGAGAATACTTTGCTATTGCTCCTGCAGATTTTACAATCACACAATGATTTGATTAGTTTACTGATACGAGAAATATCTATTTCTTAGAGATAAACATTCCAACTGAGTAAAGTAAACCCTACAACTCAACAAAAGCAAAAATGTAGTAGTAGCTTGAATTGTAATAACAGGACAGGAAGAAATTGTATAAGGTTTCTTATTAAATAAATAATTTGAACCCTTCAAATAAAAGAAGATATGACTTAGAAATAAATTAATTCCTCTATAAAGTAGAAAAGCTTGTTGTTCCTGACACTCTCAAAATAGATAACCATAAATAAATGAAGACTATTATATTGTGAAATGATACCCAAGGTAAATAAATATGGAGGGCAGGTAGTGGGGAACCTAAATTCCAAATCTCTTCAGTAACCATATGCAGGCAAGTGGTAAAAGAGAGGAATTTTTTCACAATAAAATTACCTTAAATATGGCTTGAAATTGAAGTCAGCAACTTCACGCAGGGGTTGCAATTATCTCAACAGGTCCCAATTACTGTGTTTGTTTTGGTTGAGTTTTCATAACAAAATATCATCACAACTTTGAAAAGAATTTAGGAGATTTCCATGATACTGCCTTGCCTTTGTGCTCAAGATTAATGTATATTTTCTTTGGTCTCAGTGTCTCTGCTGTCTTTTACCCCGGAAACATGTTCTAATCCTTGCAATCTTTTAAAGTAAATGGATATGGTGAGATCTTGTCAGTCTTCTTTATATTCAACAAAAATTCTGGAACTCAGTTTAAAAGAAACCTAGGTGGAATTTTCAAGGTGAAGTCCTTCTCAGGGTGAAACTGATTAGAATTTCTTTCACTTATTTTAGGGGTCATTGTTTTACTTTTATTTCTGTAATAAGTGTCCTCATGTCAGCAATGGTTCTTCATAAGAGAGGTATGAAGAGTGCACCTGCTTTCCTTGTTTAACTGCTAGAAGAAAAGAGTCTTGATATAAGCACAGATCACCTAAGGGACACCTCCATTCAAATAACAGTACCATGTACAAATAAATTCATAATGACTTTATGGTATTATTGAATTTTTATACCTAGTATATATAATTTTCTTTTGGTCATGTTGCCTATTAGACTGTTTTCAAACAAAATGTTGATTCTGTGCCCTACCTCATTACTTCTTTGCCCAGTTCTCCTTATCCTGATTACCAGCTGCTTACTAGTTCTACCTGCTTCTCATCACTGCTTTTCTGTAGCAGAAGAGATGACAGAAGCTTACGGACCTCTGTCCTAAGTGACTGTATCTTCTTCCCAGCCTGATGCCCTATGTTCTCAAAAAAAAAAAACAATAAAGCACAAATTGAATCTTAACTGGATTATGCATGCTGTTTTCTTACAAGTTCAGAGCACTTACACTGAAGTTGTGGTCACTGAGAAATAATTAAGCACTCCATGTCTCATAACAAAAATATTCATCCATGAAAGTACAGGTATAACAGCATAGTAGTGTAGTTCATAAACCATCTTTAGAAACAAGATTTTTAGTTGTCAATACCAAACCCTTTCACAAACTGCTTCCTGCTTCAAGGTCTCTTGCCAGGGTAATGAGATGCTCCATCATGAAGTTATATATAATTCTGTCAAAATAATCTTAGAAAGTATATAATTTTGAATCATTGTTGGAAGCAGAGACATGAGCAACTGCAAATGTGTTCTTCTAAACTGGGAATGTAATATAGAATTAAATGCAAATGACTACGTTAATGCAACATTATGATTGAGATATGACACAAACAAATGTCATTAAATTCCAAATATGGTTCCCACAGCAACTGTAATTCTGCTTCTTTGCACTTTTTGTACATATTATATTGTATTTCTGTGCCATATACTGTGCAGTATTAACTTCACTGTATTTTCGTATATTTGCACTGTGACTGAGTAATGGTTGTTCTGGGAACACAAACTGAGTTTCTATTTTTCTTAATGTAAAATCTCCACAATAATGTTGCCAGTTTTCTCCTATGTTTAATTTCTTTTGTTTTTGCCGGTTTGTTTGTTTGTTTGGGTTTTTTTGAAAAAAGATAGTGTATTATTTCAATGTATATCACCTGGCTAGAAGTCATTGCTTTTGCAGGTAAGTATGTTTTTTAGCTATACTCAGAGCCATGAATATTCTTAAATAAATTTTATTTCACTGGATATAGTCAGCTTGATTTTTTTTTTTTTTTCACTTTTGGCCTTTTCCTTCTTAATATCACAGCTTGAGCTTTAGTTTCAAACCAAGAAGGCAGAGGTCGTAATAGGAAAAAAAAGTCATGTGCTTTATCTGTATCTCCACCATGTTAACCTACATGTAAGGAAAGACTGGCAGGAACTCAGCTGCTATCTACTGAGGCTGTGGCAGCAATTTAAATTTAACTGGTTCATTAAGGTGAAATTTTGGACTGAGTGCCTAATTAACATTCACAAACTCAAATTAATAACAGCTTAAGAGAAAAAGGAACATCTTGCATGGGTCAACTTTGTATTTCCCAATTTGTTTTAAAATATAGCTTATATATACATTAATCCAAGAGAAAGACTAACCATATCATACGTTAAATTTGGTACTTGCTTGTATCACATTAGAGTGGTATGACTTATCAGGAAAATAGATTAGAAGTTTTAAACAGGAGTATTTTCAGAAGCCTTGTGTTAAAATAAAAATTTTTACCATTTGAAGAAGGAAGCAATTTAATTTTTTGAATTCCAGGAAAGACACATGCATAGTCCTTTAAAAGGTGGCGGGGGAAAAGGGTTTATTAGAGGCAATCACCAACCATATGAAGTTCAACAAGGGAAAGTGCCTGGGATGGGGCAACCCTGGATATATGGACAGACTGGGGAATGAGATGCTGGAGAGCAGTGCCAGGAAAGGGCCCTGGGGGTCCTGGTCAGCAGAAAGTTGAATCTGAGTCAGCAGAGCCCTGGCAGCCAGGAGTGCCAGGTGTGTCCTGGGGGACAACAGGCACAGCATCATCAGCTGGGCAAGGGAGGGGATTGTCCCACTCTGCTCTGCACTGAGGTGGCCTCACCTTGAGTCCCGTTTTGGGTGCCACAGCATAAGAAAGATATAAAGCTGTTGGTAAAAGAGCCCAAAGGAGGGACACAAGGTTGGTCAAAGGCCTTGAGGGGAAGCCATATGAGGAGTGGCTGAGGTCACTTGGCTGGTTCATCCTGGAGAAGAGGAGAGGGTGGGGAGACCCCAGTACAGTCTACAACTTCCTTGTGAGGGGAAGTTGGTTCAGCAACTGCTTTGAAACTCAATGCACCTCACCAAAATTAAGGGAAGTTTCTGAAATTTTAAATCGCTGGTTTCAACATTTTTGCCATATATATGCCCATTATATCTCAATGTAATTAAGTGGTCTTAGGAAATGTTTCCAAACATCTACTCATGTGGACTATAATTCTGTGTGATTTCACTTTGCTGAAATTCCTGAAAGGCAAGCTCATGATAATGGTGTTTTATACATAGAAGAGCATAGAGTGGACAATATTTGCCCTGGAGTGCTTCCCTAAAATGTCCCGAAGTGCTTCTTATTTTTCCATTTCAGAGCTCACCTATGAAGAAAGTGAGAGAGAGAAAAAAACCTGTTTCTCAAACTGTGGTAACTTGTGATTTACACTAGTCTGAGTATATAAACTACCTCAGTGTAAAGTGGAAGTAACGAATAAGCAAGATACAGGTAAACTAAATCAAAAGATTTTGAAGACGGTACCATGACATAGTTTAGAAAACAAATTACTGAGATATTATGAATGTCAGTTTGGTTTAACCAATTTGAGATTCTGATAATGGTTTTAATAATTCTGTTCTGAGTAGCTTTTCAAATCCAATAAAATTACCTATATTTTATTTCAAATTCTTGCCCATGGCAGACCTTGAATAATACTTCTAAGGAAATGAATGAGATATTACGTATGATTTAAATAAATAATTATTTTCAGTTGAAAGCAAACCTATCTTTCAGCACTAGAAGTAGTAGCAGATTTTTCTAAGCTGATAGAATTGTGTTGTATGTTATAACATCTTTGATTAAATACAGCAAGTGGACTAAGATACTATAAAATATGAACCTGCATTCTCCCTAAGTAAGTTTACATTTCTGTTCCAAAACTTGTTTCAGTCTGTTATTACGCTCTATTTCAAAGGGGTTTTTTTTTATTTCTTTAATGAAGATATGACATTTTTTGGTAATGTTTGCACATATTTGGGGTTTTTATCCTTTATTTTCTCTATATTTATACACTAAAGTACAGCTGAAGTTAGCAAAAGGATTACCTGCTCATAATGCAGAGTATTGGACAGGTCCAGCAAGAGCTCTTGTCTAGAATTTCAAGTTCATTTGAAATGGGAGGAATAAATTCATTTATGTGAAAAAGGCAAAAAATACTTAGGAATTTCCAAAATATAGGTGAAATAGTATCTTGACACTGTTATTTTTACTCAGTACAAAAAAACTGTGAAATTCTTACTTCACACAAGTATCACTAGAATCAAAGTTTATGTGACCAAAGAACAAGCCCTGTTTACACACAGAAACTTCTGTGAATTAAAGCTGAATCCTGTTAAGTCACAAAGAAATATGCATTTGGTGGTACGTGTTCTAACAACAGAGTTTTCATGCACACCTTTTTTTATGAGAGATCAAGATGAAAAGAGACTTTGAGATTTAATCCTTGCAAAATAAATATGGAACAAAAATATGGTGTAATATTTGGATTTGCATCAATATCAAATCCAAACAGCAGCCATTCAGACCTATACATCTGTAAGCACTATAGCATTTTAAGACATTCTTTTGAAGAAAAAATAGAATACATATTAAAATCTATAAGAATTAATGCAATAGAAGTATGAAAAGTTAAAATACATGTTGAAACAGAGACAGCATTTTAAACCATTTACTTCATGTAAATGAGAAATTGGTGTCAACGAACATTTAAAAATGAATGAGCTGTTCAGGAGATACAAACACAAATGCACCTTGTGCGCTATAAAAGGTTTCAATTTTGCTATTTTCTAAACACAGAAAAATGTATCCCCCCCATTCAGAATATTGAATGTCTTATGAAAAGTGAAAGGTCATTTGTAACTGTCCAAAGGATTGATGGAGTTGAGATACCTCCTTGACCTTCACCCTGCACTCATAAAGAACAGTCTCAGATGACAGAGCATCAGGCAAGTTTTCAGAAAATGTCTTTTCTTATTTTATATTGCGTAGCAGGCTTGTTACCTGATATTTTTCATAATTGTATGTCAAGATTTAATTACTTCATGTCTTCCCTCATTAAGAGCAAACTGTCATCTAATACCGTTCAGCTATGTTTGTGATTTGCACTAATTCAAGCATTTCTGTCTGCTTTTTGCCATTGTTTTCCATCTCAGTTTCTACAATAATTGCTTTGGAGGCCTACACAAACAATGTCAAGGTCAAGCCTCACAAATACAAAAATTCTTTTCCAATTACTTATTGTCAGTTAAGGATGCACATTATAAAAACTGGTTCAGAGGAGTTTCTTTTTTTTTCTTTGTATTCTAATCTTCACATAATACAAGTTGGAATGAAAGCTTAAGTTGAGATGTTTAAACAACAATCTTCAAAAACACTTGTGTAAATATGAAGTATATTAGATATTAATCATTCTACCACATTTTCAATCATGTAATATATTAGGGAATTCATATATAAAATATACTATTAACCATGTGCAGGAAGTAAAATAAAGTTTAATCAATGTTAAATCCTTTTGTTGTTATATTTTTTCATCCTACCAACAGGGAAAGTCAAGGACACATATAGCTTACTGGTCCACCTACCAAGAAACAAGAAGGCAAAGAATTCATTTATCAAGCTTCAGTATCAAGTGTCACTCTCCCTACTTCCCTGCAAAAAGCTTGAGAGTGCTGGGCAGGAAAAGAGTGACATGAGAAGAAAGATGCAAGAAGAAAAAAAGAGTTTTCTGAGGATGATGATGGGGACACATTGGGGTAAAATAGATGATAGAGAAAAAAGAAACCCTGAGAATGACTATTGTTCCTTTGCTAATTATTTTCTCATTCATAGAGGTATTAACATGAATATAGTATGTTGTCTAAAAGAAAAAAAATAATAATACTGTTTTGGAGAACCCAAGCTGACTTCACTGAAAAGTCAGAGGTTTAAATTTTATCTTGGAACATAATGAAAACTACCACACTGTTGCCTGGCTGGAGAAGTACTTTGGATCCATCAGACGGGAAACCAAAATTATGCTAATCAATTGTTGTTTACCAATTTTTCAAATGCTAAATCCTTCCATTTTTTTCCATGCCAAAATGCTTTCTTGACACTGCCATAAAAAGATATGTCATGTTCAGACACCTGTTTTAAGAAAATCTCCCAAACTCATTATAATGTAGTTTTATCTTTCTCTATATGGACTACAATACCCCAAACTATGGTTTCATGAAAAGGCATTTTAGCATTTGAATTTTTTTCATTAATTTGTTAATTTTGTTGTATTTGAAACAAATTACTATCCACTTTTTAGATCATTTTCCTACATTGCAAGAAACAGATTTAATTCCTTCTTTTCACTCAAGAAACTCAAACCAACTTCTCCAATCTCTCATCCTTGGCTATGAACCAATAAACTCTTGTAGAGGACACAATGGTAAAGCTCATCTTCTGATTCGTGAGAGAGTAGTTTTGAATGGTTACTTAATTCCAGCAAAAATTACTCAAATCTTTGTTATAATTCTCTAAATATTTTAAAAAATAAAAGAACTGCAAGTAAATATTGTTTTTTTTCAGGAAGACACCAGACTATGAACTGTTCAGGATGGATTCTTTGCTTAACTTTTCCATTATAGCGCAGCTGTTGGATCACTAAAAATGAAGGTATAAGAAGCTGCTGGAGCATTTCAGTCAGTGAAAGAAAAATCATCTAGAATCCCACATTAATGAAGTAGAAATCGCTATAATGATGGTGGAGAGGGAGAGAAGAGGGGAAGAAAAGTCTAAACACCAGCAGCTTCTACAAGAGCATACAATATGCTCACATTAGCAGGAAAAGCAGCATGTATTAATATATGTATGGTCTAGGAAAATTATTTGGATTTGCAACTTCCAGGAGTCTAAACCAAGAGCATCTGGTACTGCTCTACATTTTCCCCAAACTCTGTGTTTCTGACTGAAAATGTCTGCAGGTTTTCTTCTTTATCTTTTTTTTTTTTTACAGACATACTTTGCACTTCCAGGATTTTAACTGGCTTTTAGTCAAGTCCAAAAAGATGGCTATACGGAATCCCAAATTTAAAACCTATGAAATATAAAAATTTTTTGTTTACTGTGTCTTTTTGATCAGATGAATGGAACCAGATAAAGGTGACAAACTTTATTTTTTTTCTCAGTCATGTATGGAAATGATGACTTTTTATTATCTGTGGACAAATGCTTTGACTTATCGAACAGATGATTTTTTTTTATTATCTTTTGTCATTGTCTATGAAATCACAGTTAATAAGTTTCACAGATTGCAATAATACCCTTGAGAACCTGTGTGCTATCTGTCAAACATGTAATTTTAAGGTCTAATAATATGCAATATGTTTACATAGGTTATTGAAGTGCAGTTCTTTCCCAGTATAGGTATTTATTAAAAAAGCTAGAAGTGTAGCGTCTCAAAGCTAGTAGAATTTAATATATTTTTAAAATACAAATATAAATGATAGAAGATAAATTTATACAACATATGCAGGAAAATAGGCTTCTGTAATGTAAGAAAATTGTTTGTGGTGACTGCTGTTACTGCAAGATTTTAAGGACATACGACATTATCAGAACTGATCTAAAACTTGTTGAAGTCAAAAGAGGCCTGGGAGAGTTTTGTGAAGTGTCTATTGGAAAAATATTTAACTGGACAACATGTGTGGATGAGTGTATGCAGAGGACTTGTAAACATAATTTTACAATAATTTATTTTGGCTTTTATGAAAACGCAAGTGTTTTGCATTTCTAATTTTTATTTTTAGATAGAACATGGATATCTAGAGCTGAGAAGATGTACCTTTACAGCAGAACTCAATATCAATGAGTCCTTCAATTCCATTAAACAGAATAACACATTAGTGAGAGATAATGACTTTTCTGCTTTATGCTACAATACTAGGAAATATAAAATTAAATTGATGTTTATGCAGTGCTATGCCTCTTAATACACTACAAATAAAAGCAGCATCACAGTAAAATGATAAACAATTAGCAGTTTTTAACTTTATCTGCTGTTTCTTGTTTTCAAAAAAAATTATTTTTAATACCTTCAATGCTGACTGAACTAATCCTAGTAACTATTACAGAAGTGATTTTCTTTTGATTTTATTTGTCTTTCTAGTACTCATGAAAAGAGTTGGCTTGGGTTCCCCAGAAGCATATTTAAGGCTAACATTTACTACCAAAAGGGTTGGGCAGGTTGGGAGAAGGGTGAGAATGTGGATCATTCTTGTGAAACAAAGAAAATTGTAGAGGGGTAGGGAAGAGAGCTGTGGTGACTCTATTAGTGGTATTGTCAAGCAGAAGAAAGAAATGGAGGCAGTAATCCCCTGCTTCTGCATCCACTGTTCATCAGATGCTGTCCTCATTCCTGTACAGCCCTGTTAACCCTTACCTGCATCTACAACTTACCTGAATTTACAAAGTGTTGATCTAGGTAAACTCAAGGTCATTTTGCTATGCAAACTGTCATTGTTCTTAGCATAAGGGTAATGCTTTTTCCAGTCTTACAGATATCTGAAAATTATTGTATAAAATACTATATGATTGCTCATTAAAAAAATATGTAAGTGTAATATCTTTTTATCACCAATATAATGGAAGGATAACAAGGAAATGTCCAAAATGTTTGCCTCATGCTCACTCACAATCCTTTTGGCTAGTAGAGGGAAAATAAGTAATATATACGAAATCAACCTATTTTCAAGATTTTCAATAGAAAATCAATTTTCTAGTTTCTGCAATACTACTCTTAAACTTCGTGTATCCTTAAACAGACAAAAGTACATATGAACTTGTGAACTACACCTGCTGGCATTTTATCTTCTAATGCAGATAATATACCTGATTTCCCTAGTTAAGATTACATTTACATATTTTTTTACATTGCAGTATCTTGCAAATTTCACTGTCGCTAAATTTAGTTTTCAAAATGTCTTGAAAATCACCCCAGAGCTTTATGGATGTCTTTTAAGGATTCTTGGTGTAACACATCCTTATTACCTCAGTTGCAGACTTTCCATACTTAACATACTAGCCATAAAGTTAATTGTTGTTCTACTCCACTAACAGTGGTAGAATTTTTAGTTTCTTTACTTTAATGTTGGCCATTACATATTTATTTCCCTAATATATTATAAGATAAAAAGTAACAATAAGCAGCATTTGCCAGTTCTGTGTAGCTGTGTTGGAAAACAATCACCATGAAACTACATTTAATCCTGAGCTGGAAGAGTCATCTCTAGTTACAGGAGGGTAGCCCAGTTTCTTTGATCATTTATCTCTTTGAAATGATCAGCAAGGATGCCAATTAGAAACACTGTTTATCATTGTAGCTTCACTCGTGATGTTTACACCTTCCTAGTAGAAGCCAGACAGAAAAAAAATTCTCTTTTCTTACAATTGCTCATTTGAGTCTACATCAAGATCAAAAGATTTGGATATATACTTTGTTCATCTGGCTCAGAACATTTCCTCCAGTATCATCCTGTTCTGAATCCTTCATAAATGTGTGCAAAAGCATTTAAAGACAGCTGTGTAATGTTTCCATTAAATCTCAATGGAATATTAAATTATTAGCTCTAATATTCTAATAATGCTAACATTATCTATTTCGTTCATATTCAGTATAACAATGTAAGAAGAAGGAACATGTGTAGATCCAAGAACATTCTGCAATAGGTGCTATCATATACACCTTTGTATGCAAGTAGTATCTTCCTCTTCCCTGAGGACATAAATCTATAAACATAGAGGTTGAAACTGAGGACATAAATCTATGTCCTCAGTTTCAACCTCTGTTTCAGCAGACCATCACTGCAAGAAAATTTTCAAAAAGCCAGTTCAGAAAAACAAGTTGAAATTATCTAATAAGATAAGGTTAATAACAGTATACTACCTTATTATGGAGAGTACAGAACGTAGATCAAACTGCAGAATGCCATAAATTAACTTTAACTGAATAAAAATTCATGACAGATTATTTTTTTCCTATGGAAATATAGGAAGAATTTTTAAAACTAGAATATAATGTGAATTTGTTATTATCAAATGTTTAAGCATTTAATAGCATTAAAAATAGTGTTTGCATATTTACACAATTTTAAGTATTTAATCAGACAGGATAAAATGTTACCAACAGCTCTTATTGTCTAAGCATAACCATAGAAGATTAAGGGCATTCTATTTGATCCGTTTTGTACAGTCTACTCCGTGTTTTCCTGATTTTGTTAAGATCTGAATTTTACACGGACATATATTTATTTGCAATTTAAATTCAAACCACATACTTGAAACTTTGTTGGGAAGATGTAAAGACACTCCTTTTCTCTACTGGAGTTTGCACCAAATTGCACTTGCAAGTGGGTATTGGGAAAAGGAAATTCCACAAATTCTGCTCAAGGAAGTTTCACTTGGAACTTAACAGTATTTAACAGGATGAAGTTCTAATAAGCAACCTTAAAGAAACTTGACATTCAGGTTATTTTTTTATGATTGCTTACAAATATTCTTTGTATATTCATATGAATTGTAATTAATATAATTACATTCAATTATTGGTATTAAGATTATTGTTATTTTACTTGTAATACATTTAATTTATATATTTAATGTCCATGAAGCTTTGAAAAAGACTAACAGATTTCAAACTATGAGTTAAAATAAAATGGCACAAACTTCTCTTTGATGGTTACTACATCCTTCAACAACTTCTCTGATATTAGAGGCTCTTGCAATGCTTCCTATTACTCATTACATATTACCTACGGACATCTCTACAAAATAGCAGGATTACACAACACCAGAATTTCAAGACTCTAAAGCTCTAGAGGTAATGGACTAAAAAAGGACTAAAATTAAGATGAGTACCTAATTTTTTAAAACCCATTTAAACCCAACCTTGTGAAAAAAAGAATACAGAAATTAAAAAAAAAATCCTTGGTAGGAAATAAAAAAATTGCTAGGAAAAGTTAGCCCAATGTCTGCATAAGATGGTCTGAAAAAGCCAAGAAAATAAATAGTTTGGGAGGTACTAGAAGTAGTGTTTAATTTCCCGTAGATCTGTGCCTTATGGCACATAAATCTTGGTCTCTAACATGCTATGGTCTTGCCCTTTTTTTTCCTACTTAAGTGCCTATTTGCAAGAAACCTGCAGGAATGCAGCACTGAGACCTTATTTTTGACTATTCCATCGAGTTCCTATTAAACCAGTGAGCCTCCAATGATATCAAATCACTAATATTTAACTAGAGAAAGACTTCATGCTACCTGAAAAGCTATATACTACCTATATAGTATCATACTTTCAATTTTTTCTCTGATAAATATTCTTTAATGCCTAGATCTGTATCCATTAATGATAGAACTTAAACTCCAAGGGCTTACCACACATTTCTGGCATTCAGTTTAAAAATATTTAACTTTCTTCTAATTTCTAAAGTTGTTTAGTAGTATGAAGAAGTTAGCACACTCATTTAAAAACCAAATGAAAGTAAAATTCAAATCCTATGTACATAACTAACTGCTATATATAAAACAGTCTGTATGGCAAATATTTTTCCTTGAATGAATAGCTTTTGTAACCTGTCTTTTTCTTAATCAGGTACATGACTCTCTGTAAACTTTCTTTGCTTTCTAAGGCAAACATAAGTAATAATTTCTGTAAAGGTCTTGAGTCCTTCCAACATCTGGTTTTGGTTTACTATAAAAACTGTGTCTCTGATCTCATGTGTTGAACTACTGTATGTTTGCCACTGTCTATTTCCTGTGAAAAAATACACTGAACAATAATAGCTTTTGTTCCTAACCTTCCAGCCACTAGAGCAGCTGAACAAATAATTTTTGTGCTTTCATTTGAAGTAATTTATTCCATGTATATGTTAGTGTAGGGTCATTTGGGTTATTGGATGTTTCATCATTTAAAAATCAAATATTAGAAATTTAAATTACTGAAAACTAGGTCTAATATTTTCCTTATGCTTTTACCAGTTCTTTTGACAAAATTTCTTTCCAAAGTATCTTCAAGCCTATATATAGTTTTGTGTGCATGGAGGGAATTAAAAAAGTAGTTATTAAAATATTATAAAGAACCATAAACATTGCAAATAATCCTAGTCAATAATAAATCACAGGTGTCAGCTTATAGTTCTGCTTAGATATTGATAATCTTTGTATGTTAACTATATTATGATTAGCATACAGTAAGATCAAATTGCAAAATTCAAACACTGAATTCTTCCTTAAATCGTAGAGAACATGTTTATTTTTGTGTGCGCGCACAGACACATTTGAGAAACTCCCTTCCTCCTCATTCCTTCAGACTGCAGGAATAGCCTTGGCCCTTGCAACTGCTCAAGCTTGCAAATGTCATTGGCTTCCTCATTTTCTGCCCCTCCTCTGCACAGGCCTTTCATTTGCATTATGTAGATCCCCTCCTTCCTCATTTCTTAAACAGAAGCCTTTACAGTCATGGTGCATTCTGTCTATTTACTATTCCATGATTCGCCCTTCTTTGGAGGTTCCACATTTTTATCAAGTCATGGAGTCTTATGGAGCAATTTTACAAGTAATTCATTTGCTGCATATTATTAAATTACTCAACACTGTCTGGTTCTGCTATGTCTTTGTCTTTTTCTTATTAAAACTTTTATTTAATCCAGTGCAAAATTGGAGTTGAACCCAAATTGTTAGGTTAAGTTCCCAGGTTAATTAGCAGCTTAAATTCCAAGTTTCCTATAATTTTCAGTGTCAGTTCTGGATAGCTTCATGCCACCTTAAATCTAATTTTTTTTAAACTATGAAATTCATTCTTTTATTTCTAAGTCTTATGCATATTGTAATTTAAATAGTCCTATTTTAAAATTCCTATTTATTTATATTTTATTTGCATTTGATGCCTAGGAATTACATTATTTTTGTTTACTTTTTTTTATATAGCTCACATTCTACACTTTATCTTCATTAAGAAAAAATAAAGCAAATATTTGAAATTTGTATCATACACATAGCAATCTATGTTTCATTTGGAAGATAAACAACACACTCCTATTTGTTTATTTATTACCTGATTGTGATTTCTCAGGTCTTTAAATTGAGCTATTGGCATATAGTCTATTAGCTATTCAGATTTTACAGTTTTGTAGCTCACATTTAAAATTAAAAATGTAGGAAAAGTATTGTTTAAGACTAGCTAAAAGGGGCTAATTTTCTACACAACTTCATGACTATAATTTCTATTTTTGCTGCTACTGTGGTAGAGTAATACAGACTCCTTTCTGTGTTTTAAATTAACACAAAGGAGTAGAGTTGCATGCAATGTATCTGAAGATTCCAGTATCTCAGGATGCTATTTTCTTAAAAACGTTATTGAATCACAGAAACTTTAATGTTAATGAAAATCCTAAACAAATTTCTAATTAAAGGTAGGAGTAGAGGGAAAAATAATCCATGTACTTTAAAGATGGAGTTTGCTTAGTTTCTTAGCTGTATTTTAACATGTCTGCACCATCAAGGAGTGATGCTATGACATAGGATATCACTTTCAAGGTAATTTCCTAAATAAATGAAAATGTAAACCAATAATTGAAAAATATGCACTACTTCTCTTTTTTGCCTTGATTGAAAACTTCTGAATATTGAAGATATTCCTTTTACAAATTGTAGACAAATTTCAGCCAGGTGTAGCTGAAATACTCGCTCTTGTCTGGCAAATTGACTGTGTGCTAACTTCATGAAGGACAGCTTGAAAACACATTCAGTACTCAACTGACACAACAAATATCAAGGCATATGATATCATGAATTAAAAATAGCACTTTTCTTTTCCTCAAATCCTTTATTTGCAGAAGCCTTCATATTTTTAGCATCTCACACTATTCAGAATGTACTCACAACTCAATCTTTAAGCATTTTAGAGTTGTCTTCTTTTCTCTGAAAATTGTGTTTTAATAATTCAGCTTTTAAACTTCATACATTTAATTTTTGCACTGATATTGGAAAACAAAAAGCATATACTGGTATTACTTCAGTCAAGATCTTGAAATCTATGCAACCAGCATGCATAGGTTTTAGAGCAAAATACAAACTCCACATAATTCAAATTTTAAATACATAAGACATTTTACCCAAATTTACTTAAAATTAAGTATTTTTTTATACAGAGTATATATATGAATGTATCCCGTATATGCCACCATAACAGATCTATTTTTCTGAGATGACATAATTGTGGAGAGCTTATCTTGAGAAACAGCTGAACTCCCACCCAGCTGCTCATTCACTCTCCCTCTCAACAGGACAGGAGAGAAAATAGAAAAAGAAAAGAAATGAGAAATATTTTGAAGAAAAAGAGATAACTTACCATCTACTGTCTCAGACAAAATAGACTCAATTTAGGGAAAATTATTAATAGATAATTACAATATATTTCCATAATGACAAACAAGAAAAACACGAAAACAGCATCTTTCTGCCTCCAGGCTCAATTTGTTCCTTCATTGCTAACTCCAGGATATCCCCAACAAGCAATAAAACAGGAGTGGGTTACAGTCAGTACCTAATGGCTTCTCTCCACTGATCATTCCTCCTCACACTTTTGCCTCAGTCTGGTGTGGGTCCTCTCCACAGACTGTAGTCCTTCAGGACAAAATCTGCCACAGGCCAAAGTTCCTTCAGGAAATATCCATCTGCTTCAGCATGGGGTCCTCCACTAGTTGTTGCACTAGATAACTTCTCTAGCACCTGAAGCACCTCCAATTCCTTCCTTCCTTCCTTCCTTCCTTCCTTCCTTCCTTCCTTCCATCCTTCCCTCCTTCCCTCCCTCCCTTCCTTCTGTTCTCCTTCTCCCTCTTCCACCTCCCTGACCTTGGTACCCCTGTACAATTTCTCACATCCCCCTTCCTCCACCTCACCTTCCAACAGTGCAGTGGTTCTGCCCTTTCTTAAATACATTTTAGCAGCTCTACCAGCTTGGCTGATGGGCTTAGTGATGTATGGTGGTGGGTCTGTAGGGGCTGGCTGGAATCAGCCAATCCAACATTGGACAATCCCTATGGCCTCCCTGCTGGCAACACTTTTACACATACAACTGGAATACATCAAAAGGAAAAAAGAATTTCAATGCTTACCTCCCTCTGTCAATACTGCAAAATATTTTAGTATACCAAGATGAAACAAATATTAACAAATATTAACAATGCCACACAGGAAATATTTTAATTAAAAAAACAAAGAGAGAGAATTGTCTGGATAAGATATAAAAGACCTACACTTTCTACATGTTACTATTGTTGGAAGCAAAACTACATAACTAATTTAGCATGCCAAGAAAATTCTTTCTGTTCCATCTGTTACAACTATGTTAGATGACAGCTGTTGAATTTAAATTTTAGTAATTATCAGGATTGGGCAGCTTTTACTTAAGGAAATTTTTGAGGATCCTTCTAAATAATTAATCTCAATTATCAATTAATCATTATCACAAATCAGTCCCAAAATTCTGAAGAAGCTTCCAGAAGACTAGGAAAAAATAAAGGAAAAGAGTTTTCCAGTATTTTTAAAAGGAAATGTGATAAGTAGGCTAAGTCTGTGTTAGACTCATACTGATCCAAAGAAAAACATGTATAAACCAGCAGAACCAGTAAAAACAAAAAAAAAGCTGATGACAACCCATGAAGAAAAATTGAAAAATAGCTCATGTCATACATTTTATAACTTGTTAAAGGTAAGGTTTTTATTATTACATAATAATAAATCTATTGATTAAATATTTAATATCTATATAAATAATTATTAACTTAAAAGGCAATTTAGATTTTTTTAATAAGGAAGCAACAGTCTCCGTCATTATTTTTCAAGAGATTATGTGGATATCTCTTCCTGTCTCAGTACTAATCAGTACTGTAAAAGTAGCTAAAAAGTAATTGTTCATAATTTCAGAAATGGCATTAAAATAGTGGAGCTGTAAACACAGCAGTATGATTAGCATGGCTAATTTAGTAGTGTGGGTGCATTTCAAAAAGGTACATTTTTGTAATAGCCAAAATTACATCCAGGCAGACAGAAGATTGGAAGCGATCTCAAGCACATATGAGCTACTGAACAAGTTACTTTCATTTTCTAATTTGATAGTCAGTTTTGATCTGAAATGTAGGA